>JAZKJV010000658.1:618535-871916 GCA_037367405.1 Ottelia alismoides
TGAACACCATCACGTGTCTCCCCCGAACCTTTCTGTGTTCAAAAAAAAAAAAACATAAAACCTCTGGTTGTTGAAGGTTGCCTCGTTTCTCCCGGTCCAGATGGCCCATATCGTAGCAAAATGCTTGGAACAATCATCATTAGAGTTGTCGCCAACCACTCTAATGGATCTCCAAAACTCCGTGAAACCCTCGTTTCGCACCCATGAAACCGCCGCCTCAGTCCGAACCACAGTCGAAGAAGGGCATTTGAAATTCATCGTCCTCATCCGATGTTTCGCATCTGTCACATCGCATATCAGCAGCTCCTAGAATGTGTCCTCTCCGTACCTTGTCGCAGGTACGATTCCTCCCCAAGCCACCAAAGAAAAATCTTTACCCTCAACGGGATCCTTGCAGCCCAAATGATATTGATGTCCTGACAGAGCTCCCTATCATGTTCCTCTCTCCGACTGAGTTCCTTGTATGCATTTTTCACGGTGAAATTGTTGCCCATCCATTGGAAGTGGTCCCTGACGCTAGTGCGTTTCCCCACGGTCGGTAAGATCGAGTGCATCGTCAATAAACTCCTCGAAACACTGATCAGACAGACCAGAGACAAAAGGTGGGCACCACAGAGACCGCCGTCGACTGCCACCTCCGAGATCACCACGATTTTTGCCTCCGCCAACGAAAAAGACGCGGGAACTTCTCCTCCAAAGAGCCATCGTCGAGCCAATCATCCTATCTGAATCTGAAAGATTGTCCGTCCCCAACCGTGGGGCACAAACGATGGGCCAATGATGGGAGCACCTTGCGAATCCCCGTCCACAGTGGAGACTTGAAGGGGAGTCTCTCAGTGACCATTCCACCTCCCACCCCCGTACACTTTCTGCAGCAGGGTAGCATCCAACGAAGTAGAGGGCCCCCAGATTTGTATTACTAGGGATGAGCATGGGCCGGGCCATACAGGGCCCAGGCCCAGGCCCATTTATAATTATGGGCTTTGGGCCGGGCCTGGGCCCACTATTTTTTTTGAAGGCCCAAGCCCAAGCCCAAACCCAATTGTTATGGGTCGGGCATGGGCCAGGCCAGCCCATGGGCCATAATATCTCAAAAATAAATAGGGCTTATACTGACCCAAAACTTATGAGGCTAGACTTGGCGGGGCCCATATACTTGGCGCACCCTCATTTGGTTATTTTTATTGTAATCTTCATTATGAACATGTCCAAATAATAGAGAGTTTCATAGTTATCCTATTTTTTGGATGGATTTGGTCATATATATGATTCTATAGTATCTAATGGAAAAGAGTTTCATAGAATATTATATAAACATGTTCAAATAATAAAGTAGAAGCAAATCAACAAGGCTGCTGGGCATGCAACACTAGTAAACAAACAGATTGAAAAATGTACCTCAAGGCTCAAGTGGATTAATCTGTCGTCAGCTCCCTCATTAAATCCAGATGTATATATCAAAGTGAGAGATCAAAGTCTAGACACCTATGTCGAATCCAATTTCTGCAATGAAGAAATAATTTCCAATCAATATGTGTATTACCGAGATGAACTAATGTGAATATATCATAAGAATGACATGGAAAAATAGATACCTTGAGAAGTAAACATCTTGATCTTCCTGCTCCTTTCTGTCGGGTACCTACAAGGCTAATGCCTACAAATACAACTCAATCTTTGACGAAGGTGCAATTTGTCATTCGAAGATGCAAATAATAAAAAACAACAAAAACTTCCAAACAATAAAATAAGGATCCCCATAGTTCATATTTTATAAAAACAATAATGAAAAAAACTTCCAAATTGCTCATTGTTCGTAAAAACTTCAAGAAAGAACAAAATAGATGTTTCACAAAATCCTCTGAAAGATGAAGTGAGATTTTCACACAATGATTCCACAATTTCCACTTTCCACCTGCAAAAATATTTTAATAAAGGTTAGAAAATAAATAGTGATACCACTAAAACTTGTAAATATTTATTAACATCAAACTAAATGGATTTTACCTGGCATAGTCAAACTTGCTTATCAAATATGTTGACAAACTAGTTAGAAGGTTCATTGCATCTTGGATCTAAAAATAAAGATAAATGTTTAATAGATATAGTATAATGGTAATATAGAATATTGATTGAATTTTAAGTAGATACTAACCAAATTCATTCTCTTCTAGCTCCTCCTCGTCATCTCCTCATAATCTGAATTCTCTGACTCATCCGCACGGATCCAGTCTCCTGCGCAAATCAATGCCTCCACCGTTTTTCGGATTAAGTCTACTACGATATGTATCAAGAACTCTACCGCCCGTACTGAAAGCACTCTCAGAAGCCACAATGGACACATGTATTGCCAGAATGTCACGAGCCATAACGGATGAGATGTGATACTTGCTCTTGTTCAATTCTCACCACCTCAGGACATCAAAGTTGTCACCCTGGCTCATTGTCTGCTGAATGATCGTCTAAACAGATTTCAACCTTTGATTTTCCCGTATCACAAGAGCCGCTCACTTTTTTCTGTTTAAAGAACTTGTCTAGCATTACCCTGTTTCTCATTGTTGGACATAATACATCTTCTTGAATGGATTTTGATGTGGACATTTTCGTACGAAAAACTTGCCATGTACTTAGCAGAGTAATCATCAAATAAGTCATAGAAAGTTTGACTAACCCGTTCAACATATTGCGCGGCTTCATCCCCGGGGTAAAGTTCTAAATAAGCAAATCTTATGAGGTCAAAATTGTAACGTGGATCCAAAATTGATGCCAATGCTAGAGGCAAAACAGATTCTCTCTCCCTCCAATATTTATCAAACTTCGCGTACATCTTTGAAGCCATATTTCTGATAGCTACATCATCATGATTCAGAATAGTTTGGAGATGCTTTTCATCTCAAAAATCATACCAAAGAATAAATTCACAGTTGAATATTTCTGTCCAGAGAATACCTTGGTGGCAACATAAAAGTTCTCCAAGATACCACTGACCATCTCAACTTTTTTCCAATCACTCGCATAAGGTGTGTCTGATAATGGAAATCACGCCCCAAACGATTGAAAACCTTTTGATATTTGATAGCAGACTCAAGCATTAAAAAGGTAGAGATCCACCTAGTGCTGACGTCAAACCTCAAACCTGTTGTTATTTCAATCCGTTCTTGTTTGGCAATGTCTTTAAAATCCTGCAATCTCCTAATGGAATACTTCACATATTTAACAAGATTACGATTTTTTGTGATTATTTCTTTTATCTCAGAAAGTCCATTTTGAACTACAAGATTCAAGATGTGTGCCCAACAACACACGTGGAAAAAAGTCCACCCATGAGTAGTGTTTCCTTCTGAGATAACTGGTCAACTAAATTCCGTACAACAACATCATTAGTTGACACATTGTCAACTGTGATGGTACACAAATTCGGCATATTCCAATCTCTCATGCGATTCACAATTATATCCGCAATATTCTCCCCTGTATGACGTGTATAAATGACACAAAAGCTTAAAATCTTCTTTTGTAGCTTCCAATGTTGTCAACAAAATGTGCAGTAACAACCATGTAACCTAAATTCTGAATTGATGTCCACATGTCAGTGTGAGGGAAATTTCTGTCAACCGATTTCAATATCGTCTTCAATTTCAGGTTTTTCACTCTCATACAATTTTATGCAATCTCTTTGAAGAGTAAATCTGGACATAAACTTGTACTGGGGCTGAAGATTGGATACAAAAGTTTGAAACTTTGGTTATCAATAACCGTAAAGGACAATTTCACTAGATATAATCCACCTCGTGAAATCATCCCTACTTCTATCTAGTTCAAACTTCCATGCAGAGATGGTGGCGCTTCCTTGATCAGTATTGGCAAAGTTCAAAAGAGCCTGGGACTTTAATTGTTTGTTATAATATGGACAAACAAGGTTCAAATGACGATCGATTGTGACTTGTCCCACCTTTTGCCCCGCAAGATAATTGTGCCTTATAATAATTACACTTGCACATCTCTCGTCCATTTACCATCCTCACTTTTGTGACATGCTTCCAAACCCATGATTTTAACTGTCTTCCACGTTTCTTTTTTGTCACAACCTCATTAAGTTCTGAAGGTTCCCCCGAATGTGTCATTGGAGGAATCTCTTCCACTAGATCTTGCATCTCTTGATTAGTGTCCGACATCTAAAGTTAAATACCATGTTAGATTATACTTTTCAAATTGATTTTTAAGAACTTTTTTCGCAATTGTCATCCTTATTAAAAACTTAACACCAATGCCAATATCCAATGTAACTTACAACAAATGAATGTAAAATAAATCATACTATTATGAACATAAAGCTTGAGTTGAGAAGTTGGGAGTATCCTTACAATGGGCTGAGCGGCGAGGAATGAGAGTTGCGGGAGGCGAGGAGGTTCTCTTGAGGGCTGAGCCGCGGGTGTGCTTGGGGAGCCTCGGCCAGCCGCACGGGGGGAAGGCGCGGCCTGAGCGGCTAGCCGCAACCAGCATGCCCGCAGGTGTGCGGGGGCCGGGGGGGAGGCGAGGCTGCAGGCCCGCGAGCGACCTACAACTGAGGGCGATAGCCGCAGGGGCTGAGTCGCTGAGAGGGCAGCTTGAGCGGGGAGGGAGGTGGTGGGAGGCTGAGCGGGGGGGGGGGGACCAGGAGGTTGAGCGGAGCGGGGGGGAGGCGAGGCTGAGCGGAGCGGGGAGGAGGCGAGGCTGAGCGGAGCGGGGGAGGGCAGGGTTGGCGCAGGGCGACAGGGAGGGAACGAAGGGAGCAGGGCCGCGGGGGAGGGTTTCTGGAAAGGGAGGGTGATGGGTGCCCTAGGCCTCTAGCGGCTAAGTGTCAAAAAAAACCCTGACTAAGGCCCGCCTGAGGGTATTTAGGGCCTAATTATGGGCTTGCCAGTGGGCTATGTGGATCGGTCTAACGGGCCTATATTTGGGCTGCTATGTGGGCCAGGGCTAACGGGCCGGGCCGGGCTAGGCCCGAGCCCGGCCCAATTATTAAATAGGCTTAAATCTTTGGCCCAAGCCCGACCCATAAATAATTCGGGTTCGAGCTGGGCCGGGCTATGCGGGCCGGGCTTTGGGCCGGTCCAGTCCAATGCCCATCCCTATGTATTACCCATTTGGCTATGAGGGCCTCGTTCATGCATCTGATATCTCTAACTCCCAGACCACCTTCCATGCGTCCCCTCGTGATATCTTCCTACTTGACCAGATGAAGGTCGTGGCCCAACTGCTTCCCATCCGACCAAAAGTAAGAACTGCTTCATCAAGGATTTAATTTTCCTCCTAACCCCGATCGACATGATTCTGGTCGAGTAGAAGAAGATCGGAATGACAGAAAGCACATGTTTCAGAAGGACCAATTTTCCTCCTTTAGATAGCGTGATAGATTTCCAACCTCGTTGGGACCTTTAGTTGTGTACTAAATTATGAAAGTATACAGGGTTATAGGTATAAATATGCCAAATATAAATAACCAGACTTGTCCCTCTTTGTCCTTCTAATATAACTAACTTCTATCTCTTATCCCTTCTTTTCCATCCGATAAAGAATAGCAAATAACTATCACTTATCCTTCTTTATCCCTCTAAATCTTATCCCTCCAATACTCAACAGAAATGAGGGATAAAACTTCTTATCCATTGTCCTTCCTTATTCCCCGTCTTTCTACCGAGCGGTTCTAGAGTTTTGAATTGATATCTCGAAGTTCAAACTCGAGCAGGAGCGTAACAGATCTAAGCGAGTTGATGATTGAACTCTCCTTGAAGGAATGTTCCTGATAGTACCTGCACACAATGTCTGTGTGCAACTCCCAGGGTTCTATGACTCATGCTTGTTCACTGCATACAGCTCATGGTCGGCATCGGAAGCACCTAGAAGGATCATCAGTTGTGAGGAGAAATAAATGAAAGGACAATCTTATGGTGTTCAGTGGAAAAATAAAAACTCTTGCTCCGGTTTTTGTAACCGCATGCTTGCGGTTACGCAAGAATCATGCAAATGAACATGTGCAATCATGCATGTGTCCTTAATAGGAATCCGACGTTTATTAATATATTTCCTAAATAATTCTTTAGGAAAAAAGGTCGAGATCTGAGATCTGAATTGATCTCGTGAGAGATGCTGAGTTGATCTCTCGAACCCAATCTTGAGCTCAAGCGGTATTTGGAGTGTGCCATCCATGCCCCATTGATTTCTTGTTACATGGTGATAGGTAAGGACTCGTGTGCGTGTATGTGTACCAAAGCTTTGTATACTTGCAATATGAAGTAATGAAACTAATCTAAATCTCACCCGTATCCTAACTTCTGTTTCAACCATAAATTTCCAAAATTGGGTCTTTTAATTGGTACTCCATGACGCTTAATTAAAAAGAGTTCGGCACCATCTGTTTAACTTGTCCTCCACTTTTTTGCGGCTTAATAACTATTTACCATTTTGTCAATTTAATGTGGTTCTCTTTTCAGATAAGATCCGTCTCGTTTTCATTGACTCTGGCTGATATGCCTTCAGGATATTTTGCAGCACCTGTTCACCAGATGCAGCAATATTATCGGCTTGGGGAGTTTGACAACTGCTTCAACAAGTGGAATGCTCTATATGACTGTTTGAAACTCAAGACGAAAACTAAAGCAGTTGCAGAGGCAGGCTCCTTCTGATTATGCAACTTCATTTGAATTATCCAATTTGTTGTACTTTAAATGTTTCCTAAGCCTTTAGATCTTGTTGCTCATCTGATATATAAGAAGTTTAATAGAAAGTGTGCTCAAATAGTTGACCTAATGGATTGGAATGAATGTATGATATATGCTTTGTTGACATGAAGGTGTGAAAAGGCAGCGATCACACTAGATATGCGGCTTCTAAGGTGGTTGGTGCTGCAGGTTGTGTAGTTTTTGGATTTTATGAATCCTCCGATTGTCATTTTGATATACAAAATGGCATTCATTTCTCATATAACAACCCTCTTAGTGAAATCGGGAGACTCGTAATTGGTTCTTGTTAGTAATATAAGGCGTTCGGTTCTTATTTTATCATTGTAATCCCCACTAGGGACACCTGTGTATTTTTCCCTTTCGAGCTCTCTAGGGTTTTGTCTTATATAAGGACCCCTATACATCTAGAATAAAGCATGCTCTTTTCATTCTTTTATCGCTCTCAACATGGTATCAGAGCAACGATCCTAGATCGATGTTCTGACCTAATTCCCTCTCCTCACCAGCCAGCCATGCACCTCCCCATCGTACCGCCTCGTGCGACCTTGCACAGCAACGCTGCTCGCCTCTCCCTCTCCATCTCGATCGCGCGTAAGGTTTCTTCCTTGGGTACTTCTTTACATCACAGCCACGCTACGCATCCCCGTGCGTGAGGCCTAGCGGGTCGTGTCCCTCCTCGCCTGCCTCAGGCCTTGCCGCCCTAGCAGCCTTCCCACTGCTGCTGTTTGCGCAAGCCTCACCGCTCTAGCGGCCTTCCGCTGCCCTAGCGACCTCCCATCTGGGCACAAGCTCCAATGGCTTTCTGCCGCTCCTGCACGCTACCCCAACAGCATCACCGCTCTGCGACGCTCCGACGGACTCCCCTTCGCAAGCCCTAGTGGCCTCTCACCGCTACTGCTTATTCTCGACGCATGTGCGATATTCTTGTTGCATACTACGCCCTATTCCTGCTCTTAGAGGACTCCTGGCGCTCTTGCTTCGCTTCTAGAAGACATCTCATTGGATTTACGCTGCCGCAAACATGCTTCTATCACGCAGTCTCACCGATTGACTCCAGCCCTGCCTCACCGTATCAGTTGTACGCTCTTTCTACTTCTATCGGACTATTGAATCGATGTCGTGCTAAGTCTACATGACACGTGAGGCTACAAGAACTATCTGGGTCACTTTTTCTTGACCTTTGCGACCACCATGGCATCTGCAGAACCCAAACCCATATACCATACTTCTTCTATGATGGTACATGGCACTTCTATCAAGCTCAAGGGCTCCGAGAACTATGTTTTGTGGTCTAGATCCTTCAAAGTGTTTATTGGTGGTTAGCGACAGAACCATGTTCTTACTAAAGATCCGCCCAAGGAGACGAAAGAAGACTATGATACCTGGTACGTCGACAACTGCCAGGTGATTACTTGGTTGACCAACAGTGTCGACCCGAATATAGCCTCAAACCTTCTTTACAAAGAAATTGCAAAAGCAATGTGTGAGAACCTTGAGAATACCTATTCCTAAAAGACAATCAAATCCAGGCTCTCAAACATCTACTCAAGGATCCGGTCAGCAAATTAGGGGGATACTTCTCTAGTCGAGTACTACGGACTCCTCATAGGCCTGTTTGAGGAGCTTCTTATTTTTCAGCCTGCTTGCTGTGATAAACAGATTGGCGAACGAGCAGAATGACAAGTATATCGCTTCTTGTCATGACTCCCCCTTGACTTCATACCTCAGAGGTTGCATCATGTAGACCTCTTCATCAAGATCCCCATATAGAAAGGTATTTTTCACATCTAGTTGAAAGATAGATCATGCTTTGTTTGTGGCTATAGAAAGGATAGTTCTGATAGAGCTCATTCGTGCAACTGGTGAGAATGTTTCAAAGTAATCTATGCCGTATGTTTGCGTAAAGCCTTTAACCACAAGGTGAGCTTTCAATCTTTCAATTGAAACGTCGATTGTTTGTTTGGTCATGAAGACCCATCTGCATGCGACAGGTCTAGTCCCTTTAGCTCATTGAACTAGATCCCGCGTTCCTCTTGAAGTAAGAGCCTCTATCTCTTCATTCATGGCCTAGCACCAACCCAAATCCTGCAAAGCACTGTGATGGTCTCTCGAAATAGAAATGGTCATGAGAGCATCTGCATATCTTCTGTCAGTTGATAAACTAGCAGTAGAAGTGAAATGAGATTAGGATGTAGTGTACATTGCCTTCTACTTCTGCGTAGAGCAATGGGAAGCTCCTCGGGATCATCCAGGACAACAGTAGAGGGGACACTTGAAGTAGGCATATCATCCTGCAATAAGGGCATAGGTAAGGGAACATTTGGTGGTTTGGATATTTGTTTTTGCTTATAGACAATGGGTGGAGGTAGGAGATCAAGAGGAATATCGTTAACAGGTTGTGTGAAGAAACTTATCTACTCAATAAAGGTTACATCTGCGGATATATAATAGCGATGTTCGGTTGGATCATAGCACCTGTAACCTTTTTGAGTACGAGTAACCAAGAAAAACACATTTAATTGCACGAGGAGAGAGTTTGTCAGTAGGATGAAAGTTATGAACAAATGCAATACATCCAAAAATTCGTAAGGGTAGTGGAAAAGGCAACTCATTTGGATAGAGTAATGAGAATGGGGTGGATCCATTTAGGGATACAGATGGAACCCTGTTGATAAGATGTGCATCGATTAAAACATCATCCCCCAATAGGTTTTGGGAACTTTCATCTGGGTGAGAAGGAATCAGGAAAAACTGGTTGTCTATGTAGATGATGTGGTTGTCACAGGTGATGATGATAAATGGATTTTAGAAACCAAGACCTTTCTTCAGAAAGTGTTTGTCACTAAGGACCTTGGTCCATTACGCTATTTCTTGGGCATAGAAGTACTACGCACTGCAGAAGGTCTTCATCTCTCTCAGAGAAAATACTGCCCGAACATCCTTGCTGAAGCTGGGTTACTTGGATGCAATCCTTCGGGTATTCTGACTGACCCGAAGAAACACTTGACGTCCTCTGATCCTATCTTCGAAGATGTTACTCAATATAGGAGCATGGTTGGCAAACTTCTTTACCTCGTTGTTACCCGACCAAGCATCTCTTATGCAGTAAGCAGAGCTAGCCAACACATGGAGCAACCTTGTTACAGTCACTGACATGACATTCTTCAGATATTACGATACTTGAAGGAATCTCCAGGGTGTGGCCTCTTTTATGGGGCAAACGGATAGTTGATATGCTGATGTTGATTATTCAAGTTCACCAGAGGATTGACTCTCCACCACATGATATGCTATGATGGTTGGAGGAAATCTTATTACTTGGAGAAGCAAAAAACAAACGATTGTCTCCAGGTCTAGTGCAGAAGCAGAATACAGGGCAATGACTCAAGCACCTTGTGAGATCACGCGGCTATTAACTTTTCTACAAGAGCTTGGCATTGCTGTCACCACGCCTATTCCTCTATACTGTGACAATAAATACGCTACTTACATTACCACAAATACTATGTTTCATGGAAGAACCAAGCATATAGAGATTTACTATCATTTTGTTCGGGATGTTATCAAAACTGGGAAGATTACTATTCCTTACATTACCACCGATCTTCAGCTTGCAGATGTTTTCACTAAGGCTTTACTCAAGACGTGCCTTCTATGGATAATTTCCAAGTTGGGCATGATCGATAAATATGCTCTAACTTGAGGGGGAGTGTTAGTAATATAAAACGTTCTGTTCTTATTTCATCATTGTAATCCCCACTAGGGGCACTTATGTATTTTTTTCCTTTCAAGCTCTCTAGGATTTTGTCCTATATAATGACCACTAGACCTCTAGAATAAAGTACGCTCTTTTCATTCTTTTATCGCTCTCAACAGTTCTAATGTGTTCACCTGTAATGCTGGATCTGCAGCTTGGAAACGCATGTGGCTTCGTTTATGTGTGCAATCTCACTTGTATTGCTTCAGTTAAGAATCCAAATTTTGTTTTCATATGAATGACAAGGTCTAAATCTCCGATCTTGTTATGTGTTTAGATTGTTTCTTCCTAATATTTTGGATTATAGTTTCATGCTTCCGTCAGGTCTTCTTCCACTACTGCACTTTTCTATCTTTTGTAGAACGATATATGTAAATGTTTTTTTTTCTGAAGCCAAAAGATGGGGTAACACACTATGGTGATATCTATAAATGTTATTATTGTGAAGTGGGATGCTTTGATTAAGACTCATGGGACATGGTGAGCACTTCGAAAGAGGGAGCTTAAACTTCTTGCCTGCCTAGTTTATGCATCTCAGTGGGGATTCATCAAAGTCAAACTGAGCTAAGGTATAGAATTCTAGCGTTGGTAGGCTTGGCTGGTTGGTAGCCAACCTGCATGAGAATCTACGAGAAATACAAAATTCACGAAACAGATCTGTTATTTTCTAGGTGGAACTAGTTAAATCCAATTTGTAGCACTTTTTTGTTCCTGTCATCTCTTTTTGTTGTGAGTAGTTTATCTCAGAAAATTTAGTTTTTTCTCAGAAAATTTGTTCTGTATGCCCTACTTCTGGTCATTACAACAGATGTTATTAAAAGATGCTTTCAGGAAGGATGTCAAGTAGCTGCCATTGTGCTTGTCAGTAGGCAGTTGCTAATGCCCTTTTCCATCTCCAATTGCAGGATATTCTAGAAGAGCGTGAAGCCGCACATCTGGAAGTTCCGCACCGTGGAGGAGGCTTCATCAAACTGGAGACAGATGTTCGGTGCGACTGTGGAGGAGCCCTAACCAAAGCAACTGTGTTCATATGATTTAACAGATAGCACATAAGCAGGAAGCATAATTTCTGTTCGCGGACTCGTATATACGGTGATTCAGATAGGTAGGAGTTTGGTGCTTCCTACCGATGTTTGCTCAGTTTTTTGTTTGTTGTCAAATAGGAAACTTGGGTACTCTTGAGCAGAAAAAAACGAGCAATGCTCATGTTTGCGCTCGAGTTGTCAAGTTCTTATCAGATAGTTTGGAGAATAGAAGCCAAATGGTAGGCTCTGTTAGTATTTTTTTTTGGAACTTTCATTTTTTGAAATTATTATTGCAGGAAGTTGATCCAATGTAAACTGGAGATATTTATTTAGTGTTGGTCTCCTTGATAGGGATGAATTTGGATAAAATATTTATATAGAGTTGGTCTCCTTATAAGAATACTGTTACAAATATTAGAAACATTGTCTTGAAATAATTGGATATGAGTTCAAATAAGATAGATGCGATTAAGAATAATTTTACATTATATCCCCTCATTCAATATGAAAATTAAAAATGTGTGCTTCATTTATAGGTCGAATAGGCATTTCATCAACATCGTGGTTATTTTTGGACGTTAATAATGCTAACATGAACACGTGGCATGTTCAAATTTGGAAAGTGTGAGGGAGTTCATACACAAGATTTTTTAGTTTATTTAATTGAAATATTGAGGGGTTTGCTTAGTATATTGAGTTGAAGGGGATAATTTCA
Source organism: Ottelia alismoides (assembly GCA_037367405.1). NCBI lineage: Eukaryota > Viridiplantae > Streptophyta > Magnoliopsida > Alismatales > Hydrocharitaceae > Ottelia > Ottelia alismoides. Next base: position 630,755 of record JAZKJV010000658.1, read on the forward strand.
GTAATTCTAAGCCTGTTAAAATTAAATAATCATGATATGTATGATAGAAGTTTTGAATTAAGTTCAATTTTGAATGACACCATGCCTTGTATGTGGAGTTGCACGCACCTGTTCCCATATAAGAGTTTATAATATTCGGATGTATGTATCCATATTCTTTTTTTACTTTGAAATTGATGTCCAAATTATATTCGATTAAATTCTTCTTTTAAGGAAAAGTTTATGTTTATTATACAGTTCTGTGCAATACATTGTTTAAGGAATTGCATTGAAATAGGAGACAAGCGGGCAACAAGCATGGAAGGACATATCGATATTGGTATCGGTACCATGTCGATACCGATATATCGCCGATATATCGGCGATATATCGACGCCATATCACTGTCGATACCCGATATTGGATATATCGGCAATATATCGGTGACCTGTCGATACCGATATATCGTCGATATATCGCCGATATATCGGGATACGGCCTTCCATGGCAACAAGCTGCGTCGCTAGTCCTTTTTGAAATCGCAAAACCAATCCTTCTAAACACTACATCCATAAACCTATGAACCATCACATTACTGCTCATGATTTTTTGGATCCTCTTCATTATATTCGATTAGTAAATATTTGAATATAAACATCATCCATATTCAATAATTTTTCGTATATGATAAGCATACATTCGAATTGAATATATTCATATCTATTTTCAGTCTCTACTCCATATAAAGCACTACATGTCTGAGCTAGGTTGTGGAACGTGAAGAATAATTATAACTTCTATGGAGCATTGATTCCCTCCTATCTGAATTTCTCGTGAAATATGAAATTTTTTCATGAATTTTCATGAACTTAGCTCGTTATTTATTGTGAAAAAGCTGAATACTTTGTAAAACCCCTAACTTTTTCATTAGGGTCCTGATTTATAGAAATCTAGTGTCATATGAAGGTCTAACTATGATAGATCCAATAGCATCACTTGGTTTTACAATCGATTATTGGATCGGAAATTGATCAATTCTCATTAAAATCTACAATTAATTACATATTCAAATGGATCTGATTAACATTCAACCAAATTCCATTGAATTCCTCTTGCCGAATACGATCCAATGACTATATGCAAGTCGTGGTTCAGACCAAGGAAGGACATATCGATATCGACATCATATCGATACAATGTCGATACCGATATATCGTCGATATATCGGCGATATATCGACGCATATCGCCGATATCCTGTATCCATTGTTCTATTTTGAGATGTCGATACCTGATATATCCATATAGGTGACCTGTCGATACCGATATATCGCCGATATATCGACGATATATCGTGATATGGCGATCCCTGGTTCAGACAAGGGTCATCCTCTAATTTTCTCTTACATCGATAAGAGAGAGATGCTTGATAGAAAGCTCTATTGGAAATGCGAGCCCACGACGAGCCATTAAGCAATAAATGTTATTGCAAATGTCACTCCCTGACCTGAAATGAAGAATGAATAATTTGCATAATAGGTCCCTTAGTACAATTAGGGTTATGTACTATGGCCATCTTGATGATCATACAGCTGTTGATTCAACTGATGAATCATAGAGGCTGGTGCTTGGATGAATATCTAAAGAGTTAGATTGAGGACTCATCAAGCACCGTCAAATGATTGTTAAGAGATGATCTCCAGCCTGAGTAGGAGATGGCAATCCTTATCTCTAAAGGCTGATATCTGACCGACCTCTTGATGCAGGTCCTCTGCATAGGAATAGAGATTCGGAGGTGTCAGATTAGTTAGGTCAAAGAGTTGACTTAACGAGATCGAGATAACCAAAGTCCTATATCGTATGCTGTCATGATATAGGCACGCATCCTCTGATCGGAGACAGATGTGTTACTATATGTCTGAGTACGTACATTTGGCAGACCAATAGGTTGATGACCTAACCAAGGTCTATACACCGGCACGCTGGTGTGCATGTAAGGGCATATGAGTAATACGATCTCTCAAAGGGATCATACAGGTTCATTTACTGAACCGGAAGGCTTGAGCTCACTCATGAGATATTGGGAAGAATCGAATTCCGTGCACGGTCGTCTCGCTTTGGAAGCTTAACTGAATTTGTAGGTTTGTTATATACTTTTGGAAAGTATATGATCAAGACTTAGGTATGATATGTACTTTTGGAAAGTATATGATCGATACCGACTCCCAATGATCGAATGAGAAACTTACTGGTAAAACCATGAAGTAGACAGTATAAAGTTGATCAAATACTTCAGGTTTAATCTGAGTCTTCCAGTATGCAGGATGTACAGGTATTGGGAATACATGAGGGTGATGTGATCATAAACGATTGTATAACCACGACGCTTCCATTCCTAGGGAGTGATGAAATGGATCTGGATTTTAGTGACTCCTCTCAGTAGAGAAGTAATCTAATCTTGGTCCAAATGTTGGACATTAATCTGAATGTGATTCAGATGCAATAAGAAGATTAGATATGCGGTCTTGATTTAATCAAGCATCTATGGGAGGCCCGCGATCTGGATTTGAGATATGATCTCAATATCCAACTACAAGAAAGATGAGAACAGGCGACGGTCAACATCCGTCGCTAACGATAAGTTGACCGTCCCCATTGATCAGAGGGGACGGTCATAAAACCGTCTCTAAAGGTCCCGTCGCATTTGGTATACGCGACGGTATTAGTAACCGTCCCCAATACCCGCACATAGGGGACGGTCAAGACCGTCCCTACAAGTCAGACAAAGGGGACGGTCGTGACCGTCCCTTAAAGTGTTTTTATTGGGGACGGTCATGACCGTCCCGTAAAGTCTGTCAGGGGAGACGGTCCTGACCGTCCCAAATGATAAAAACTGAAGACGGTAAATCCGAAGGGGACGGTCACAATGACCGTCCCCTTTGTTAATCTGCTAACAAAAAAAATTTCCATTGCCCCCTATTTGATCCTCATTTTCCCCTGTTACAAAAAATCTGTATACATAATATAAATTACAATCACCAGACAAAAAAAATGCAATCCACATTCATAAACAACTCGTCCAACAACACATGCATTGAAACTACTACCGTATCCTACAATAATTGTTCAAAATAGTTATACAATATACTAAAGTATCCTACAAACTAAGTAAGCTATCCTAGTCGTCGTCCTCATCCTCGTCATCGTCGTCGTCCTCGTCGTCATCAGCATCATCTTCTTCTTCGCCGTCATCGTCGTCGCCTAGCCTCACAGCGGCATTATCATCAACTGTTGGGTGGCTAGTCGACGCTCCACCTTGATGTGCCTGCATGAATGCATTGAAAATCGCCATTTGTTGGCGCAAATCCTGAATCTCCATATTCATGCTAGACACCTGACTCTCTAGTTCCCTCTCCCTTTGTGTCTTCTGAGAGGTCAACCCGGTCCCTACTCCATACCAATTCCGTATGGTGGCGCCACGACCACCACAACGGACGCGTCCCTGATGCTCTGGACCGGTCGCCTGGAGGAAGGCCGCATCAGCAGTAAGAGGTGGATGACTCGTTCCGGAGGGGTCTACAGAGCCAGTGGTTGTGAGCCTCACCATCTCCTCCTACAAATTTATTTAAGTAATTAAGTTCGGATTCATTTAATTTGTAAAAAGATGCAAATATGTTACGAATAACTTACATGAATTGGACCATACGCAGGATCCACCCAATGAACTTCCCCGCCCACATCGCGGCTCTTAGACCTCTCGAAGACTTCCATTCGACTGGGCACTCGCTCGTTCTCCACTTCCTAATGACAAAAGATTAGTAAACTTACGATACTATTTTAATACATATATAATGGTTACAATTTTAACACTAATCATAAAGTAGATTACTTACGAAGTCATCCTTGAGTTGATTTGTGTTTCTTCTCCCCATTCTATGGGTAGACTTGAAACCTTTCCTCCGATTTTCAGCATTTTTCCTTGAGATGCCCTATACGAAGATAGTAATTTCAATAAAAGAATTCCAAATGATAGTAATTCCAAATGATATATCTATAAAATGCATACATATATGTGTCACATACCGTGTGTTCTTCTCCCATCCAAATAGTGACCATTGCCCTCCATTGTTCTGCGGGTACATTCGGAGGACAATTTGCCAAATTGGCTTCCAATGGAAGCTCCGGGTCGAAATACTTTAATGTATTAAGAAAATTAATTATATACTTAGATGATGAAAAACAATTTTGTACTTAACTATAAAGAAAGGTACTCACTCGGGCCTTCAGACGACCTCGATATTTACGCATCATCTCCCCCCCATGGCCTAAAATCAGAGCATCAGTGGCCGGATCACGGTCCCAGGAAAAACTATACTGCAAAGAAATCAAAGCAAACATAAATAAGTTTATATATATATACTGAAGGGAAAATTTGATTTGTTAATATTAAAAATACCTCCAAATCATGAAGAATGGCATCTTTTATTGACCGCTCCACTAAACCCCATTGTGTAATGTGGAGAGGGACCCTGGCTCTGCACACCTGTCCCAAGTAACTCTGGAAAACAGCCGAGTTCTCCCCCACCGCATCGCCTCCAACGATCCGCACCCTGAGTGTCTCACCAGGACGCAGACGGTCCAACACTCTGCACTGAGATGGGCCTCTACGTCTGGCGCCCGAGCCACTCGATCCGTCAGGATCGGAGGTCTCACTCCCTCGCTGTGCTGTAGGCGGTGCATCCCGGATGCGTCTAGGACGTGGTGGCATATCTGCATATTATAAAACATTCGAATTAGATATAACAACAATGATATAATTCACATATTACATCAAAAAATTGGAAAATAAATGATGGTAAACTTACATTTTAGAAATCCACATCTACAATTTGTGTTGGATTTTCCTGTATTTCAGCTTGATATGCCTCGTTTATATTTAGCAATTCATCATCATCGTTGACATCAAAAAAATCTCTTGGCACTGTTCTCACGGGTATGATCCATCCATCAGTTAAGTTGTCTGGAACATAGAAAACTTGTTCTACCTGACTGGCCAGTGTAAAGGGCTCATTTGTTTGCAATTTCCCAGATTGTTTCAATGAAATCATCCCATTTCTGTCTTTTTGGTATCCTATCCCCTCGCGACCAACATCAAACCAATTGCACATAAAAAGAACACATCGACATTCATGAGTAAAACTGATCTCTATTATGTCAAGTATTTCCCCATAATAGCCGTCTAAACCTGAAGGACAATAAATCTTTAGACCACCAAATTTCTTAACAACTCTCTCTATTTGAAATGCCCAATCCAAGAACGCAATCACTCCTCTCTTATATTGTTGAAAATCATCGTATCTCTTATCCATCCATGATTTATCCATTTTACTGCATAATCAGAATAAAATCCAACATTGTGTTATTATAGACAACAAGTTTTCTACCGTAAACCATAATGAAGCACCACAAGTCTCTCATTCATCTCTAGCCTCAAAAAGTCCGGTCTTGGCTCACCCCTCCTCTGTGCTCAACACACTTGAGCTTAGGAGAAAGCGCTTTGCGGGGCTCGCTGTGGCACAAAGGCTAACAGATAAATGTATGGTATACCCAAATCGTTATCCCTAACCTATTGTATACACAACCTAGGGAGAAAACCTAAGTATATCATCAAGCTAACCTAGGGGAATCAAGCAAACCTAAGCATTATCCCTAACCTATTGTATACACAACCTAGGTTTCTCATCAAAAAAATTAATAACTAGGGGAATCAAGCAAACCTAAGCATATAATCAAAAGAACTAAATCCATTGGAGAAAAACAACTCTTACAAGATTATCAAGTAAAATAAACAAGAATAAAAGCAAAGGAGTGTTTATAGTTACCGGAAATGAAGATTAACGAGGTTGGAAAGCAAGGAGGAGCCGGAGGCGACGCCGGGGCGGAGAGGGCGACCTTGGGGCGGCGGGGTGCGAATGTGAGAATGGGGATGAAAACGCAGGTCGAAGGGGTTTTTTTCGATCTGACCAATGGGGACGGTCGTAATAACTGTCCCCTATGGTGACGATCGGCGACGGTTCACTAAAGACCGTCGCTTTTGGCCACACAGAGGGGACGGTCAATCAAAACCGTCCCCTCTGATCGACCACTTTGCACCATTCGTCAGACGCGACGCCAACAGAAGACTTATGGGGACGGTCAGAACCGTCCCCAAAGACCTTCAAGAGACAGAGGGGACGGTCATTAGAACCGTCCCCTCTGTTCTGCCACTTTGCACCATTCGTCAGAGGCGACGCCAACAGAAGACTTATAGGGACGGTCAGAACCGTCCCCAGAGGAGGCAAAGGGGACGGTTACAATAACCGTCCCCTCTGTTCGGCCACTTTGCACCAATCATCAGAGGTGACGCCAACAGAAGACTTATAGGGACGGTCAGAACCGTCCCCAAAGCCCTTCAAGAGGCAAAGGGGACGGTTGCAATAACCGTCCCCTCTGTTCGGCCACTTTGCACCAATCGTCAGAGGCGACGCCAACAGAAGACTTATAGAGACGGTCAGAACCGTCCCCAAAAGGCAAAGGGGACGGTTACAATAACCGTCCCCTCTGTTCGGCCACTTTGCACCAATCGTCAGAGGCGACGCCAACAGAAGACTTATAGAGACGGTCAGAACCGTCCCCAACGCCCTTCAGGAGGCAAAGGGGACGGTTACAATAACCGTCCCCTCTGTTCGGCCACTTTGCACCGAACGTCAGAGGCGACGCCAACAGAAGACTTATAGGGACGGTCAGAACCGTCCCCAAAGGCAGAGGGGATGGTCATTATAACCGTCCCCTCCGGTCGACCACTTTGCACCATTCGTCAGAGGCGACGCCAACAGAAGACTTATGGGGACGGTTAGAACCGTCCCCAAAGACCTTCAAGAGGCAGAGGGGACGGTCATTAGTGACCGTCCCCTTTGAGTTAGTACAAAAGGGACGATAGCCACATACAGTCTCTTATTATGTGGTTATTGGGGACGGTTGTTGGATGACCGTCCCTAAAAAGAGGCAGTAGGGACGGTCACTCCAAGACCGTCGCTAGTTGTCGTCCCTAAATGGGGCAATTCCTGTAGTGGATCGCCTCGTCCTTATCTCCAAGTATCTGCGGAGAAAGCGCATTATCCTTGAAGGAGTTCATGGATAATTCTAATGTAGATATATGTATTCGAGCATTGAGAAAATGGATAATTAAATGAGATTTAATTATCATGAGTAATATGAATTTGATTCATATTATAAAGAGAGTTATCTTAGATAATTAAATGTGATTTAATTATCAAAGATGTAAATAATGTGAATGCGATTCATATTATTTGAACACAAGAGAATAGAGATCCAAGATGATTAAATGTGATTTAATTATCATGGATATGAATAATGTGGATAACAATATCCATATTGGTCATATATATATTATAAATGTGATTTATAATATATAAGAGAGTGCTATTTGTACATTTGTTAATTAAATGTTAATGTGAATTGGATTCACATTGGACATTAAATTGAAAATGAAATTTACATTTTGTTTTGGGTTGTTAATGTGATTTACAAATTTCCAATGGCATGATTGCAATGTTCACAAAATAAATCGGATTTATTTTTGTGAAATAATTTGCAACAAAAGTTGTTGCAAATATTGGAGATATGTGCAATCTTGGAGATTGCATTGGAATCTCCCTTTCCTACTAGGAGAGGGGGGACGACCACCAATATGGAAGGGAGGAGCCTCCTTTCCATTATCTCCAATGTGGATTGATTTGATTTGATGATTGAATTATGTTGATTTATCAATATAGATTTAATCTAAATTAAATTAATTGTTGTTGTGTTTTTAGCAACAAATCATGACCATTGAAAGAAACACAAATTAATGTGGACCATTGGATTTGTGTTGACACATGGATTGAGATCCATGGATCCCAAAACCCTATAAAAGGAGAGGTACCCCATTGCTCTTCTTTACACATAAACACATAATGCTTGAGAAGCAAATATCTCTCTCTCTCTCTCTCTCTCTCTCTCTCTCTCTCTTTCTCTCCCTCTCATGGCCGTCCACCATGGATGCCCTAGAGAGGCTCTCCATCGCCGTGGCATCGTCGTTATGCTGCCCGATGTTTTGCTCGTGGATCTCCGTCTCCTTCGATGCGTCCCGCTCGTGAAGAAGACGGCGGATCTCGTGTGTCGAGATCATGAGATCCGCCGCTTGGATCATCAACATGGATTGCGAGAAGCACGTGGTTCATCCCCGCGCTCGCAAGCGTCTCCTCCGTCGGATCGGACTTGAGACAGGAGGTCTCTTTGTTTAGAGACTCGATCGCAACCACGCTTCAAGAGGTAACCCTAATACTTGTTTGTGGTTTAGACGAAACGATCCGAGAAGTGTTATTGGATCATGCGGTTTCGTCGCATAAAAATTTTTTAATTTCTGCTGCATAGAACAACTAGTGCGACTAGTCGTTCTTCGTCGTATCCGATACCACGATCACGCTTCCGTGATGCGCTTGAGGATCTAATCATATCCTTCAAGCTCAAACCAAGAGAGTTGACTACTAGCTAGCTCAAGTTGAGATGCAATTGGATGGCTATGATTGAAGCACGATTGGATGACTAAGATTGCATCATCGCGAGCTTTGTCGTATCTACTTGCACATTCACTTCCTTTGTTGTACAATTGGGACATGACGAGATGATTTTAGTCTTCATAGTATACGGAATACAATGAACTTTTCTTCTTCAATATCATCACACTTGAAAGCTAGTAAATTTAGATACTTCGATTAAAAATTAGTTTTTTTATCAATTGCGTCCCTCTGATATATTGCAATATCAGTTATATCCCTTTCTTTTTTGGAACATCAGTTCATCTCTTGACTTTTTCCACAATGATTGCTTGTGTCCATTGAGTTGGTTGTCGTGCATACCCATCCCAAACAGACGTTAACTTTGGGGACACAAGGTGAATTAGATGAAAAATTGAGGGTAGAAATATCTTTCTTCTCCATTTATTCTTCTTCTTTCTTCCACTCTTCCTCCCTTCTCCAGTCCTTCTCCTTCTCCGACCACTGCCTCCTCTACCCCTCCCCCTCCGACTGCCCTCTTCCTCCTCCTCCAGCATTTCCTCCCCCTCCAGCATTTCCTCCCCCTCTGCCAGCCCCCTCCTCGCTTTCTCTCTCTCCCCCCACTCCAGCCCCTCCTCCCCATCCTCTTGCCCTCTTTCTCCCCCTCCAGCACCTCCTCCCCCTCTAGCACCTCATCCCCATCCTTTTGCACTCCCCCCCCCCCTCCAGCACTTCCTCTTCATCCTCTTACTCAAATTCTTCCTCCCACATCCAGCACCTCCCTCCCCCTCCGTCGGTCCTCCCCCCTGATAGCCATTCCCTTCCAGCACCTCCCCCCGCATGTTCTCCTCCTCCCCTAATCGCATTGACTGCCTTCAGTGAGTTGTTCTAGGAGAGCAAGTTGTTTCAGGATTTTTGCTTCGTCAAGGAGGAAGGAACGATGGAGGAGGTGGAATTTTTTCCAGATATGCTTCTCTTAACAACACCATGATTTAATTAAACCATGATTTAGTTCAACTCATTGATAGCTAGACTAACAGAATGACACAAGTGGTTATTGTAGAAGAAGTCATGAGCTAAACTGATATTTCAAAAAAAAGGAAAAAGTATAATTGATATTGCAATATCTTGCAAAGCCATATGGGTTGAACCAGTTAACCTCGAGAGGGGGCATGTATCTGGAACTACGCAGAAAAATAAAAGCCACCGTAACATAAAAATATTCACAGGGCTATTCGAGCAGAATGGCCTTTTCGCGCCAAAACCACTCGCCTGCCACCGGTCATCTCCCGCCCAAAAAAGCCCCAAACAAACCCCACACTCCCAATCCCCCGGTCACTCCCACTCGCAAAACCCTAGACCTCCCGATCCTCCGCCTCCGACGCCGGCCATGGAGTACAACGAGGAGCTCGCCGCTGCACACCGCCGCGCCTTCGTCGATTTCCTCAACCAGGACGTAAGCCTCCCCTTCTCCCGATCTCCACATTGATGTCGATCTCGCGCAATATCACCCTCTCTGATCCGATCCTCCGCAGGAAGGGAAGGGCATCTACAAGAAGGCCATCCGTGACATGGTCAACAACAAACGCCGCCGCATCGTCGTCGGGATCGACCACCTCCGTGATTTCAGCCTTGACCTCGCCCGCAGGTCTGTCTGGCGGAAAGATGTGATTTTTTTGAACTTTGTCACTTTTTTATCAAAAAAAATGAGAAATTTGATGATCGGCAGATTGATCCGGAACCCTGGGGAGTACTTGCACCCGTTCGTGGAGGCTGCGACGGAGGTCACCAGGACGGTGGATCCTAAATATCTGAAGGAAGGGGAGCGTGTGCTGTTGGGGTTCACGGGGCCGTTCGGGTTCCACAGGGTCACGCCGAGGGACCTTATGTCGTCCTTCATTGGCACTATGGTCTGCGTGGAGGGCATCATAACTCGATGTAATATCTTCTCATTTTTTTCCAGAAAATCGCTCTATTTGAAAATTCAGTTTATGCTGTCTGTTAAATCGAGAGAATTGCACAAGTGGGTTATATGTATACACAGTTTCTGTAGAAACGTGAAAGGCATCCGGTGATGGGAATCACCTGTATATAAGCAAGTAGTTGAGGCTATGAATTGATATATTCAGATCCGAGGTGCTGAATTATGCACAATGATCTTTGCAGATTTCATTCCACAGTATGGTGTCTATCTTCATGTAATGGTTTAGTTTGCGGGATTCGTTATTTCTGGGTTTAGATGGGCCAAGATGATAAAACATGGCATGTACATGGACTGCTGGATATAACCAGCATCATCAAGTCGCTCCCTTATGGGCTTATTTAACTTCACTTTTATTGCTGAATTCGTTAAGACAGTAGAGAGATGATAAAAGACACCTTTTTGTATGATTATCACAAACACAATGGCGCATTTTCTTAAAGTGGCACCTTTTGTTACATGTCATTTGGACTTTTAGACAATGGTGTTTGATGTGAGGATTGAAGGTCAAAAGAGTATGCATTTTTATTTGAATTATCAGACTATAGCAGATATTGACATTGTAAAAGGGTGATTCATGTAACTTTCCCCCTAAAACTAGCTTACGTTATAGCTAGTAAGAATCCAAAACAACTGAAAACTTGGTTTCGTATGTTGTATTTTGATAGTATTTTAAACAGTAAGTTTGAAGATTTTCTCCATATTGGAAATATGGTGTGACTGCTTACTCTTGGTTTTTCTTTTTGTTTTTATTTGAATGGACCTGGTTTAGTATCATCAGATTTCAAGTCATAATATATGGGAATGTTAGCTTGGCATCCTGTGTTGGATAATCATCATTCAGCTTCCAAATAATAATGTTGAATCTGAATTCTTGGTTACTTCTACAGACTTTATTCCAGTATGTAGACTTAGTTGAAGTTTCAGTAAATTGCCTAATCAACTTCATGCGTAGGCATCATTTTTCGTCTTAATTGATCATAACAATCTGTGCAGGCTCTCTAGTAAGACCCAAAGTAGTGAGAAGTGTCCATTTTTGTCCTGCAACGACACTACTTACAACTCGCGAATATAGAGATATTACATCGACTTCTGGTCTGCCCACTGGATCTGTGTATCCAACTAGGGTAATGCATAATATGCCTTTAATTTCTGTGGTTTAATATTACATTGAAATTTTGTAATTTCATGCTCAAATTGTTTGTCATTAGGATGATAATGGTAACTTGTTGGTTACTGAATATGGTTTGTGTGAATACAAAGATCACCAAACTCTTTCCATGCAAGAAATGCCCGAGAATTCTGCCCCTGGCCAGCTTCCAAGAACAGTAGATGTCATTGTAGAGGATGACCTTGTAGATTCCTGCAAGCCTGGTGATAGGATATCAATAGTAGGGGTATACAAAGCACTTCCGGGGAAAGCCCAAGGCAGTGTCAATGGGGTTTTCAGGCAAGAAGTTGCATTGTTGATAATATGATTTTCTGTACATTTGAAGGCAGTCAATGATATGCATGCCTATTTTAGGACCGTGCTTATAGCGAACAACATTTCTCTGCTGAACAAGGAGGCGAGTGTACCGATATATTCTCTTGATGATCTCAAAAAGATGAAGGAAATTGCAAAAAGAAATGATACATTTGATTTACTGGGGAATTCTTTAGCACCATCTATTTATGGTCATTTGTGGATCAAGAAAGCAGTGATTCTTTTGATGCTTGGTGGTGTAGAGAAGAATCTAAAGAATGGAACTCACTTGAGGGGGTAATTTTGTTTACATAATATTTCAAAGTATATGGTTTACATTATATCATAGTTATGCATTTTGTTTCATATTGTTGGCATGATATAACAGTGACATAAATATGATGATGGTTGGTGACCCTTCTGTTGCAAAGTCTCAACTTCTTAGAGCTGTTATGAATATAGCCCCCCTATCTATCTCGACCACTGGCCGTGGTTCCTCAGGTGTTGGATTGACAGCTGCTGTCACTTCTGATCAGGAAACTGGTAGGGAAATGCAGACTTCTACATCATCTTCCGATCTGTTGCTTCTTGGACTTTGTTTTACAAACTTGTATTTTCTTCCAGGAGAGAGAAGACTTGAAGCCGGTGCCATGGTCCTTGCTGACCGTGGGGTTGTCTGCATTGATGAATTTGATAAAATGAATGATCAAGATCGAGTTTCAATTCATGAAGTTATGGAACAACAAACTGTAACAATAGCAAAAGCAGGAATTCATGCTTCATTGAATGCTAGATGCAGTGTAATTGCTGCCGCGAATCCTATATATGGCACTGTAAGTCTTCCTCCAATTTTTTAGGTCACCTCTTCTACACCTTATGCGTCTCTTTTCATACATCTTATTTGTTGCTGAATGTGTATTACAAATAAAAGTACATCCACATTTCAATAAAATTGTGGCAGCACAATTTTGAGAACACATCAATATGATGTTCTTGAATGCAAGAGAGCAAACGTACTCCACGGAAAAGCTGCCTAAATACCGCATATCTGTAATATCGACTAAAAATCCATTCTCTATTATTCTTCTATTATATACTCATCTGCAAAAAGTTACTTGTATAGCCTACATGCATACTCGTAGATGCGGCACGACTCATACACCAGTATTTCTTGATATTGAATCCAATTATCCAGGAAAGGACCTGACTGTCCACCTGACCTGAATCCTATGGCTCAAAATGTGTCTCTTTATCTATTTTTTGTATCTGAATTTACGGCCAGCTTCTTTTAAAAATTGTCTTATTATTCAAGGGATTTAGAGTTTCTTATATAGCATGAAACCCTATAGAGTCAAAAAGAGAATACATATAAACTATAAAGGACCCCGAAGGTTACATGACTCAATAAATAAACAAAGAGAAATAGTTTGGTAACAAAGTAACTTTAATACTCCTCAAGTTGGAGCATATATATATATATATCAATCATGCCAGAGGAAAGGGATCCTACTTCATGGAGTAGGTAACTTACCTACTCCACTTTCTTTTTTTCAATTTTTTTTATTTTTTTGAAAAATACTTCCATGGATTTTCGTAATTATATCCCTCTAATATATCATTCAAATTTCATTAGAAACAGAGACTCCTACGGCCTCCATCCAGAATATGAAAAATACAGCAAATCTGTGACCGTTAAAAAATGACTGTCTGGATGGAGGTTGTAGGAGTCTCTGTTTCTGACGAAATTTGAATGACATAATAGAGGGATATAGTTATGAAAATCCATGGAAGCATTTTTCAAAAAAATAAAAAAATTGAAAAAGAAGAAAATGGAGTAGGTAAGTTACCTACTCCATGGAGTAGGATCCCTTTTCTCATATATATATATATATATATATATCAATCATGGCCAACTTGAAAATCATGAACGAGAGGCATTTCATTGGTAGCGCCTTTGTGAATATATCTGCTAGCTGAAGATACGTGGATATATGAGGGGTATTAATCTTTCCTTCTCATACTGCATCTCAAATGAACTGACAATCAACTTCAATGTGTTTAGTCTGCTCATGAAATACTAGATTGGCGGGAATGTGTTTAGCAGACTTATTGTCACAATATAAAGGTACGTGAGTAGTAGCAGGAAGTCCAAGTTCCTGCAGAACGGAGAGTAGCTAGGTAATCTCACAATTGACTTGGGCATGTGTCTTGTATATTGCCTCTGCACTCGTGCTTCTTTCTTTGCCATAAGGCAAGGTTGCTACAAACAAACATATCATAATATGTAATGGATTGTCGATCCTCAGGTGAACTGGCATAATCTGCATAAGCGGTGACATCAGTGTGACCATTTACCTTGTAGAAGAGGTCTCATCTTGGAGATTCCTTCAAATATCGAAGGATCAGAAGAATATCCCGCCAAGGTCTCTCCGTGTGCTGGTCAAATCTTCTTACAACGTATGATATATCTGGCATAGTAGATGAGGTAGATCAGTTTGCCCACTAGGCTTCTGTATCGTGCAGTATCCTCAAACTCATGATCTGTGGATGTAACATGTTTCTGCAACTTTGTTGATATGTTAGATGGTTTGCATGCAAGTAAACCAGCCTTCGTAAAAGTATCTATGCAATACTTCCATTGTAATGGATGTTTAACTAATGGCCATGCTCCAGGAATGGTCGAAGCCATACCCAATTGAAAAAGAATGTTATCCAAACACATTTCAAGCAGTTGCACTTGCAGTAAAACATGTCATGATGGTCTTTTTGCCTTTCCAGTGATGTGTACATATCTAAGTAATTGTCACTTTGTCATATCATAATGAAAACATGTTTTATGTTTTTCTTCTAGACGTACGATATTGTAATCTTTTTCCAAAGCGTAATTGGTTTTTAGGTCACTTTCAAATCTAGGTATTTTATAGTTAGTTACGGTAAAGCCCTCAGACTACGCTTTTTTGAAATGAGTTCCTTGATAGTGAGACATAAAGACTCCTTTATTTTATTAAAATATCAATTTAAATATTAAATTGAAATAAATATTTAAATAATAAATCGTAATGGGAGTGAACTAAATAAAAGAATACAAATAAAGTAAAATTTATGGAAGTATAACAAAACAAAGTATAATGAAAAGAATTGTATCAATATTCAAATTGTGTGTGTGTATATCTAGGATAAGGGGTTAAGGCCAAGGTTCCAAATTTTGACAAAATTTTGGTTTCGACACCCTACCAAAATCGAAATCGAAATCTTGATATATACCCTTCCTTCACAGATCTAGGCCGATTTTTGCTGAAATTGACAAAATTTCATCGAAATTTCGAAATTGTTTCATTTTTCACCATCTCAAATGGAAATCGAAATCGAGATTTAAAACCTTGGTTAAGGCTTCATTTTATGATTTGTCTCCTTTGTAGAGATCTGATTTCTAATTTCTTGAATTCATTTTTTCTTCATAGTTAGAAGGTGTTGCAACATAATAAACAAGCGACATGACCTTTAAAGAAAAAGAGGCGGAAGGGGGAGTCTTTCAATATTTTGAGGGAGTCTCTCAATTATAGAAAAAAAACAAACAAAAAAACATAGGAAAAAAGCTGACTATAGGAGTTGAACTAATGATCATCACATTACAAAAGTGAGCTTTAACCTTTGAGCTAAGCAGACTCGCATAACATAAAATAAATCAAACAAAATAGTACATAGGAACTCAATAAGCCACATGTATCTTAGTTAACCATTTTTTATTTTTGTTTAACTATTATATTATTAATTAATATTTAGTTGTTATTATTGATATATTAAATTGGCATGGTAATCCCTTTGGAGTACTGATCAACTCAATATCAAAGAAGTATTGGAGTTGACCAAGGTCCTTGGTGACAAATGCCTTCCAGAGAAAGGCCTTGATCTCTAAAATGCTTGCTTCATCATCACTAGTAACCACTATATCATCAACATAGCTAACTAGCATCACATTGCCAGTGGATCATCGTCTAATGAATATAGAATAATAAGATGTTGTCCTGTGGATGCCAGGAAAGTTGATATCAGTGGTAAGCATGTCAAACCAACTCTGTGGACTCTCCTTTAGGCCATGGATGGCCTTACGGAGTTGGTATATGTGCTCCCCCTCGACGGAGTAATTCGATGGTTGCATCGTATAGACATCCTCCTCGAAGTCACTATATTAAAAGGCATTCTTCACATCAAGCTGAAAGATTGGCAAATTCTTGTTGGCTTCAATTGAGAGAATAGAACAAATTGATCTCATCCTAGCCACAACAGAAAACATCTCAAAATAATCCACTCTATAAGTTTGAGTGATCCCTTTGCTACTCTATCCTGTCAATAGAATCATCAGGAGATTGTTTAGTTGTAAAAACCTTATGACAGGCAACATGCTTGACACATGTAGGACACGACACACTTTCCCATACGCCCTTGGATGTAGGCGTGTCCAACTCCTTTTCTATGATCTTTTTCCAACCATGATTTTGCAATGTATTGGAATGATAATGCAGAATAATAATAGCCATAAGGGCATCTGTAAATCGCCTGTCATAGTTGAATAGATTGTCGGTGGAAGTAAAATGTGAGATGGGATGTATAGTGCATTGTTTTTTTATTTTGCGCAGAGCTATAGGGAGTTTTGGTGGAGCATCCAGAGATATAGCGGCAGGGACACTGGAAGATGGCACATCATCTTGAAAATAAGGAACAATTAACGATGAAGGATCATAATGACTAGTGTGTTTTCTTTTGTAGACAATGTGTGTTGACGGAAGCTCCAAGGATATGTCGCTGGCAACCTGAGTAAAATAGCTAGTTTGTTTAAAGAAAGTGACATCAGTAGAAATTATAGCAACGATGACCAATAGGGTCATAGCACATGTATCCCTTTTGAATGTGAGGGTAGTCAACGAAAACAAGAGTAGTCAATAAAAACACAATTAGTAGCATGGGAAGATAATGTATTTGCAGATCGAAAATTCTGATCAAATGCAGTGCAACCAAAGATCCTTGATGGGAGCGAAAAGAGTGCCTCACCTTATATAAGATAGAGAAAAGAGCGACTTCATTTAAGATATAAGAAAGGACCCTATTGATGAGATAAGTGGCAGTGAGAATGTCATCCCCCAATAGGTTTTGGGAACTTTCATGTGAGAAAGCAATATACATACTACGTCGAGAAAATGGCGACGATTTCTTTCCGCTACCCTATTCTGTTGAGAGGTATATTGACATGATGTCTGATGAAGGGTCCCTGAGAGGCAAAGAAAGATACCAAGTCCTTTTGAGTAAACTCAAGAGCATTGTCAGTTTGTATAGTCTGAATACAAGTAGAGAAAAACGTGCTAATAAAATGGAAGGACTTGACAATTTTATTAATATCTAATTGTTCCTTGAGTAAATAGACCCACGAAGATCTACTATATTTATTCACAAAGACAACAAAATGTTTGTGAAGTGTGGATTGGACAGGGACCCTAAATATCATAATGGACTAAGGAGAAAGGGACAGATCAGCGCAGCTCGGTCCTAGGTGGAAAGGATGACCGATGATGTTTTCTGAACAGGTAGGTTTCACACTCAAATAGTTTCAATGAGGGAAGTTTATGAAACATTTGGAGAGAGCTCAAGTAGAGGGGTGACCTGGCCGTAAATTCCATAGGAGCGGGTCAAAATAAATGGAAGTTGCACCGGTAAAGGTAGAATTAACAGGGATATCAAGGTAGTAGAGGTTTTTTTTATGTCCCCCTACAAAAATTTGCACAGTAAGGATGTCTTGAAACTGTCAATGTCACTCATCAAAAATAACTTGACAGTTCAACTCACACATAGCTTATGAACTGATATAGGCTCATAAGAAAATCCGATGCACAATGAATTCCAAAGAGTCTGAGCGTGGAGGAAAACTCCATCGTGCTGACGGTGGTTACAGGAAAATGGGAACCATTGGCTACATGAATCGTTTCCATATTGGAAGAAGGTTGAGAAGATGTCAGAAGACCGTCGTCTCCAATTAAGTGAGTAGATGCTCAGAGTCAATGATCCAGGTTGGTGTTGTAGCAGAAGTAGTTCGGGCTGCACTATCTGAGGTAGTAGTAAGATGCGTAGTGGAAGTAGTTGTACTGAGAGTAGATTTCTGCAGAAGCTTCATCAAATGGGTGATAGAAGTCCCTTGACCACCAACGAACACCTTGAGAACACGAGACCAATGGATGCAGTTATCTGTACCCTTAAGTTTGATAGAGGTATCGTACCGTGTACAATAATAGAAGACACAATGTACATGGATTTGGTCTCGGTAGGATTTGATGCCATCGTGGTCTGACATAGAGATCGAAAGATTGTAGTAGAGCTTTAAACTTGCATGAGACTATGACACATGCACCCCTTTTGTCATTCTAACTTCGAAAATCCCAACGCAAGTGTTGGACATATCAACTGCACTTAGGAGTACCCTCATTGGTTTGTTCACAGCAACAAGACCTTTAATAGGTATGGACATATCAGCTGGTGACACCCAAACGTGCTGGTTGCACCTCTGATAGCCCTAGAAGGGGGTTGGCAGCGTCGTAGAGCCCTAAAAGGGTTACTGGCTTTGCTGGGTAGCACTTGCCTGGGCTGTTGGCGACGTGTAATGCTGTGGCGGGACAACACTAGGGCAGTGTTGGGGAACCCAACGAGGGCTCACACAGGACCATTAGATGAGGAATAAGAGTCCGCACAAGGCTCGAGGAGGACGAAGGTTGGTGGTGCGGTGGGTTTTAGGTATAAGCCATGATCTATGATTGTTGCTCTGATACCATGTGAAGAAAGAAAGAATGACTTGTTTTATTCAAGGGGTGTAGAGCTTCCTATATAATGTGAAACCCTAGAGAACCAAAAAGAGAAAATATATAATCAACTCTAACAAAGTACATTCATGATTCTCATATACATTTACTCATATACATGTAATAAAGTTTCTTGTTGCACATGGCTCGTCTCGATTTAGACGTGCATACTCAACTCCATAGTTTAAGTGGACAAATTTAATGGTGCACGTTGAAAGTTCAATATTATAATCAGCATGAAATTGTGTTGAAAATGGAGGTATTTTTGTTGATTAGATAGAAAAAAATGGACTAAATATTGACTAGAATATCTTGAAGGACATTTGTAAAGAAAGGTATGATAACTTTAAACTGACTTAGCATCCAATTGCAAGAGAAATAGGTGTATTTAGTATGAATTGATGCATCTGCCGAATATCCTTTACATCGGTGTCGAGTGATGGGGCATGTTTTTATATATATTTTACTTCTAATTTGTGGCCCTTTTCTTCTCAAGAAAATTAATTTTACTGGCTTTAGCTTTCATATGCTCAGTCAACACCTTTAGTAATGTTTATTTTCATTTTCTCATTATATTTATATTAGTATTATATATTGTGCAGTATGATCGATCATTGACTCCTACAAAGAACATAGGGCTTCCGGATTCATTACTTTCACGTTTTGATTTGTTATTCATTGTCCTTGATCAAATGCATCCTGATGTCGATCGTCAAATCTCCGAGCATGTCTCTCGCATGCATAGATACTGTCCGGATGGAGGTACATTTTGACATGTCCATCTCTATTGTCAGTTATTGTTAACAGAATGAAAACTAAATAAAGGAGACTAATGCAGTGGCCAAACATAGATAGCCGAATGTATCTTATTAAGTGAAGGATTGTATAAGATTTTACATACTAATAAATTAATTGTATGTGAACAGGACATGCTGCTTCTGAGGGAGGTTCTAGGTACACTGAGGAAGATGACAATGGTGAAGCTGGGGTTTTTGTGAAGTATGATAGGGTGCTTCATGGACAAGAGAGGAGGAGAGGAAGAAAGACCAGGAATGAGAGGCTGACGATAAAGTTTCTCAAGAAGTATATTCATTATGCAAAAAATAGGATTCAACCAAAGCTGACAGATGAGGTTAAATGTTAATTCTGTTATATAATGTCAGTTTTATATCCAAAATAGTTCAGAAATCTATCTTTTAAAACTAAGAAATATTGGTCTTGCTGTTGAGTATGCATGTCGTTGGTTGAAACGCAATGGTTATGATATTTTTACAAAGAAAATGATACCTGGAATAAAAAACGGTGTGCAGGTCCTTGGACATTTTTGTTTCTTCTCATCTTGCATATCACTTCAATCAAATATTGAATTACTTCTTTATATAACCCATTTGTTTTCCGTATTGATTGTACTTTATTTCATATTTGATTTATTTTCAGGCATCGGATCATATTGCAACTGCTTATGCGGAGCTTAGGAATGCTGGTTCTAGTAACAAGGTTATTTCCGGTTTTTCCGTGGTTTCTTTGCTACCATTGCTTGGTGAGAGGGGATTGATTGTGTTATTTTCTACGTTATTTTTGTAGTCTGGAGGAGGCACTCTTCCAATCACTGCAAGAACTTTAGAGACAATTATCCGCCTGTCAACTGCTCATGCCAAGATGAAGTTGAGAAATGAGGTATGCTTTTATGGTACATTTATGTACATTTGAAATACAGTTGCTACGCTTGAATATGTAAGACATCCTTTTTATCTAACTTTGACTAAACGTAGCTCAAAGTTGAATTATTTACTGCTCTCGCAATCATTAAGCATTATGGAGGGAGAACCAGAATAGGAGTAAGAATTATAAGTAGAGAAAATGTACTACTAGTACTACCATAGAGCTGTAATGGAAAGGGAAGTGAGGAATTAAATTAATAGAAAGGAAGAGGCAGCGCTCTTGCATGCTTTTGACATCAAGCCTGGCACTAAAGCTAGCAAAGAGTTGCAATCTCCTAGGAAAGCAATTGTTATAAACGGATTTGATTGGGGTTTGGTTTGCTTTATTTTGCAACAAACTTGTAAAAGGTACGTAACTATAGCTGAGGATATGAGTTCGGTATTTTTTACATGAAGGTCTTGAAGGGTGATGTTGAGGCAGCTCTGCAAGTTTTAAATTTTGCCGTTTATCACAAAGAACTGACTGACATGGAAGAACGGGAACAGAGGGACAGAGATTCCGAGATGAGGGAAAGATATGATAATGATGGCACCGGGAGTCATCGGGCTGATGCCGCTCCTGCTGGCAGGGAAAGGTAACCTCTTGCAAATAAGTAAATATTCTCGGCTTCATTAGCGGAATGGAAGTTATTTCAGATCAGCTTAGTGAGATGTATCCTTATCATAATATATACTTGCTTGGAACAAGTTCTCGTATTTCTTAATACCCTCTCAGCTGGGTGGCTTCCACGGCTCAGGATATCACAATATGTTTCTGTCTAAACACGAAAAAGAATGCTTGCTTTCAATAGGATTGGTGAATTTTTAGGTATCCATAATTTGATGAGTATGTTGCACCTGTCTTCATAATGCTCACGGAACTGCCCAATTAGACATAATATTTCCACTTTCAAGGTCACGGAATTAATTTCACCTATTTGATGATGGTTTCTTGTAACCCCTCGTTATTTTATCCTAGATGCTATTTTCAGTAAGCAGTCTGCATGGAAAATGTTGCCACAGCTGCATCCAACAGCTACAACCAACCCCTCTTATTTGATTTTTTTAGATATCTATGGAATATTTTTTGCAATGCTAGGCCTGACGATTTAGATGTATAGGATCCAAGTTTGAGTCTGGTACTTTCTGCTACTATGCAGCTTCAAATAGATTTTGTTCAATTTTTATCATGGTTTTTGATGGTATCCTTTGATTTCTATTGATTCAGCCTCACAGGAGATCCAATGGAAGTAGATCCTCCAGAAACTGACGTTGCTCCCGACAGGTTTGTTCTTTTTACACAAATGAGTTATAATGTATCAGTCTCTTAAAATGTGTTTTGATTTAATTCAGAATGGAGGCCTTTCAATCTATTTTGTCGCAACATATGCATGCAAACCGCTTGGAGCAGATATCGGTTGCTGAAATTGAAAAGATTGTGAGCAAGGAGGCGGCCACACCTTACACTAGATCTCAGATACTGTCCATGTTACAGGTAATGGGAGTTCTGCCGGTCATGTTATCTCTGTTTTTTTCCCCTTGCCTAAAAATCCCTACAAATCATCAACTTCACAAAAACCTCTGTATATTTCAATGTGCATTCATAGTTACCCTTTTGGTAATGCTGCATTGAGTTGAACTATTTAACTGACCTTTTCTTTTACCACTTCTGCAGAGGATGCAGGATCAGAACAGAATCATGCTGGTAAATGAGATAGTTCGGACGCTATAGAAAAGCTCGTCGGTCGCATTCACTGGAATTTGTGGAAAATTGGTTTAGGAATGCGCACCTTAGAGAGTGCTTGTATTAGAAATTGTATTTCAGGATAGTGATGGATATTATGTAAGTTAAGAATGCTATTCAGCTTGGAAGTCAAGTCAGTCATGGACTCTTCTGATTAGACATTTCAAATTATATTAAGGTTTGAGACCTTACTTTTATATAGAGAATACCAAAGGTAAGTTTGATAATAAAAACCCAACATCAGTGATGTATAATGCATCAGCTGTGCCTAGAACAACCTCTTATGTCGTCAAAACGGCAAACCCTTGAACTATATCTATACCCTAAACCCTAAGGTTCGGTTCGGGAATAAGCAGGAATAAGGATCGGGAATAAGGAGAATAAGGGTTTATTCTTTGTTCGGCTGGAGAATAAGGTAAAATAAAGGTAGGTAAGGTGGGATAAAGATAGGAATAGGAGTGAAATAAGATGGAATGAGGAAGAATAATCGTACCATGGGAAATTGTGTCGGATGGAGAATAGGCTCCTTATTCCAGGGCCTAGCCATTCGGTATGAGAATAAGAATAGAGAATAAGGGTCTATTCTCCGTTCGATTGGAGGATAAGAATAAGGAGAATGAGGTGAAATAAAGGTAGGTAAGGTGAGATAAAGATAGGAATAAGAGTGAAATAAAAAGGAATAATGGGGAATAGTCGTACCACCAGAAATTGTGTCGGGAGGAGAATTGGCCCTTTATTTCAGGACCTATTCTCCAACCAAAGAAGGCAAAGATCATGAATTGTAAATATATACAACTTGATTGACCCCCCCCTCCCTTTTCTTTTGTGTTGCATTTGAAATCTAGTGAGGTGGTTTTTTTCCTGCCCCTTTTAAGATTGCTTGCTTTCACCTTTCATAGGATTGTTCTCTTGTGTCTATATCTTTCCCTTCGAAAAAACAAATAATAATAATGCATAGACAATCCATGCATTTTGGGGAAGGTGAAAACAACGAATTATAAAAATTAGCACCAATTCATATGCACATACAATACAGATATTAAATAAGCATGTAACAAAATACAATGTGGTAATTAGGATGCACGATGATGCATATCCTTCGTCTCGTGATTGAATTGTATTTTGTGTCGGTCTCTACTCGCGACCATTCATGTGTAAGAACTGATTCGCATACTTGTCAACCTTGGGTGCATCACCGTATTGGCGGTCGTAGTACTCGACCGCAGCTGCTCCGGCCAGTGCGGCCAGTGTCAAAGCCTGGGCATGGAGCCTGGTGGAAGTAAAATCGTAAGAACTGTTAATCATCATCCTAATGGTATAAGATGGTTAATCTAGAAAAAAATCTTAAAACATGCATTGACATAGAATTACGATTCTAATTTTCATGTATCTGCTTTTGAGAAAATGGTACTAGTGAGGTTTGATCCATGATTATCCCGGGGAGGACTGTAACATTCATACTTCCAAAACATAATGACATATCTAAAATTCACGAAGTATGGGTGTGGTTTATAAGTAGTGGGGAATACTACTTGATAGGGTTGAGCATGGGCCGGGTCCGGGCCGGGTTCGGCTTGGCCCGGCCCAAGCCCATTTTAGTATACGGGCTAACGGGCCGGGCCTAGGCCCGTTTCATTTTTCAAAATCTAGGCCCAAGCCCAAGCCCGGCCCAAACATTATGGGCCGGGTTCGGGCCGGGCCGGCCCAAATTGAAACTCCGGGACATATTGAGCTTGTTTTTATCTTACAAATACACCACCCATCCCCAATAAAAATGAGTATTCTTTACACATGCAAATATGTTTTACACATTGATAATATTAAGGAATCATGTTCATGATACTAATTGGCTATGTACAATAACATGCTCTAAACATGACAAATATATTACCAATGTAATATAATTGTTTATAATATATGTTTGTTAACATGGTAAATTATTATCATGATGGTATATATAACAATGATGGTTGTTAACTTTACTAAATTAATATGTTTAGAATTTAATATCCATCTAAATTCTATTATCACTCATATGCATAAGTAATGGGTCAAGCTAATGGGTCGGGCAGTATGGGCCCTTGAAACGGGCCTAGCTATCGGGTCGGGTTATCGGGCTTTCGGGTTTGGGCCCTATCAAGCCCGAACCCGGCCCGAATATACATTTGGGCTTGAATTAAGGCCCAAAGCCCGGCCCAATTCTTTGTGGGCTCGGGTTCGGGCCGGGCTACATGGGCCGGGTTTCGGACCGGGTCGGGCTGGCCCGGCCCAATGCTCAACCCTACTACTTGACAGCTTAAGCTTAAGCATTTTGGGTGGTTGTCAACGGATCCATTTGAGTCCGAACCCAACAAATTGTCAGGACCAGTTTTCTTCATCGAGGATTTAAGCTTAGGATGTTACAAATGGTATCAGAGCAGATTCTCTCTAATAGTGGAAAGGACTACCCGAAGGAACCTAAGCTGGGAGTGTGCAACCGCCATTATCACTAAGAATAAGTGATGGGCTATGTGACAACGTGGACGTTGCAAATATAAGTGGAGGAGATTGTAGCACTCATACTCCCAAAACATAATGTCACATCTAAAACTCACGAAGTGTGGGTGTGATTTATAAGTGGTGTGAATTACTACTTGACAACTTGAGTTTAAGTATTTTGGGTGGTTGTCAACGGATCCATTTGGATCCGAACCCAACAAGTTGTCAGTGCAAATTTTCCTCGATAACAGACCGAAGATTTAAGCTCAGAACATTACAAAGACATTCGCTCAACCACCGGATCATCGAAGTGGATTCCAATTGCACATCAATTCGTGTAGAAAGGCGTGATCTTGAACGTTCTTGTTCAATTGGTTTGAGGAATCAAACCTGGCATGGATGATCTTAACGCTCGTCTTCATCGCGGGCCTCGACCAATTGTACGCGAAGGATCCCGTTATGCTGCTCAGCCACAGAGCCCCTTCACCGGGAAAACAACCACACAGTCAGACACTTCCGTCCTCCTCATAGTTGAACACAAATCGGAGCAACTCAAATACAAACCGTTCGAAATCAGAACACGCACACGTTTAAGACGGGGGTCTTACCGACGGTCTTGAGCTTGTTCTGGACGACCCACTTCCTGACGGCAGCCGCCGTGCTCCCTTCTTCGGACGCCATCGCAGATCCTCTCCCTCTCCCTGAAGATCAAAGAGATGCTGTTGGTTCTCGATGATGGAATTGCCTTGCGGGTACTGCGAATTCGTGTTCGTGTATTTATGGGTCGTTGTAGACGCGGGAGTTCGTGCTGTTTCGGGCCGCGCCGACGGTATGGACGCGACCGCGTTTTGGTTTTGGTTTGGAAGGGGTTGATGACGAAAGCGATGACATCGCCAAATGGAAGCATTGATCACTTTTGAGGAAATTGCTCGATTTGTCCCCGATTTGTGGGTTATACTTTGTAAGCAGCGTGGAAGCGATGTTTTAAAAACTGAACCGAACCAATCCGTTCAACCCGTTAAATCAAGAATGGAAAGAAAAATGATCTAATCATTTGATTTTATTTAGAAAATAAAAATCAGTAAGAACCGGTCAAAACTTGATGGGACCGCTTAAAATTGGTTGAACTGATTGAACCGAATCATTGGTTTGTTCAACCATTTATTTTTTTGATAAAAAAATAATTTCCAATAAATTAACAGCATGCAAACTTTTTCAGAAATATTCATAATCTAGTCTTATTCTAACTCATAGTATCGTACGCATTTATTTCTTCTCCTTCATATGTGCCAATGACTCATTATCGCGTGTTACTTCCCGTTATATGAGCATGTCTCTCTCTTCCTACGGTATGTATAAGATTGTCTACTTATAACAATGGCAAATGAAGAAGATGTTGTCATAGTCATACTATGAGAAGCAATACATTGACAACGCTTGCCGTTAATTAGAGTTTAAATAGTTTTAAAATTATTATTTTTTACATCGCATATATGTATTTATATAAATTTTATGAAATATGCTTATTATGCACTTTCAAGTTTTTAAGAACATTTATACCCCTACCTTTTAAGCAATTTCACTCGTGCTCCTATATTTTCTTAAAAAATCACAATATCATCCTTATGTTGGTATAAAATGGGAGCACAAGTGTACTAATAAAAGGATACTACTATTGATTTTGTAAAAATATAGGGACACATGCAATTGTATTAAAAATAGGGGTATAGATGTTATTGGAAAAACTTGGAAGGATAAGAATAAACAAATCCTCGAAAGATTTGATGTAGCATTTTTTGTATTTATATGTATGATATACCGGTCTAACTTGGTTCGAACCGATTGAACCATACGAACCAAACCAACAATACAACAGTTCGGTCTTTTCTGGTTTCTTTGATTGTTGACGTCATCATCGATTCAATCATATAAACTAAAAACCGATACATGCTCGATTTGATGTCCGGTTCGATTTTTAAAACATTGCGTGGAAGAGCACATGTTATGAAACTGTGCACTCATAAAATTGACCGGTCGAACCGGCAACAATGTCAATTCAAGAAATTGGAAATAAAACTCATTACATCATTGATGAGGTTTGTATGATCCAACCATATCGAAACCAGATTTTACTAGAATTTCATTTCATACAGATAAATATGCATTATGCTCCATCATATATTGAAATTTAAATATATTAAATCACATAAATACATATTTATTGATGTCTAAAATTAACAATATTAAATTATATGTTACGACTATAGTTGTTGATAAGAGTTGATAATGTAACACCTATGCCCCCAGAACATAGTGCCACATCTAAAATTCACAAAGTGTGGGTGTGGTTTATAAGTGGTGGGGATTACTACTTGATAACTTGGGCTTAAGCATTTTGGGTGGTTGTTAACAAGTCCATTTGGGTCCGAATCCAACAAGTTGTCAGTGCTAGTTTTCCTCGATAACGGATCGGGGACCTAAGCTCGGGACGTTACAAATGGTATCATAGTCAAATTCCCTCTGATAGTGGAAAGGACTACCCGAGAGGTGAAGCCACCCCTAAAAAGAGATAGGAAAAAATGACTACCCGGAACCATTTCTTATGGTGACGATAATGATCTCTTTTTTAATATGAAAGCATCGTTTGATTGAAGTTTCGATGCTTTAAATTCTGATACAACAATACACACGACCTAAAAAGGCATAACAAAACAAACCATCCGTGAGAACAACAAAACAAATGGAAAAGGAGCCGAGATTAAAATTCATCGAAGTATCTATTCAGATTATTTTTCTTAAAGAAGATATCGTCTCTACTTTACTGGTGTCTTAGGTCCAACAATCTGCTCACAAGATACGATGATCCATGATCATCGTCTGCAATCTTCGATGAGGATCATCATCGAAAGTAACTCTGACAAAACACATTAGAGAGAATGGAGACTTCGGTGATGTGGGGCATAAAAGCTGAACAAGTACAAGAACCCTAGATCATGTTTTGGCATGGTAGAAATAGAAACCATTCGTAGAACAACAGAGTCTCTCAAATGGGTCGTTGAGAATCCCAACCTTCAGATTTCAAATTAATCGAATAGATTATTTTTTTTCCCAATTGAGATCCGAATAAACTCTCTCGAGTAAGAAGACCTTCTTCTTTCTTGTGTGTATCTTCTACAATCTCTCCTTTCAATTAGTATATAAATAGAGGTAGTTAAAGTTGATAAAAAAATAAGGTAGCATGGGAGACAAAAAAAACCCTCCAGCACATTCATCCTCCTACAGTTAACGACCGACGGTGCGAGATCTTCGAGCGCCTTTTCCCGTTCTTCTAAGCTTCAGAAGCTGAACTGAACATGACGACATGGGGCGATAATCTCGAAGTAAATCCTCAGGCACTTGTAAGATGTCTTTCATCTTTCTGTTAGAACTCCCGAGGACCCACCCTGAGTGTTGGGAGATCATAGTTCGATCAAGATATGTTTCTTGACCTTTTAGTGCAATAAAGAGAGATTACATCGAAATAGGAGACAAGCGGACAACAAGCTGCTTTGTTACTCCTTTTGAATTGCAAAGTCAATCCTTCTAAAAACTGCATCTATAAATCTAGGAACCATCACAGTACTATTCATGACTTTTTGGATCCTCTTCAAAAGCTCAACAACTTCTGACACTAAGAAACCAAAAGTATCAAAAGTAAAAGGGATGAAGGCGTGATGATTCTCAATACATGATTTTTTGTGCTTCATCACTTTTGTTGAAGCAGCTTTGGGGGCGGCATGGCCTGCTGTGAAGGTCCCACCCTTCAACCCCACCAGTGAAGAAACTCCTGTAAAGTCTACACAAGCATGTTTAATGCTCCTGGTCTGGATACAAAAATATTCGTGAATTATTTAATGCCTACGAGGGTATTTACGTTAATGACGGTGCTTATTATTTTTTAATCAATGGAGAGAAAAAAATTAAATAAAAAAGTCCGACCTGCCGGATTCGAACCAGCGACCTAAGGATTTTTCTGCAATTACTACAGTCCTCCGCTCTACCAACTGAGCTAAGGTCGGATGTTAAATCATGTTATTAATAATTTCTTTATCGAATTGAACTGCTATGTTTCGTGGCCCCATCATGAAGTAAAACCCCAATTGGTGTATATATTTGCAGCTTGACGAGCCTTATAAGACGTATAAGAAGAAGATCGGGGTTGAATCAGAAGAGGAGAGTGTCGATCCGAGGGAGTCACGGTGGTCACGACGTAGAAGAAATGCAAGCGTTGAACTTAAGTTATGTGTCGATCCTCTGAGAATATTATGCGACAAGTCGACGTGTGCCTTCTGATCAAAACAATGATAAGTATGCTTCAGTATTATGCAATATCCACGATCGTTAACGGTATCGGAATAAGAAGCTCAAACCATATAGATGTATGTAGCACATTTTTTTAATGAGGTCCTTGTCCTCCTCCCGCGATGATGATGCCCACTGCCTCCTCATGCTCATTCACCGACGCGACCTCTCCCTCCTCTAGGACCTCGGCCTCGTCCAACTTTGGAGCGGAGGAAGAGTGGTGGGGTTGGGAGAGGTCAATGTAGAGGAGGGGTCAATGGTGGTGGAGCATTAGAGACTCGATCTCAAGGAAGACGAAGATGGTGGTCGCATCGACGATGAGGGAGAAAATAAAATAAATTTGTATTTTTTTGGCAAATTTTCATTACTATTTGATCCTTATGTTTAAACTTAATCATTTCACTGATAGACTCTATATAACAGTAGATGTACAGTGCAAAACAAAGCAAGATTGCAAGGGTTGTGATGTAGTTAGAAAAAAATCTGGATTGGCTTAGATGGTATAAAAATCCCTACTTTATTCTAACAAATAATATATTATAGGGATATTTCTTGGATGTGGATAAATAGTGCTATTTGATTAATAAAATATAAGCCAATCATTTTTATTCCTGTAGAAGTTTTGACCAACAAGAGAAGGGAGATCGACTAAGAATGTATAATATTATATGTGATCAAAGGGGTGATGTATTTAACTCTCGTTGTTGAGAATATGGTTTTTTTATGTCGTTGAAGTGTTGAGCAATATGCTCACGTTAATAAAATGAAAGGTTTTGCGGCTGCTCTCGTATTTCTGGGATTTTTACATCAAGAACCTTATAGACTTTGTTAATTACATATTAACCCGTGTGCTCGAGAGGACTTCGTCAAGAAGACCCTCTCAGCCCCCTACTTTTTGTTATCGCTATGGACTCGGTCTCCTTGCTGACCGAGAAGGCTGTACTTGATGGCTCCTTCCTACCTATTCGCATGGGAAGGGCGATTGTGCCCTCACATCTTATTTACGCGGATGATCTTATCTTTTTCTGCAGGAAATCATGTGCTGCCATGTCTACAGTTAAAAGAATTTTGAAAGATTTTGAGGGTATGTCAGGTCTTTCTATGAATATGAGGAAAAGCAAGCTCATCCTTCCTGTCCCCTCCATTACGGACTTCAGTTTATGCCTCGAGATTGGACTTCTTACGCAGCCTCTTCCAACGAAATATCTGGGCATTCCGTTGTCCCCCGCGAAGGGGAGAAAGGCGGCCGCCCATGCTCTTATGGATAGGGTAAGGACCTTGCTGAGCGGCTGGAAGGCAAGGTCCTTATCGCTTGCCGGCCGCCTCCAACTCCTAGCATCTGTCATTTCTGGTGTCTATCTCTACTGGACTTCGGGTTTGCTTATTTCTCTGGACATGGCCAAAAAAGTGGATTCTCTTTCGGCTAATTTTCTCTGGGGCTTCGGGACACATCACGTTAAGTGGGACGTGGTCTGTCTCCCAAAAAAGGAGGGGGGCTTGGGCCTTCGCTCTCTCTGCTCCATTAGGGATGCCATGGTTGCTGTTTGGTGTGGAAGAATTATCTCTGATGATAGCTCTGTTTGGGTTACCTACTGTTGGACATGTGAGCCCACGGCGAACCATTATGCAATAAATGTTATTGCAAATATCATTCCCTGATCTGAAATGAAGAATAAATAATTTGCATAATAGGTCCCTCTGTACAATTAGGGTTATGTACCATGGCTGTCTTAATGATCATACAGCTGTTGATTCAATTATTGAGTCATAGAGGCTGGTGCTTGGATGAATATCTAAAGGGTTAGATTGAGGACTCATCAAGCACCGTCAAATGATTGTTAAGATGTGATCTCCAGCCTGAGTAGGAGATGGCAATCCTTTCTCACATAGGCTGATATCTGACCGACCTCTTGATGCAGGTCCTCTGCATAGGAATAGAGATTCGGAGGTGTCAGATTAGTTAGGTCAAAGAGTTGACTTAACGAGATCGAGATAACCTAAGTCCTATGTTGAATGCTGTCACAGCATAGGCACGCATCCTCTGACCGGAGACAGATGTATTGCTATATGTCTGAGTATGTACATTTGACAGACCAATAGGTTGATGACCTAACCAAGGTCTATACACCGGCGCGTTGGTGTGCATATAAGGGCATATGAGTAATACGATCTCTCAAAGGGATCATACAGGTTCACTACTGAACCGGAAGACATGAGCTCACTCATGAGATATTGGGAAGAATCAAATTCCGTGCACGGTCGTCTTGCTTTGGAAGCTTGACTGAATTTGTAGATTTGATATATACTTTTGGAAAGTATATGATCAAGACCTAGGTATGATATATGCTTTTGGAAAGTATATGATCGATACCAAATCCCAATGATCAAATGAGAAACTTAGTGATCAAACCCTGAAGAAGACAGTGTAAAATAGATCTTGATCTTCGGGTTGACCATGGGTCTTCCAGTATGCAGGATGTACAGGTATTGGGAATACCTGAAGGGTGATGTGATCATAAACGATTGTATATCCATGACGCTTCCATTCCGAGGGAGTGATGAAACAGGTCTGGATTTTAGTGACTCCTTTCAGTAGAGAAGCAATCTGATCTTAGTCCAAGTGTTGGACATTGGTCTGAATGAGATTCAGATTCAATGAAGATTAGATTTGCGGTCTTGATTTAATCAAGCATCTGTGGGAGGTTCGTTCGATCTGGATTTGAGATAATATCTCAATATCCAAGTCACTATACATGGAACAATACAATCGCCCTGTCCTTATCTCCAAGTATCTGCGGAGAAAGCACATTATTCTTGAAAGGGTTCAAGAATAATTCTTTTGATGAAATATCCAAGCAAGAACTTGATGATTAAATGTGATTTAATTATCAAGCTTAAGTATGAATATGATTCATATTGTGAAAATGATTATCTAAGATAATTAAATGAGATTTAATTATCAAGGATTAAGAGAATGTGGATAACGCTATCCATGATATATGTGTGTTATAAATATGATTTATAATATGCATATATAAGAGAGAGAATTTGTGTAAATAGCATTTGTTAATTAATAATGTGGATTGGATTCACATTTGTTAATTAATTGGAAATGCAAATTTACTAACTAGTTTGGGTTGTGAATATGATTCACACAATATTCAATGGCAAGATTGAAATATTCACAAATTAATTTGGAATTAATTTGGTGAATATTTATTGTGATTAATTAAGGAATAATGTGATAAATAAAATAGAGAAAAACCACCTCCATGGGTGGCGTCACCCATGAATTGTTCATGGGTGACGCCCCCCCTTTTTTTAGGAGGGTGGTTAACTCCACTTCATTTATCATGTTATCTCTTGATTAATTAATTTTAAATTGTTGTTGTTGAACAACAATCCTAGCCATTGATTTATCATGGACCAAGCATACCCCTTGGATCCATGTGTCCCATGGATTGAGATCCATTGGATCCTAAACTAGTATATAAGGAGGGCTAGGGTAGCCTCTCCATGGGACATCATTAAAAGTTGTACAAGGTGACAACTCTCTCCCTCTCTCTTTCTCATTCTCGCCCTCTCTCTCTTTCTCTTCTCCATTAAGTGGCCGTCCACTTTGTATTGAGAAAGGAGAGACTCTCGGCTTCTTCTTCGACGACTCGTGGATCTCCATCTTCTTTGGAGTTGCTTACTCTAAAGGAAGACGACGGATTTCGTTTGACGAAATCGGGGGAGCAATCGCTTGGATCTTCATCGAGGATTGCGGGAAGGAACGTAACTCATCATCACGCCCGCAAGTGCGTTCTTCGTGGATCGGACTTAAGATAGGAGGATCTCTACTTTGGGATCTCGCGATCACAACCACGCTTCAAGAGGTATTCCTTGTACTTTATGGTTTGATGAAACGATCCGAGAAGTGTTCTCGTGATCATGTGGTTTCATCTTTAAAGTTAAAAAATTTTAATTTCCGCTGCATCTAGCATCTAGTACGACTAGTTGCTCCGATTGCATACGATGCGATCGACACGCTTCCGTGATGCGCTTGAGGATACTCAATATCCTTCAAGTGGTATCAGAGCCATAGGTCTAATAAGGTTTTGGATATGATCCATAGACCGTAGACGATTTGGTTCTTGAAAGGGTTGCGAAATTTTTGCTGCATTTCAATTTTTCGCACCTCTGTAAAATTGAATTTTTCGGCTCTGTTTAAAATGTTTAAACACGAAAATTTCAATTGGTTTTTGTTCCCCATTAAACAAGGAAACCATAGGACTTGAGTTTACTAAATTTGGACTTTATTTGCTCAAGATATGGCTTTTTGAATATGACTATATTCACTGTTGCGGGAACTGCGGATTTGAACGTGATTAATGAGATAATTACGGTTTTAATCCGCCTTGAAATGCGTGAATTATCACTTGGGTTCTTTAATAAATCAAATAGGCAATCTTTGGAAACTGAGTTTGCATTATTTGGATTTAAATTGATCAAGATAAGTTAATTTTAGTGATTGGGGGTCACTGCTGGAAATTAACAATTTCTTGATCTTGAACCTTGTGATATGTCATTCAATTATCATGATGAAAATTAATTGTTAATTTTCTGGAATAATTAGTGATAAATATTTGTGAAATATTTAAAGAAATAATTATTTCATTGAATGATATTTGCTTAAACCACAATGATAAGATATTAGATCTTGATCATTGGTTCATCAACAAACATTGCTTTCATACCATAGTTTATCCTACAATTGTTGTAGGACAACTTTTACATGAAAAACCCTTTTTGCTTGAATAGGATTGGGGATTTGTCTAGCAAATCTCCTTATAATCAAAAATGTTTTGATTTATATTATATGGTATAATTTCGGTTGAAAAACCGATGAACATCTCAAAGTACATAATGGTCTATCTGGTATTATCCTTTCCCGAGGCGGATGTGGTGCCTAGTCGGAGAGCATTGGGGTAGCGGGTTGCAACGTATGTGGTCCGTCCCACTCTCGTCGGTACTGGCCATGACAGCGGGTAGGGACTGTATAATACTGGAGACAGACAATGTGTATTTTTTCTAATTATTAAAATTCGACTAATACGTACTTTGAGTATATACCTACTATTCAAGTAAAAGATATGTTTGTTGATTGATGATTGGATTGATGATTAATTTAATGTGATTAAATTAATTATATCCAATAAACAATCTATTTTGAATAGATGTGTATTTCCCTTGGAAGAATTAATTATGTGAATATGATTCACAATAATTAATTACAATTTGAATATGAGGTGGAGGATCACATAAGTGACATCCATGGTCTCCCGTCAAGGCAAAGGATTTCGTCGCCAGTTGTTGTGTATGGGAGACGCCTGTCCGAAGTGACAGATCCTGTGCATGATTTAATTGGATCGGGTTCTTTGCTTCTCGAAAGAGTAAGGCCGTATACGTAGTGACCCCAATATCGGGTCCTCATATTATTGGGGCGATATTGGATTGCGTATAGCGAGTATTAAGCCTGTTGACGGTTGGTTCAATTAATGACGGGTCAACATCATCTTAGGGGTGGTGGGCCCGGGTGTTAAAGACCGAATTGGGAGATGCAAGTTGGACTTGCAAGGCGGAATGTGTTCCCGCTTCTTTTTATCCGAGTTGTAGGTTCTCATATTATTGGGATGCAACAAAGATAGGAAAGGAGATCCCAGATCTTGCTAGAGATATAATGGTAAGAATATCTCTTACATTGAAAGTAATTAAGGGAATGAACTTTCAGTGTTGACAAGGCAAGACAACTTTGATATAAAAAAAATTCCTAAATCAAAGTAAAACATGTATATATAATATATATATACCCTTATGCAAATTTCTTATTTCAGATAATCCTTCATTAAACCCACTCAATGTTATACTCAATGATAACCAGTAAAATATCTTGGATTGGACTCATGATCCAGATATTGTACTTGCAATTGAACACATAATCTATGTGGTTGCAATGTGCAAGTTTCCTCAACATAATGAGGAAGGGCAATTAAATAAGACAATAAGACATCACCTTAGGGTTTGTATGTCTCTATAGTCTTGATCTTTCATCGAGTGTACTTTGGAAGTGACATGTCGATGGTGATCGTAATTGTCGAATAATCCTTATAAAATAAAAGAAGATATTTTGGCATACATATGTGCTCTAGACATTTAATCATGAATGACATGGTTCTCTGCATTATGTAGAATGGTGGCTCGAAAGAGATGATGTATTCAAAATATTTGAATACCTACCTGAACCTAAGTATCTAAGAGTTAAGATGTATGTAGATATGATGAATGTCATCATTCTACTATCTATACTCAAGTCATTCATGAAGCTTCATAATAATCATTTTGAATGAATTTAATGAAGCATGTATAAATGTTGAAATGCTCTTGTATTGAAATCCTTAGAATTCAACATAAGAGATCCTTAGTCTTAAGCAATGGTTGTTTATAGATTAAGAGAGTGCAGTGGAAGCATGGGTCGGACCCGAGTAAGAAGGAAAGTCAAAGAGTTGACCTACTTCTGTGACTTCCAAATCACATCCAAAGAGTTGGATGAATGCCAATGCTGCAATAAGTTGATGTGTTAATAGTATGACTATCAAGTCTGTCTGAAATCCTTAGTGAAGGACTCAGATAGAGCATCAGAATAATCTACATAAATCATTGACTCTGACTTTCTTATTTCATAAGATAAAGTCTGACAATTGTATCCCAATCTTCTAATGACAATTGCAATTGGTTGCATATATATTAGAAGATTAGAAATTTGATCTTAAGGTTTAGTAGTCATCTACATGGATATTGATGTAATTGTTGCACCAATCTCTGTTGGATAAATGGACTTCATATTCTCAGTGGGAGAGCCCTTAGTCTTAGAGAATGTCTCTATGACCTAGATATTAGAATACCCTCATTGTTTGTTTCTAAATGTTGGAAATAAATATGAATTCTGAGATAGAAATATCATAAAGAGTTATGATGGGAATATTTCAGATAGTAATCTAACATCTAGTGGACTCCACAAAATTAGAAAATTAATGAATGGTTCATTAAGATTTCTAGCACTGAAAATCAAACCTCATAAGATCAATAGGAGGATGAAGATCATTTGATAATGATCTGGCATCAAGCCTTGGACATTTGTCTGTTGATTTGATCAATAGACTAGTAAGATATGAAACTTTAGAATGTCTAAAAATTTCAAATCTTACATACTTGTGAATATTGTATTCAAAGTAAGAATGTCCAATACACCCTTCTCAGAGAATGGTGTTAGATGCCGAGGTATTCAAGGTCTCATACATATTGATGTATGTAGATCATCTATATCATAGTAAACATTATGGATATGTGATATCTATTGATGATTATGTATGATATGAGATTTCTTCTTTTCACCTGAGAAACCTTTGAAATGTTCAAAGATTTCACAATTTTGGTTTAGAACCAAAATTTGAAGGAAGAATAAATGAATTTGATATAACCAAGGTAGCAAGTACCTATTAGATAAAATTCAAAGAATACCTTATAGAGATATAAATATCATTTCTATCTCACTCCTCCTAATAAACCTAAACTCAATAGAGTTGTAGGGAGAAACAATTGGATCATGTGTGACATGATTTGGTCAATGATGAATTTTAGCATAATTATCCCTTAGTTTCCAAGTATATATGTGTAGTAGAGACTACAATATATATATCCTTAATGAGGTTCCATGCATGTAAGCTGGAATCTAGCACTTGAGAGTGCTACTTCATTAGGAAAATAAAGGATGGTATTGGATACCTACTTTATGACCTTGAGATTCTTAAAAGATCTCATCTCTAAGAATGTGATTCTTAGAGGATGACTCTCTTGAGAATCAAGATGAAAATGAAGTAAAGGAACTCATTTAATCTTGAGAAGATAATGAGGCTCCTGAAATAGGAAACTAAAAGGACAATTAAAGATGAAACATTAATACCTCTTCAAATGAGTTTGAAGATGTATTCCATGTGTCAGTTAAGTCTGACAATGATCGGATTTCATGTGATGA
Source organism: Ottelia alismoides (assembly GCA_037367405.1). Classification (NCBI taxonomy): domain Eukaryota; kingdom Viridiplantae; phylum Streptophyta; class Magnoliopsida; order Alismatales; family Hydrocharitaceae; genus Ottelia; species Ottelia alismoides. The sequence continues at coordinate 667,955 of JAZKJV010000658.1, forward strand.
AGCTCCTGAGGATCATGACATGGAAAGATGGATATTAGCAATAAAGTCTAGAGTAGACTTCATATACAAGTGTTGTATATGGACCCTCGAGGATCCACCTATAAGGGTTAGACCCGTTAAGGTGTAAATGGATCTTCAAGAGAAGAGGGAACCTGATGAGAAGGTAGAGACCTTCAAAGCTCGTTTCGTAGCCACAAGCTACACACCGGAAGAGAAGACATTGCTTGCAATGAGACTTGCTCTTCGGTAACCATGCTTAAACTCATCAGAATATTGCTAACCTTAGCTACACAACTTGACTATTGCATCTTCAGGATGTAATTCAAGATTGCATTCCTCTAAGAATACCTCTCGGAGGATATTCATATGAAGTAACCCCAGGGCTTCATGGTTGAGGAAAGCAATGTGAAAGCTAACGAAATCCATCTATGGACTCAAATAAGCTTCTTGTAGTTGGAACATAAGATTTGATGAAATTATAAATGTTATGATTTCAAATAGAATCTTGATGAACCATGTGAAGCTTAGTGGGAGTGTCATTGTGTTCATCGTGCTAAATGTAGATAATATCCTAATCATTTGGAATGATATAAGGATGATAATAAGTGTTTTATAGACTGGCTAATCCATACCTTGAGATATGATCTCAAGAATACCTTTTAGATCTTAGTTCTGAAGGAGTTCAGAAGCAAAGAAAAGAGGGTATTGGGACTGTCACATTTGTAGTACACCTTGGACATATTCCATTCTTGGAAATTCCAAGAAAGGCTTCCTTCCCTTGAGATTTGGTACTGACCTATCAAAAGGGATAGCACCTCAATGAGTTGAGGAATTGAATGCTAAAACTCTTGCACTTGTGCATCAGTTACGGAAAGCTAAGTGTATGCTAGATGTGTACAAAAGCCAGATATCTGCCATGCAGTGGGAGTAGTAAACTGTTACTAATCCTTCTATAGAGATAGAACACTTGATTGCAGTAATAACAATATCTTCAAGAAATTAAGATTTTTTGATGGAAATCTAAAAGGTCTTAACTGCGAATACCGTAGGAGATAGTGATCTCCAGTAATAAGGGTATTCTGATAAGGATTATGGAAATACTGGTTATAATAGTTATTAAGCAATAGTGTCAAAGACACTATAACTGCTTTGACTAGATTGAGTATAGGTTGCATTAGATGCAACATTCGCATTGGATGCGAGCACTGTTACCTAGGGATATGCAAGTGCCGTAAAAGGACTTGGCATAGTCTTTTGGGAACAGAGTGACTGATCAGCTTACCTAGATATTTCTAAATAGCCTATGATTGTCACATGAGTGTGGGTTTAAATGATTAGCCCATTAATGGCTCTTTGGGCTAGTGGGAGATTGTTGGACATGTGAGCCCACGGCGAGCCATTATGCAATAAATGTTATTGCAAATATCATTCCCTGATCTGAAATGAAGAATAAATAATTTGCATAATAGGTCCCTCTGTACAATTAGGGTTATGTACCATGGCTGTCTTAATGATCATACAGCTGTTGATTCAATTATTGAGTCATAGAGGCTGGTGCTTGGATGAATATCTAAAGGGTTAGATTGAGGACTCATCAAGCACCGTCAAATGATTGTTAAGATGTGATCTCCAGCCTGAGTAGGAGATGGCAATCCTTTCTCACATAGGCTGATATCTGACCGACCTCTTGATGCAGGTCCTCTGCATAGGAATAGAGATTCGGAGGTGTCAGATTAGTTAGGTCAAAGAGTTGACTTAACGAGATCGAGATAACCTAAGTCCTATGTTGAATGCTGTCACAGCATAGGCATGCATCCTCTGACCGGAGACAGATGTATTGCTATATGTCTGAGTATGTACATTTGACAGACCAATAGGTTGATGACCTAACCAAGGTCTATACACCGGCGCGTTGGTGTGCATATAAGGGCATATGAGTAATACGATCTCTCAAAGGGATCATACAGGTTCACTACTGAACCGGAAGACATGAGCTCACTCATGAGATATTGGGAAGAATCAAATTCCGTGCACGGTCGTCTTGCTTTGGAAGCTTGACTGAATTTGTAGGTTTGATATATACTTTTGGAAAGTATATGATCAAGACCTAGGTATGATATATGCTTTTGGAAAGTATATGATCGATACCAAATCCCAATGATCAAATGAGAAACTTAGTGATCAAACCCTGAAGAAGACAGTGTAAAATAGATCTTGATCTTCGGGTTGACCATGGGTCTTCCAGTATGCAGGATGTACAGGTATTGGGAATACCTGAAGGGTGATGTGATCATAAACGATTGTATATCCATGACGCTTCCATTCCGAGGGAGTGATGAAACAGGTCTGGATTTTAGTGACTCCTTTCAGTAGAGAAGCAATCTGATCTTAGTCCAAGTGTTGGACATTGGTCTGAATGAGATTCAGATTCAATGAAGATTAGATTTGCGGTCTTGATTTAATCAAGCATCTGTGGGAGGTTCGTTCGATCTGGATTTGAGATAATATCTCAATATCCAAGTCACTATACATGGAACAATACAATCGCCCTGTCCTTATCTCCAAGTATCTGCGGAGAAAGCACATTATTCTTGAAAGGGTTCAAGAATAATTCTTTTGATGAAATATCCAAGCAAGAACTTGATGATTAAATGTGATTTAATTATCAAGCTTAAGTATGAATATGATTCATATTGTGAAAATGATTATCTAAGATAATTAAATGAGATTTAATTATCAAGGATTAAGAGAATGTGGATAACGCTATCCATGATATATGTGTTTTATAAATATGATTTATAATATGCATATATAAGAGAGAGAATTTGTGTAAATAGCATTTGTTAATTAATAATGTGGATTGGATTCACATTTGTTAATTAATTGGAAATGCAAATTTACTAACTAGTTTGGGTTGTGAATATGATTCACACAATATTCAATGGCAAGATTGAAATATTCACAAATTAATTTGGAATTAATTTGGTGAATATTTATTGTGATTAATTAAGGAATAATGTGATAAATAAAATAGAGAAAAACCACCTCCATGGGTGGCGTCACCCATGAATTGTTCATGGGTGACGCCCCCCCCTTTTTTTAGGAGGGTGGTTAACTCCACTTCATTTATCATGTTATCTCTTGATTAATTAATTTTAAATTGTTGTTGTTGAACAACAATCCTAGCCATTGATTTATCATGGACCAAGCATACCCCTTGGATCCATGTGTCCCATGGATTGAGATCCATTGGATCCTAAACTAGTATATAAGGAGGGCTAGGGTAGCCTCTCCATGGGACATCATTAAAAGTTGTACAAGGTGACAACTCTCTCCCTCTCTCTTTCTCATTCTCGCCCTCTCTCTCTTTCTCTTCTCCATTAAGTGGCCGTCCACTTTGTATTGAGAAAGGAGAGACTCTCGGCTTCTTCTTCGACGACTCGTGGATCTCCATCTTCTTTGGAGTTGCTTACTCTAAAGGAAGACGACGGATTTCGTTTGACGAAATCGGGGGAGCCATCGCTTGGATCTTCATCGAGGATTGCGGGAAGGAACGTGACTCATCATCACGCCCGCAAGTGCGTTCTTCGTGGATCGGACTTAAGATAGGAGGATCTCTACTTTGGGATCTCGCGATCACAACCACGCTTCAAGAGGTATTCCTTGTACTTTGTGGTTTGATGAAACGATCCGAGAAGTGTTCTCGTGATCATGTGGTTTCATCTTTAAAGTTAAAAATTTTTAATTTCCGCTGCATCTAGCATCTAGTACGACTAGTTGCTCCGATTGCATACGATGCGATCGACACGCTTCCGTGATGCGCTTGAGGATACTCAATATCCTTCACCTACATGCGCAACAGATACTTGAGGGGTGGCGACGTCATGAGCTGCAACAAAGCTTGCGGGGACTCCTTGGTTTGGAAACACATATTGGATGCTCGACACTTGTTATTACCCTCTGGTCCTGGTATCCATATTCAACCGCCTCTACCCCGCCCCCTATCGTTCAAAGATGCTTTCGATATGGTGAGAAAACGAGCCGATTGTGTCCCTTGGGCTGCCATTTTGTGGAACTCAATGGTAGTTCCAAAACACGCATGCGTTGTCTATCGGGCTCTCTTGGACCGCTTGCCAACGCTGGATAGGCTCTCCAGGCATGGTCTAATTACTGATGGTGTTTGCTATCTTTGCAATCTCACCGGTGAAACGTCAACACATCTCTTCTTTGAGTGCATCTATTCGGCGACTGTCTGGGCGGGTGTAACTGTTGGCCTCAACATACCAAACTTGGGAGCTAACACCCTCCAATCAATGCTGGACAACTGCACAAAGATATCTTGCCTCGACAAGAAGCTGAAGACCGCAACTGTTCTCGCAGCAACCACCTGGGCTATTTGGAGCGAACGCAACAACCGCTGGTCTGCGGGGCGGACTACCTCACCATAGGATCTGATATGGTCCGTTTCCAAATTGTTCAATGAGGCGCTAACCTAGCCATCTTGGGGTTCTTTGATGCTTACCTTGCCACTGCTGGGCTTCTGGACTTTGGTTTCCTATTCCACTTACATCTCAATTTTTGCTTAAATTTTTACTCTTTGGCCATGCTGCCATCGTTTAGCCGTTAAGGCCTTTTATGTATCTACAGATTTTTGGTTAATTTCAATACGAAATTTGCTTAGCAAAAAAAAACTTGATTTCATTTAACACTGCGACTTCTATCTTCAATTAGCTCTTCTTAATTAATTTGCTCGAGTTAAGGTTGAATTGATTAAACCATAACAAAATTTGGGGTAGATTTTCCTCTTCTCTCTCTCCTTTCTTCTCATCTTTCCATGTTTCTTCCTCTCCCTCCCATGCAACCCAACTCCGGCACCATCGTCACGATCCACAGCACGAAGCAGAGCCATGACTGTCGTTCCTCCTACAACGACGTTGTCATGACCACAAGACCAATGAGGCGGCGACAGCTTCGAAGAACTATGTAGGGGTCGGGGAGATTGTAACATCTCGAGTCCTGGATGATCAGCGGAAATGTACCAAATGTCACATCAGATCCGGGTGTTACTCCGTAACATCAGTAATATTACTATAACATTAATGAACCATCTTAAATATTTCTTTATCCATAAAAAGTTGCATCGCTAATACCGCAACAAGTTTCGAGCTGCACTTAATTTGTTTTCACCTTAACATGCTTTAAAAACAAAGAATACATGGTAGGAACTTAACACTTGGCATGTGTTTAGTTAAGGTCAATGTGACTAATGTAGCAGTTTGTCTCCATTAAGCTAAATCAAACAATTTCATTCACAACATATAGCATCATAAAAGAACTTTGTATTTATTCTTACTTTGTATTTCAGAATAATATTCACTTACATTGTCCATGAGTACAATCAACAACATTTTCCATTGATTAAGAAAATGAAGTTCATGGATTTCCATATTCATTCTCACGAAAACTTATCATTTGAGTTATCATAAAAGTATCGAATCTCAGATAAGTAAATGTTTTACATCCATACGTAATGTTCGTAATTATACCCTTATCTCAATATATAGGAATGAGACTTACATTCATCACCGTTATCATGCATGAACGGGATATTCGCATCATATAACATACCATATTTCACATATACACTTATATACTCACTTTATTTTTCACAAGTGCCACATAATCACTTTAATTTTCACATGTATGCTTAGCTTTCACACAAGCATTTAGATTTCATATAAGCACTTAAATTTCACAAAAGCACTTAGCTTCCTCATAATCACTTAACTGATTCGTTGTATGGATTTGTCTTATTTCATAAATTATTAGATGACTTTGGTGGCTTTTACCACCAACACAAGCAGCCACTCAATCGCTACATAAAACATGATGACAACAGCCAAGTCAATTATGAAGTTTCCACTAGGTACTATAGAACACGGTACCCTCGGAAGGTGTTGCCCTTTAGGTTCTCCATAAACGAACTCTAGAGGTGGCTCCCACCTTAGATACAACACTTAACTCCGCTTACTGTTTAAGTGTCATTATTCATGTTAAGGAAAATTTCCAATTCTTTTAATGCATTTTCTTTTTTTTATGCAATAGTGGTTCATGTGAACATTTCAATTCAAATATCTTACTGTCAACTTTTATGACTTGGTAACTTCTATAATCACCATGAAATGTGATATAAATAACATTATTCTTTATTAGTAGTAGATGATTGGACATTTATTTATCACATGCATAATTATTCAATACTTTATTTGATATTAGCAACTCGATAGTGATAAATCGATTACACCTCCTCATGTGATTTCATTATAACTTTGTGGCTTTATCATTGTATTTAACATTGTGAGTGATGGTACATACGTATAATTCTAAGGTATGATGTTTTATCGTGTTTGTCATATACGAAGAAACATAGCACATAACTTATACTATATTTGTACACAAAGAGGTAATTTGCTTCCACATTAACAGGGTTATCTACAATAACATCTCAGTGAATAGGTCATGTGTTATATTATCGAGTCAGATACAGTATAAGGAATGAGCATGCGTGGTAGGTGTTATGATAATATCTCAAGAGTCATATTCAGGTGTACCTACCAATTTTCCCTTATACAAAATAAGATATAAGCTATGACTTAGGAAATATTGATATGGTAAATGGACATCACCTATTGTCTCACACATTATAGTACATAGGAGATATGATAGTCTCTATTGGCGGACATTATTGTGTAAAGCTTATTTAGAAACATATATTGTGTTACTAAATAGTAATGGATTTTATTTGTTATCATAATATTGGTTTACACCATACATCCATAAGATATTATTCGGGTGTGACATGCACAATTAAATAACTAACACGAATCCATTCCATTAACATATATTAAAGAGGGGATTCCTCCTACATTAATTTTTGGTTGATGAATTCCATTATTACCGATGCTATCTTCGTTTAATCCATCTCCCTCTTCTCTTGATTTATTACCATTGAATGTTCCAATTCTTGTGTAAGCATTCACGTGTAGTTATTGCAAGGGTGAAGCCGGAAATTTCTACTTGAGAGCTAATTGCTAAGACATCATTTGTCTAATTTATTGTCATTATATGTCATTTTAATTATTAATATTTGTTTAATTCTATTAGTTGTGTAATATAATATACATTATTCTGACTGTGTAATAGAAGATGAATTATTCTAACATATTTGTCACTAATATTCATAAGGATTTTTTTACAAAAATATACATGTAAAATTATGATTTTGTATTACAATTTACCAAATATCCTTACAAAAATCTTCGTTTTAAAAAATACACTTTCATAATGTGATATTAATTAGGGATATTTACACCCATAATCCTGAGTAATTTCGTAATTACCCCAAAAACCCTCGATAATCATGAATTACAGTTAAGACCTTAAATAACCGCTATGTTTTACATGCATAACCTTCCGTTAGTTAGACCATTAACTCAACTAGATGGCTGAGTTAATCTAACCCATCAATGAATCTATCGGTCTAAATTAATTAAAAAAATGAGCAGGAGGTGAGTTCGACCTAATTGCGTTGGTGCTTGCAGTGCGGCGGGGAGTGCCTGGAGCAGGGCGAGCGGGGGGATGGTCTCGGCATGGCGGGGGGTGCCTGGAGTGCGGGCGAACAAGAGGGTGGTTGGGGCGCGATGCTGGGTGGGGGGTGGTTGGGGTGCGGCGGGGGTGGATGGTTGGTGCTTGGGGCTCGGTGGGGTGGGGGTGGTTGGGGCACGACGCTGGGTGGGGGGTGGTTGGGGTGCAGCGGGGGGTGGGGGACTGGTGCTTGGGGCACGACGGGGGTGGTTGGGGCGCGACGTGGGGTGGGGGGCTGGTGTTTGGGGTGCGGCGGTGGGTGGGGGGTGGTTGGGGCGCGGTGCTGGGTGAGAGTGGTTGGGGTGCGGCGGGGGTTGGGGGGCTGGTGGTTGGGGCACGGCGCGGGGGTGGGGGTGGTTGGGGCGCAGAGCAGGCTGGGGGCTGGTGGTGGGGCGTGGCAGGGGGTGCCTCAAGCTTGCTGGCATGCTGGCGGGATGTCTGGAGTGCGGTCGAGCGTGAGAGGAGCTTGCGTGTCAAGGATGGAGGAGGGCTGTTAGAGCTCGCAGGCGGGGGTGGAGGCGCGCGGTCTTGCATGTGGAAGGAGAAGTGCGGGGAGGGTATGTGCTGGAGCTCGCCAGCGGGGGAAGGAGGTGCCGAACCTCGCTAGCAGGGGGAGGAGGTGCCGGACCTCGCCAGCGGGGCAACTTAGGGAAGGTGAGCATGAGAGAGCGGGACAGCTTGCCTGGGGCTTGCCGGGAGGGGGCATAATTTTGTTTGATCTAGAGAATGGCAACATGTTATAAATATGATGAATTTTGAAGGGTAAATAGTCAATATATGACTTTTTCCGTTAAAGATAATGGAGAATCAAGACGGAACTTGACACAGGGTTATGCCATGTAAAGGTTAAGCATTACTCGGGGTTCTGAATGTAATTCATGATTGTCGAGGGTTTCTGGGGTAATTACGAAATTACTCAGGGTTATGGGTGTAAATATCCCTATTAATTAATATTGTCAAATGTAAAATTTATAAATAAGTGATATCATATAATGCTTTGTATGTAGGGATATAAATAGATGTAGATACGATTTTATACTGAATCATTTTTAAACATAATATTGACATTTTATATCTATATTTAAAGTAGTTACGGAGAATGATGTCAATTTCATAAACTTAATATTTGTATATATATTTTTTTCTCCATTTTTAATATATATAGTTGTACATTTATCTGTAACTCTTGGTAATACATTTTCCTACCCTTTCTCATTATGTGTGATATAAGTTCTATTGAAATAAACACGTTTTCGTATATTTTATAATGATAAGCCATTCAATAAATATATGAGTAAGCTAATGGATAAAGTATTTATATAGATTTAGGTGCAACCAGATACAAATTTATATGTATTAGTGTGCCATCATATCCGTTTTTAAGTGGATATGGATTTGAATTTTTTTTATTTTTATGGATATAGATACATATTGGATATGAGTTTTTATTGTTTTACATATACGGATAATATGGATACTATTTTAAATTTTTCAAGGATAAAGAAACAGATATGATTACATATTTTTTTAACAAATATAGATATAGATAGTTGTATTGTTGATCTATATGTTTATATTGTATATACATACATCAGCGTATGTGTTTGTCTTCAAATATATTGTAGGATTCCTGACAATATATTGCATTTGGAGTCATTTTCAAATGTTGGAAGAAAAATATAGATCTTTATATTATTTATCACTTATTATACAAGTTAATAAATTAAATGCAATACTATACTTTTATTTTATTTTATTTTATTGTCACTATAGTTTATAAAATTTTTTTAATTAATTACAACAACAATCCTATTGAATGCTAGCAAGAAGACATTTTTTAACCGCACGATAATCCATGTCAAATTCTTAAATATCGTTATTCCAATCGTGATTATTTATTTACATATTTCTATCCATATTTAAGGATATGGTTAGTAGTTTTCGATTCCAAAATATATTTGTTTTTGCGTATGTATCCATATTTAAAAACGGATACAAATATCGTAATACATATATCTGTATATGTGATTGACTCCCTGAATCATCCTCGATATTTTAATTTTAGTGATTATTTTATTAATCCTACCTTATAAATCATGTAATTTACAGAATTCTTGAAGACTTGAGGGGCCAAACCCCCCACCCCCATAACGACTCTATATACAATATATTTCCTCTGACTCCTCACCTTCTTTCCCACCTGGAGACTCCGTCAACTTTATCCTCCTCCTTAGTTCCGCATTTTTCCATTCACATGAGCTCAACCATGCATTTGACATGTTATTTATATCAAAGTATTGACAAACATTTTATCCAATTTCAATAGCAATTAAATAAACACTACAAATAGAAAGGTTATTTGAGATGACAATTTACGAATATTGTTTATGATCATCACTAATACATATTCTTCGATGATAATTTTTAGATATGTCACTAACAACAAGCATCAGATAGTTTATAACAGCTATTATTATAGGGAATTAAGTAACCATCGCAAAATTCACGAATACTAGTAACAAATAAACATAATCGTTGTTAATGGATGCTTTTTATGATAGGTATTCTAACCATCATTATAAAAAAAATCAAAATTGGCATGCGCTTGCATCCCTTAATTTTGGGTTCAACGAGCCATTGTCTCCTATCTCACTTTTCATTTGCTCTCTCCATCCATAATAAACTCTAAATAATAAATTTTTCACTCGCCCTCTTCCTCGTCTCCTACTCCTTGTCGATGCTCCGAGTCAACGTGCCTTTGTTCCTAATCTCTATGAGTGAAGCAGGAAGTTGATCCCATCAAAGGTCAACCTCCTTCTCGCAACATGACGACCTCTTAGGGCATGTTTGGTTGCAGGGTTGGGTTGGGCTGGGTTGGGCTGGGTGAATAGTAATCTGTGAGGAGGAAGTACCCTTGTGAATAGTAACCAGGGTTGGACCAACCTTGCCCAACCCTGTAACCAAACAGGCCCTTAGGTTATTCAAACTATCTGGGGTTTCGAGGTACATTCACTAGTGTAACGTTCCAGTCTTAGGTCCCTGATCCGTTATCGAGGAACACTAGCTCTGACAACTTGTTGGGTTCGAGCCCAAATGGATCCGTTGGCTACCAGCAAAAATGCTTAAGCTCAAGCTGTCAAATAGTAATCCTCACCACTTATAATCCACTCTTACATTTCGTGAGTTTTAATGTGGAACTATATTTTAGGGTTTAGGTTGTTACAACCTCCTCCACTTATATTCGCAACGTCCTCGTTGCGACATAGCCCATCACTTATTCCAGTGACAGTGGCGGTTGCACGCTCCCGGCTTAGGTCCCACTATCAGAGGGAACCCGCTCTGGTACCATTTGTAATGTCCTAGACTTAGGTCCCCGACCCATTATCGAGGAAAACTGGCCCTGACAACTTGTTGGGTTCGGGCTCAATTGGACCCGCTAGCAACCACCCAAAATACTTAAGCCCAAGTTGTTAAGTAGTAATTCCCATCACTTATAAATCACACCCACACTTCGTGAGTTTTAGATGTGGCACTATGTTTGAGGGTTTAGGTTGTTGCAATGGGTGCCACATCTAAAACTCACGAAGTGATGTTGTAGCAACCTAAACCCTCAAACATAGTACCACATCTAAAACTCACAAGGTGTGGGTGTGGTCTATAAGTGACAGATTACTACTTAACAACTCGAACTTAAGCATTTTGGATAGTTGCCAACGGGTCCAATTGAGCCCGAACCCAACAATTTCGTCAGGATCAATGTTCCTCGATGATGGATTGAAGGCCTAAGCTCGGAACGTTGCAACTAGACATATCATGCCAAAGGCCTTTTTATCTCCCCCGACGAAGTTGGTCGATTCTTCTTTCTATCTCTCAATGTCATAATTTGATGAGTTTAATTTTCTCGACATGCTTTATTATTTCCCTGAAAATGAGAAAGTGTGGAAGCCATCCTTAATGACATGTGAATTATGTTTGTTTGTAGCATATAGTTTACTACTTCCTAGACATCAAAAGAAAATATGACAACCCGAGTTGATTTCTTTGTTTATAAGGTTTTATTTCTTTTAGCTATTTTTTAAAAGTTAAGTAAACTCTTTTAAATAGTTGATTCTATTCATGTCTTTATTTAGTTTTTACTAAAAACCACAAGGCTATCGGTTGTTCTCTCTGTTAGATGTGATCTAAGTTTTCTACTCATCTTTTATTTTACCAGGACTGCTACATGCTCCTTTGAATGTACACAACTTAAATACGACATAAATATTGAGATTATTTTGTGTAAAACATTTTCTTCATTCATTAAAAAGCATGTTAATGATATCATATTTAATAAAAAAACTACCATATATTAAAAAATCATGTTAAAAAACAATCAGATAATGTAAGCCCAGATTACCATTATTGAGCCTTTTTACAACTGTGACTCATGGATTGATGTTTTTATTTTAACTGTTAATCTAATTGTCAGAGAAAAGGGAATTGCTTGTCTTATTCCAATGGGTCTAGGGGTCCATATATAGGACAAACCTAGAAACCCTAAAGAGTACAGGATGGAAAAAAATACACAAATACCCTTACATGGGTTACAGTGGTATCCACTACATATATATTCCTAACACTCCCCCTCAAGTTGGAGCATATTTATCAGTCATGCCCAACTTGGAAATAATCCACAATAGTCGTTTCTTGGGTAAGGCTTTTGTGAAGATATCTGCTAGCTGAAGATCAGTGCTAATATGTGGAGTAGCAATTCCTCCAGTTTTGACAGCATCACGTACGAAGTGGCAGTCTATTCTTATGTGCTTAGTTCGTTCATGGAACACTGGATTTGTGGCTATGTAGGTTGTAGATTTATTGTCACAATATAGAGGAATAGGAATAGTGACATTAATACCAAGTTCTTGAAGAAAAGTCAATAGCCATGTGATCTCACATGTGGCTTGAGCCATTGCTCTATACTCAGCATCTGCACTGGATCTGGACACAACGGTATGTTTCTTGCTCCTCCATGTAACAATATTTCCTCCAACCATCATCGCATAGCCTGTAGTAGAGCGTCGATCTTATGGGGAACCTGCATAATCAGCGTCAGCATATGCAATAACATAAGTGTGCCCATTTGCCCCATAAAAGAGCCACGTCCTGGAGATTCCTTCAAGTATCGTAGAATTTGTAGGACATCTTGCCAGTAGTTGTAACTCGGTCGTTCCATGTGTTGACTAGCTCTGCTAACTGCATAGGATATATCTGGTCTGGTGACAGTAAGGTAGAGGAGTTTACCAACAAGGCTTCTATATCGAGTGACATCATCAAAGGTAGAATCAGACAAGCTGAAGTGCTTCTTTGGGTATGCAGGAATACCAGAGGGCTTGCATTCGAGGATTCCTGCTTCAGTAAGAATGTCCAGACAATATTTCCTCTGTGAGAGGTGTAGTCCTTCAGTAGTGCGAAGTACTTCTATGCCCAAGAAGTAGCGTAGATGACCAATGTCCTTAGTAACAAAATACCTTTTGAAGGAAGGTCTTGGTTTCTGATATGCCATTGTGATCATCACCTGTGACAACCATATCATCAACATAAATGACAAGTATAACGGTACCAGTTGCTCGTTTTCTGACAAATACTGAGTAATCAGATGTTGTTCTCTGGAGTCCAAGAGTGCTAATTTCTGTGGTGAGTCTGTCAAACCATGCCCTTGGGCTTTGCTTGAGACCATATATCGCTTTGCAAAGTCGACATACATACTCCCCCTCAACTTCATAACCGGGAGGTTGCATCATGTATACCTCCTCATCAAGGTCGCCATAGAGAAAAACATTTTTCACATCTAACTGAAAGATAGGCCAAGATTTATTTGCTGTTAACAAAAGAATAGTCCTGATAGACCCCATTCGTGCAACAGGTGAGAATGTCTCAAAATAGTCTATACCATAGGTTTGTGTAAAACCCTTAGCCACAAGGCGAGCTTTTAACCTGTCAATCGAGCCGTCAGGTGATTGTTTGGTCGTGAAGACCCATTTCCATGCCACCGATCTAGTCCCTTTCGGACATTGAACAAGATCCCATGTCCCTCTGGAAATAAGTGCATCCATTTCTTCATCCATTGCATGTCGCCAACCAGAGTCCTGTGGCGCACTGTTGTAATCTCGTGGAATGGAAATAGACATGAGAGCATCTGTATACCGTCTGTCATAGTCAAATAAACTAGCAGTAGAGGTGTAGCGAGACATCGGATAGGAAGTACAATGTCTCTTACTCTTCCGTAGAGCAATTGGAAGCTCGAGAGGATCATCCGAGACATCCTTGGGGGGAATACTTGGAGAAGGCATATTATCCTGAAAAAGTGAGTGATATGGGTAAAGGGACTTCCGGTGGTGCGGATAAGTTTCTTCGTTTGATGGGTGGAGGTGGAAGATCAAGGGGAATATCAGTGATAGTATGAGAAAAGAAGCTCGTATTCTCAAAAAATGTAACATCTGCCGGGATGTAATAGCGATGGCACCTGTAACCTTTTTGAGTGCGAGAGTACCCCAGAAAAACACATTTGATCGCACGTGGTGAGAGTTTATCTGTATTTTGGAATTTTTGAACAAAGGACACACAACCAAAGACCCGTAGAGGTAGGGGGAAAGGAGACTCTGTGGGTAGAGTAAGGAGAATGGAGTAGACCCATTTAGAGAAGGCGAAGGGACCATGTTGGTAAGATGAACGGCAATTAATATAGCATCACCCCAGTAGGTTTTGGGAACTTTCATTTGAGAGAGAAGAGACCAGACAATGTTTAGGAGGTGTCGTAATTATCTTTCCGCTATCCCATTTTGTTGGGATGTGTAGGGACAGGAGGTTTGATGTATGATCCCTTGAGAAGCAAAAAATGTGGCAAGGTCATTTTGGGTGAATTCCAAAGCATTATCCGAACGAAAAATTTGTACAGTAGCGGAGAAAATATTTTTTACATAATGAAAGAATTTTTTTATTATAATATTAATCTCCGAACGTTCTTTTAGTAGATAGACCCGGGACAGCCTGCTGAAATCATCAATAAAAACAACAAAATACTTATGACCATTGAGTGTACGAACCGGACAAGGACCCCAAATATCACAATGGACTAAGGCAAAAGGAATAGAGCGACGAGGCTCAATTCGAGCAGGAAAGGATGCTCGATGATGTTTCCCAAACTGACACGCCTCGCACTCAAAGGGTTTTAGCGATGTAAATTCAGGAAACATCAAGGAGAGGGATTTAGCTGATGGGTGACCAAGACGAAGATGCCATAGTAGTGGATCAGTGGAAATAGACGCAACACCCGCAAAATTGGAATCAGTAGGGATGTCAAGATAATACAACCCATTATTCTCATATCCCCCACCAAAGATCTGCTTCATCCGGATGTCCTAAAAGTAACAGCAAGATTTATCAAATATCACTTGACAGTTAATCTCAGTGCACAGTTTATGAACAGATAATAAGCTAAGAGGAAAGGCAGGAGTGCAGTACACGCATGTGAGTTTGAGTGAGGGGGAGAATTCCATAGTGCCCACACTAGTAATGGGCGAATGAGATCCATTGGCAACACGTACATTTTTCACAACTGAAGACGACCGGGAAGAAGTGAGAATACTACCTTCCCCTGTTAGATGCGTCGAGGCTCCAGAGTCGATGATCCATGTAGGACTTGATGTAGTAGCTGTGTTGTGCCAGAAGTCATGGCAAGACCGACTGTTGAAGCAGAGGTAATGACATTATTATGAGAGTTATGTAGTAGTTGACGGAGACGAGCATATTCAGAGGCAGTAAAAGAGCGCTGACTATCACTCGCAGGTTGTTCTTGGCTAGGGACAGTAACCTCATAATCAGTATCAGAGGGGTCATCTCATACGCACTATTGGCATTAGAAGGCATGCCAAATTTGGCCCAACAACGTTCCGATGGGTGATTCATGCGACCACAATGAGTACACGGGGGAAAGCGGGCAGTAGGATGATCACGCCCTTGGGCTCGTGATGAGTCTCCCTCGTCCAAAGGCACGACCACATCCCCGGCCAGAGTCACATCCACATCCCATGTAGTGGATGGATCGTCCCCTCACAAAATAAGCCGATATTTCAGCAGATGGAGGTGGTTAAGGAGACTCAATTTCCTGAAGACGACCAAAGATGGTTTCAAGAGTAGGTAATGCAGTTGCGGTCAGAAACTGGTCTTTCACGGATTTATACCAAGGGTGTAAACCTGATAAGAATCGATGTACTTGCCACTTTGCCTTCTCTCCAACCTGTTTATCACAACATGCTGTTGAAAAATGAGAAGCTCCTCAAATAGACCTATTAGCAGCCTGTAATACTCAATCAAGGATGTATGTCCTTGATTTGTAGACCAAATCTTAGTATATATGTCTGAAAGCCTGGATTTGGTAGTTTTCTGCGAGTGGTATTCTCAAGACTCTCCCGCATTGCTTTTGGAGTTTCTTTATATATGAGATTGGATGCAATAGATGGGTCAACGTTGTTTATCAGCCAGGTGATGACCTGACAGTTATCAACGTACCATGTATCAAAGTCTTTGTCCGTCTCTGTGGGCAGAACTTTGGTAAGGACATAGGACTTACGCTGGCTGCCAATAAACACTTTAAAGGACCGAGACCAGAGGACATAGTTCTCAGATCCTTTGAGTTTTATAGTAGTGCACGGAGCCAGCATAGATGTAGATTGGTACAAGGACTTGGAGTCCCGAGATGTGGGAGAAGATGTCATGTCGATCTCACAAAGCAAGTAGCAAAGAACTAGATAGTGTTGATAATTTCAGAGAACATGAAGACGTAGTGGAATATCACCAGATGGTATTGCAGGAGTCGTTGGGCCGCATACTTTGGTTAGAGTTGTGGCTACGGGTGTTGCGTGCAAGAGATTGCGCCAACTGCCGACTTGAGAATCAAAATCAAAATCGCTGGGCTCCGGAGGGCGGAGAGCTGTGGCCTCCGAGCAGCAACCTGGGCGATCTCAAGTGCCTGGACAAGTGGATCGGCAACCTGGGTGGGCGAGGTTCCATAGGGGCTGCGACCTGGGATGTGGGGCAACGACCTGAGAGGTAAGTGATGAATCTGTGATTCATCACTCTAAAAGTTGAAAATAGAGTCTTGTTCCCTAGTAAATAGCAGCATATTTCCCTTTATCTTGCACAATTAGCATTCATACATGCATTCATAATATTTGCATTTTAGCATTCATATTTGCATTTAAATAAGAAGCCAAGATCACTTGTAAAATATCCACCTAATATCTCCTTCAGAATAAAACACCTTATAATATGTACACCTTTAGTTAATAATATAAGGAAGAAAAGTCAGGGATCCCCTTTGTAAAAGCACCCAATAAAGCCCTAGAACCTCTGGATCTTAGAAAGCTCATAACTCCCTCACACAACCTCCAAAATAGGTCTACTCACTTTCAGATGAATACACATTCAAAGATCTTTAAAATGAGACTAATTTCATCCAATTTGGAGATCGTAGGAAGAAGTTGGCTTTTTGTGCCTCTATGTATACTATATATGTGTATATTTGTACTCATGTATTTTTGTATCATATTTGACCTCATCTCTGTCTTTGGTCAACATGAAACTTGTAGATCTCATCGAGATATACAACTTTCATGTTTTGAGTTTTTCCAAATTCGGCCTCCTTCTCTCTCTAAACTCATTTCTCCTCTCAGCCACTCACAGCTGGCCACGTGGCACCCTCTGATTGCACCACACGGCCCGCTCCCCTTGCCTTAGCCGCCCGCGCCCACAGCCGTTGGATCTTCATCCCGATCCAACAGTTGCACCACCTCCACGTACGCCTTCATCGCCAACCCTTCGATCAGAGCCCCCTTCTCATCTGCACCACCCGTTCGCGCCTCACTCCCCTCGCGCCATGCGTCACACTTTCATCCACACGATCTATTCCATCATGACCGCTCGATCCACTCGATATCCTCAACCTTCGATCGGCATCTAGTCCTCATCGCAACCGTTCGCCAGCGCCGCTCCCACAACTCGCCACGTGGCGCAATCACACCCCTTGATCGCTTCGCCTCAGATTAAATCCAAGCCGCTCCGTAGCGCCTTGCTCTAGACCGTTAGATCACAAGATTCAACGGTTGGGAACTCGTCTTCCACCTCTGGCGCTCCCTCTCTCCCACGATCTCCACTACACTGACTCGTCGCCCCCTTTCTATTCTCGGCCCCACTCCAGCCTCCCTCTCCGACCGCCAACACCACCATGATGGAGACCACTCCTCCCTCATCCTCGCCAGCTCCCTCACTCACCACAACTCCCATCAGAGTCACCCCACGACGACCATGAACTTCGCCTCGTCACCAGCTACCCCGTCACCCTTGACCTATAAATTAACCATCTCCGGCCACCTTCACGCCCATCCGCCACTCCAGAGAGAACCCTTGAGCTCAGATCAATCCATTGGTGACAGCAATTGAGTGTTTCTTCGAGCGACGACAAGCCTTCTTCTCCAGCGAGATCCACGGCCGCCTCCGCCGTGCTGCAGCCTCCGGTGATTTCACTCTACTACCCGTCGCCCGCAGGATTCTCTATGCTCATCATCTTCATCACCTGAGGGATGCGATGATTTTGGGTCTAGAGAATGTTCATTGCTATCCCCACTCTTTGTACTAAGATCACTCCAATCTTGTTAGCGATGTCGGTGGTCTCGAGAACTCTGATTTTGTGTTTGTGAGGATCGACTAGAGTTTCTAGACATGATATGAAAAGGTTAACCTCGAGGCGGTTGAGGCGAGGCTTTTTAGCCTCAAGACGGACGCCTCATACGGTATTGATGAAGCGTGCACCTCAGAAGATCAAGACGGTCCGAGACAGTGAGGCAGGATGAGGTGACCTGTGAGACGTTTTCTGGATTTTAAAGCATTTTCTAAAGATGTAAATTGTCTTATTAGTAGTTTTAGATGCTTATAAATGTATACTTGTCTAGGATATATATTTACAAGATGAATGCTTGGAATTTTAAATTTGTTCATATTCATATTAAGCATTAAATTTGTCTAATTTTTTTAGTGTTCTGAAAGGCGGGGCAGGCGACCGCATATGCGGTCGCATATACGGAGGCGATCTCTCTAGGGAACCACATATCCTATATTCGTTCAATATTCAGGAAAGGCACATATGCGGCCGAGTATACGGAATATGCGACCGTATATGCGACCGCATTTGTATTAAGACCTAAACCCAGTCCAACCCTAAAAAACCTCACCCGATAAATGAGAGCTCCGATCCTCGAGTCCCCAACCGTCTATGCTCCATTTCTCGAATGAGTGGTTCATTTTGATTCCAACTTTATTGTTCTTAAATCAAAAAATACAATAAACTGATGTCATATCTTTCAATTATGGTCGAGTTGATTGTCATATCTATAAAAAATTCAATTGAAATTTAAGTTCAATTGATTGCTGTTTTTCCATAAATCACCTACTATTTGTGCAGTGCATATGCATTCATTTTCTTGAGAAACACCACATAAAATTGCCAATTACATTAGTGGTTAACTGATTAGTTTTTAGAAATTTTCACTTACATTCTACATTTGATCTTTGTGGACTCTGATTAATTTTTAATAGTTTTTTTTCTCGAATGTCTGGAATATTTATAATGTTTCCTTTTTGAATATAAATGATCTTAAACTTTTACTTGAGCAAGTGCATAGGTAGAGGGAACATCGGTAGGTTCACTTGGAAGTGGGTTTGACATACACTTTCTCATCCAATATTCTATGCTAGATGGGTACTTTGAAAGGATGTACTTGCAAAAGAAGTTCGCCATAGGTATTTCGTCTATATTATATATTTTTATAACCTACATCTCTAAAATTTGAAATTATTATTATATCTATTATTTATTTTAATTAAAAGATTACAAAACCGCATAATCCGCATATACTTCCGCCTATCCGTTTACTCGCTTCAAACTGCCTGATCGAACAAATACCGCATACCGACTTTCTGAACCTTGTTTTTTTCAAGAAATTCTTAATATTGTACTTTTAAATATACAATCCATAAATCTTAAAGAAAAGCTAGTATTAAGAGGGGTGACATAATAAGCAATATAATTTTCCAATTGGGAAAAATACGATTAGATTAAAGGCATGTCAATGTTGTCATATTTTATATATTAGTCATATAACAAGTATATCTAATCATTATTTTTTCTGCACCGCAATATTTTTAGCGAAAAATATGTTATCTTTAATACTTTAATGACAATTATAGGCAGTGATTCTATTTTTTCATTGGGTAGACATTTAGTAGATAGATTTATGAAATTTGCATATCCTTTCCTTTACGTTCTTATCTTCATAATTTTATCATATATTATAATGTTATATATTATATGTATGTTAATTTAGATAATTTCATCATTAAATATATTTATTATACTTTTTGTAAGTATTTTCCTATACAAACTGAGGCTTATGCCTCGACCGCCTTGAGGCTACGCTTCGCCTCCAGGGAAAACGCCTCTATCCACCTTTCATTTTCTCAAACCTTACTTTTAGTGTTGTCATCCTGTCTATATTGCCTATCAATTAGGTCGCAGTTTAGACCTTTCAGTTGTTGATTATTATTGGTAACATTTCTCTCTATGCTTCCTAGATGGACGTTTGTGTGACGGATCTCTCTTCCAAGGTTTTCTATCATTGCTTCTTGACATGCCATGGATTGAAGGTTAGGTTGGTGAGGCATCGTTGATCAAATTTTAAAATCACACGGACACGGAGCGAAAGAAAAAGCAAGATAAATTATAACTTTTTTGGACAAAAAATGAGAGATTTCAACAATTAAAATAGCATATGAAGGACATGAAATAAACAGTCGACAGAGCCAAATGAGTAGAAAATTTAAAAAATAGTCAGCAGAGCTGTGCGACGAGCAGGAAATTAAAGATTGTTGGTCGGGTCGAACCACAAGCAGAAAAATTAAAAGAGATTGGTAGAGCCGTACAACGAGCATGAAAAAAACAGAATATTCCAACAGTGAAAAACTAATTTTATGGTGGAAATATTTGGTGGAGAAGAGATTAGAGGGTGGGAAAAGAGAAGAGCGAGCCGGTTGCGCGAGATTTCGGGGATGAAATGCGAAGATCGCTGAGAGAGAGAGAGAGGTAAAGATATATAAACTCAAAATCCTACTAATAGAGGAGATATGGCCAATGAATTAAGCCATGGAGCCTTTAAATAGGTGTAACCCATAGTACTAATCCTAATTGGGTAAGGAAGCCACCCAGATTTCGTTCTTTCAGCACTTCTTTATAAATATTCCTGCTTCAGGGGGGTGGGCTGCAATTTTCTTACCTGTTCATTTAGAAGTTCTCTTAAATTCCCATTAATTCGAACCTTTTTACCAAAGGTTTTAGGTATAGGGATGTTCCCGCAATTTTTCCAAAGCCACTTCAAATCCCTAATGCTAAGGGATTGGCTCCTTTTGGAAAATAGGACTCGTTATTTCCTCCTTCGACGTAGGCGACGCCGAACCCTTAAATATTCCTGCTTCTGGGGGGTGCGCTGCAATTTTCGTACCCGTTCATTTAAAAGCTCTTCTCTTAAATTCCCATTAATTTGAACCTTTTTACCAAAGGTTTTAGGTATAGGGAGGTTCCTGCCATTTTTCCAAAGCCACTCCAAATCCCTAATGCTAAGGGATTGGCTCCTTTTGGAAAATATGACTTGTTATTTCCTCCTTCGACGTAGGCGGCGCCGAACCCTATGTCTAGGGTTCCGGCAGCTTCGGAGGCTCAAGATCGAGCAGTGGCCGCGGCGGGAGATCGGGGTGGAGAGGCGCACCCTTCGTTCATGATGATGATGCCTCGTCACGTGATGGCTGTGTGACTCCTCAGGGGTCGAGAGGCAGGGGTGGCTTTGTAGATGTGGGTGCGGACTATGCTGGCAGAGCTGCAACAGGTAGGGAAGGGAAGGGTGGCGGCGGGAGGGAATGATGGGGCTGAGGGGTTTCTATGGAGGTGCGGGGGTTGGCGGAACATGGAAGTGGTAGGAAGGGTCGGGGAAGGCATTGTAAATAGGGAAGATGAGGGCTGGTGGTGCGGGGCTGACGGAGAGGAGTGGGGAGGATGGCGATGTTGGTGGGGGGAGGAGGTGGGGAAAAACGTGGTGGAGTCGCAGAGGTTGGGTGGAGGGATTGGCAGCGTCGGGGGAAGGTGGCGCATGGGATGGGAAGGGGAGTCATCGGTGGTGCAGGGGTGGAGGAGGGAGGGGGCGGCGGCAATGGTGGGGCAGGGGGGATCGCTGGAGAGGGCATGGGGGTTGGAGGCGGTACCGCAGGGGGGGTGCGGGGGTGATGGGAGAGGACGCGGGGGCTGGGAGTGGTGCGGGGTGGGACTGACCTGGTGGTTGGAGGTGTAAGGTTGGCAGAGGGAGGCAGCGAGAGGGCCGTGGGGGTGCTGGACTGGTTGCCGGGGGAACGGGGGTGGCGGAGGGGGTCAATTAGAGGGTTGTGAGTGGGCCGTAGACCGATTTCGGTGGCATTTTCAGGTCTGAAAATACCTGGATAGCGTGTAGGTCGATGTTTTTTTTCCTCTGCGATGGTCTGGACTGCGAGCATATCGTAATTGACAGTATCGCTTCCTCCTGAAACAGTCCGGACAGCGAACGAGTTGTCTTCGTTGCCGTTCTTTCCATCCAAATCAATCTGAACAACACAGAACTACGCACATATCATCGTCGACGGCAATAGTTTGTTCATCGTCCACTTGTATCATAAAGATATCAACGTTGTATCATGAATCTATCCATTGTTGAACATTGATGCTTGTTTGGAGGTGATTCTAGAATTTTTGTTGACGTGAACGCGCGTACGAGCCACGAGATAGGCGGCTTTGATCGAGTTTCATCTTTCAATATGCGACCAGACCGTCAAATCGTGAGAACGATTCAATTTCTAACTGTGAAAATTATTTTATGGTGGAAATATTTGGTGGAGAAGAGATTAGAGGGTGGGAGAAGATAAGATCGCGCCGGTTGCGCGAGATTTCATGGATGAAACGCAATAGAGAAAAAAGAGAGAGAGAGGCAAAGAGATATAAACTCAAATTTTTTATATCATCTGACTTGTACTTACAATAGACTACCAACCCTTTTATATATGAGGGAAAGAATTACAAAAATAGAAAAGGAATGAAATTTAAAATCCCATGCGATCCTAATTGACTCTAATTGATTTGAATCTAAATTCAAATCTACCTCTATCCTAATTTGACTTTAATTCGAAATTTAAATTTAAAATTGACTGAGATCACACACGAATAAAAATTGCAACGACTCAAATAAACGTAAATAAAATTAACGGATAAAAATCAACCCTATTTGTTAATTACGTGCTGCATCACATACATATGCAAATAATAACAAGATAGGCAACGCTTGTAACTGGCAAAATAAAATGGTAGGCATGCATTACAACTTGCAGAGATTAAATTATGAGCCACGCAATAGAGAAAAAAAGAAAAGAAAAGAGAGAAGAAAAAAATATCAGATGCAATGCAATTTGCAAAATGAAATGATACACTTTTTGTTCTTACGGATCGATTTTGCTCCCATGCCACTTTGATGCAATCTAAAAATCCTGTTAGATTGCTAATTTAATGGATGCATATGCATCTGGCATACCAAATGCTTTTAATCAACTAAATGCAATGAGTATGCGGAATATGCTCAGTAATTATTGAATCATAGGCCCGAGCAAATACCCAAATGGATGTCCTAACTGATCGTTTAAAGGGATACTTGCTGCTACCAAGGTTTGAAAAAATGAAATGCGGAACGAGGCGTTTTCCCTGAAAGCAAGGCAAGGCGTAGCCCCGAGGCGGTCGAGGCGTAAGCGTTTGCATAGAAAAATAATTAAAAAATGTATAATAAATATATTTATTGGTGAAATAATATAATATGACAAATTTATAATATATAACAATTTAATATATGATGATATTACCAAGATAAAAACATGGAGAAAGGATATGTTAATGCCAACTTTTCTATTAAATTTATACCCAGTCAAGGAAATCATTAGATATAACTATCACTAAAAGAAGAAGAGATTGGAGCTGTAGAAGAACAGAAGGTTGAAGAGGAGAGGAAGAAAGGAGGGGAAGGAGATGAGGCTGGACTAGGGAAAAGGGAGGAGAAGACTAGAGTTGGGAAGAACATAAGTTGAAAAAGGAGAGGAAGAAAAGAGGGGAAATGAGAGGAGTCTGGACTAGGGAAAAGAGACGAGAACGCTGGAGTTGGGGAAGAAAAGAAAGGATGGTTGCTGAGATAAAGAGACGGGAGGAGAGGAAGAGAAGTGAAGGAGGAGAGGAGATATACCCGTATGGGTTTTTGGGCTCTTCTGCTATCCCCCTCCTTGATGCCTCTCTCTTCTTTTATAATATAGTAGGCTCCCCTACAAGATAAAAGGGGATGTGTCACATACATGGGGTTGTACCTTACATGGTGCTGCGCCATTTCTAGACTCAAAAGAAAATAAAAAAAATAAAAAAAATAAAAATTTAACACACATGCCCCCTCTAGAACTTAACACACTACAATAACACACTTGCGTTTGGACGTTTATTGCTGAAGTGGCCTTTAACTCATCCTAGGTTGCATTAAACCCCTATCCCCAACCCACATTCCCACGCACCCCTCCACCACGCTAAAAATCCCATTGGGATCCCCTCCCATTGAACCAACCCTACCACCATTACCCCTTCCTACATCCGTGCACAACTATTGCCACATCCACTGTCGTGAGACCCTCCAAACCCTCCCTCGTTGTTATCAATGCACGTTCGTTTCCTTCCCCGCATGGCAACGTCGTCTTGGATGGCAATGCCTTTGCCGCAGATCGGTGTGGTCCAATCTCTGGAGGATATGATGCCAGCTCCGCCTTGCACGCACCGTCACCTCTCATGTCCACCTTGTCGTTGCCAATGTCTGATGTGTATGAAGAAAACCCTTACAAGGGTTTTTCTTACTATCCCAATGATATTCGTATCCCATAAAAAGGGTATAATTAGCGGGAATATTACAAGAAACCCATCTCACCAAAATTTTTTTTATCTAATGGTTAAAGTATTATACATGTATGTAGACTTTTATATAAATGATGCGGTAGGAAAATTGCAGGGACATCCTCCAATTGAGAACTATACGTAATGTTGAATTAAGGAAGAACAACATGAAATTGAAGCCAATTGTTCAACGAATTCAACAAGGCTTCTCCAGTACCGCAAT
Organism: Ottelia alismoides; assembly: GCA_037367405.1. Classification (NCBI taxonomy): domain Eukaryota; kingdom Viridiplantae; phylum Streptophyta; class Magnoliopsida; order Alismatales; family Hydrocharitaceae; genus Ottelia; species Ottelia alismoides. Next base: position 692,893 of record JAZKJV010000658.1, read on the forward strand.
CGAAGACAAAACAATTCATCAAGAGATTGATTTTTCAAAGCGGCAGAGAGCTGATGCGGCGTTAAAAAAATAAATAAAGCTCTATATTGTGTCTGTTAATTCAATTGGGGCCGTGTTTACTTTATCGAGTCCTTCGCTATTTTATTTTAAATAAAGAGATCACATGTCATCTCAAACCAAATTAGTTAGTCGGTTATATAGCAGTTAGTCGGTTAGAGATAATTAGAGGACAAATTGAGATTTTATTTTATTTGATTTTATTCTTTTTCTATTTTTATGACCACACCCCTCCTATATAATGGAGATGATAGTCCAATATTTTATTCATTCAATTCAGAGTCAATCAAAATTGAGATTTATCTCATATCTCCCTACTCCCTTCACATGATCTTCGTGGTTCTTCTTCCCCAAATCCCTCGCATCTGGCGGGCCTTCTCTCCTTTCCCCTTTGATTTCTTCCACGAAATCATTTTCTACCATTAAAATTTTAATTTTTTATTGTTACAAATTCCCATTGCATCAATACGGTAAAAATACAAGAAACATATCGAGGTATAAACAGAGATTTCAACGATATTTGGCGAAATCTCAGAAATTCACAGCACTATTCACTTTTTGTCCATTTGGCCAAAATATCTCGGTTATCGGACAATGTATAAAACAAGATCCTATAAATACTAAGTATACTTTCAAAAAGATTGGAAGTATGAGGGGTATTATTTTCAGAAGGGCCACCAGAAGGGCTTACCACTACCTTATGGTGGCCAGAAGATGATTTCAATTCATCTGAAAGGGCATCCATCCAAAATAAAGCTTCTATATTAGTTCGACAAAGGTGTGCTGATGAGCATCTATCTTGTGTAGTTGTCATTATAGTCATACCCCATTTTATTAGTAATCATTGTTGGATTGCTTCATTTGATATTCCGAATGTAAAATGAACTATTGCAACAGTAATGATTACCATTAAATGGACGGTTTTGTCAATAGATCCAATCTAGTTTACTTTCAAAGCCCATTTAGCCGACTTTGACTTCTGGTTGGGGGGTGAGGGGAAAGGGCGGCTTGACAGTGGAGGTATGTGCTTCACTGTTTTTGAGTTTGATCTAAAAAAAGGATGAACATAATAATTTTAGCTGCCAGAATAACCCTATATATTTTTGAGTGCTGCTTGTTTCTTTTCTAGATCTGGGCCTAAGCGGCATTCTGGGGCTTTGGATTTAGGAACTTGATGAGATTTGGTTGGAGTGGCTGTTATTGAGGTATGCTGTTTCATGAATGAGCAGCTTTTAAAAACGAAAAACAATTAACATCTTTGTACAGTGTTATATAGCTTTCGCCCATCGGAAAGCTGGGTGGGAAGAGGATGGTAGCTGCAACTATAAAGCTGGATTGGCTTGAATTAACTGGATTTTGAATGGGAGAGCCTCTGGTCCAAATCTTGTCATGCTTATTTCATGTACCTAAAGCACTGGGAGATGGACATCAAATTTGGTGGTACAACAATGCTCAGGCTATCCGTCCGTAACATTGATTACATGCCTTCTTGTCATTACATGCTTGCCATTTACATGTTTCGCGTTTATAAAGGACGGCCTTTGTGGATATCTTCTTGTGAATTTTGTGTGGAATGGAGTTGAGGAAGCCGGAAGCGACACTTCAAAAAAAAAAAGTTTCTGTAAACATTGTGATGATTTGGGTATTTAATTTTGGTTATTTCTGGATATTTTGCAGATCTAGATCGAGATCCAACTCCCCAGCTGCTATTGTAAGTAACCTGTTCATTGTGATAATCGATTGGACGCACTCTTTCTATCTTATTCGTGGTTAACTTCATTTCGGAACTAACGACTGCAGCCCCCAAAGCGTGAAAACGAAGATAAAAGCTCAAGACGGAATTTATCACGCTCCCGATCACCAGCTGTAAGGATTGTGTTAACTGTTTATTCTGCCTCTTTGATTACCTAGTTAACATGGATTAACTTTTGTAACTGGTTGTTTTTGTTTATAGGTAAAGTCCGATAGCAACAAATCAGTTGATTCTGGAGACCGCTAGGCAAGTACCAACATTTTGTTTGCGGACCTTTTTTTCGTGGTTGTGGGTGAGTCGGGCTGATTTACCTGATCATGTTGGTGTTTCCTTCCAGACTGGAGGGCAAAATCCATTTTACTTGCAACTTTCTTAGAGACCGGGAGGGGATGGAAGATTTTGGAGCAACCTGCAGCGAAACCGAACCCATTGGAAAACAACCATGTTCTCTTGAACGTCTAAATCTCTGTAAACTACCTGCAGAAACTTTTCCTTGTTTTGAAATTCTGTCCAGACTAGGAACCCATTCTTTCTTTCGAAGTTAGGAACACCTAGCTCGGCAGACCTTTCCCAGGTGCTGATTTAAGTTCTTGTATTATGCGTAGTTTATTGTAGATCGGATGGAACTTGAACTTAGCTCTGAACTTCTGGAAATGAATTGGATGGTTAGATTGTGGTTTTCAAGACTGATGGATTGGAGAAATAGGATGTCTGAGAGGGGCTGCGGTTGCGGTGTTTTTTTCGCTTGGGTTCGGTTTTCTGATGTAATCTGCTTTTTGAGGTTTGGATCTAAAATCTCATGCGTCTGATAGGTTTTGTTAATTGTGCCATGCATTTTGCGTTCAGAGCTGTCACCTTTTCTTTCTCTCCAGTTCCTTGCAATCATCCAGTGTTCGCGACTGTCCTCAATCTGCTGTTTTCTCTTACTCTTCGTTGACTCCGTATCACGGCCATTGCAAAGAGCCGCTGTTGCCTTTTCCTCACGACGTACTGGAGTAGCGAGTCCTCTTGCTTTACTTGCTTTGTCAGCTTGATGAAACAAAAATAGGGTGAACATGCCTAGTAAACCAGTGCTATTTACCATCAAAGTGTTCCGAAATTCGTAAGCAATCCCATTTGTGCGTTATATATATTCAGGCAATGTGGTTCAACGATATATATACGGGCATCAAGAATTTGCCAGCCCATAAAGCAGAAAGGCTCCTCTTCTATGTAATGAACTGGTCAATCTTCTACGTATTAAATTGGTCCATCTTTGGTTTGGTCCAATGGGGTTGGATAGTTGGTCCAAACTGGTTGGATTGGTGATGATGTTAGCGTGTCATCATTCATATTGACTTGAAAAATTGGATCGGGTTTAATGTACTGATCCGAATAGTTGAACTGTTTTTTGAACTGATAAAATCAGATATATATTTATATATGTATGTATAATCAACGAAATAATAATTTAAAATATGGAATCTTTCAATAAAATGACATGATTGTCTAGTAAAATTTTACAAAAGCTAGCCACATTTTCTAATTTATGTAGAGTTGTTTCTAGAAAATCACTTTAAGAAGGTAGGGGCACAACCAAGGGTGTTAAGTGAATCGAATTCCTTCGAGTTCATTGAAATTTATTTTAATTTTTTTTGAATCCAATGTTGAATCGAGTAACTTTAAATGAACATCCAGATGTGAATTCCTATTCAATTTATTTTAATTTTTAAATATTCAAATTTTATTCGTTTTATTTTGAATTTAACGATTAGTGTTGATTAATATAGCTTACAAAAATTATCTATATAAAATTTGAATCTATTTTAAGATGGTTTTTATCAAGGGTAAAATAGGGCTGCCCCAGGGAGTAGCCAACTTGGTTACTCCCACCCCTATTTTTCCCTCATTTTTTTTATTTTTTTGGAAAATAAAAATTCGTATATTCATCATTATATCCCTCTCACATTCTATTAAAATTTCGTCAGAAACAGAGACTCCTAAGCCCTACCCAGACGTCATTTTTTTAACGGTCGCAGGATTTTTAAATCGATCATGTTTGGATGGAGGCCGTAGGAGTCTCTGTTTCTGACGAAATTTTAATAGAATGTGAGAGGGATATAATGATGAATATACAAATTTTTATTTTCCAAAAAAATAAAAAAATAAGGGAAAAATAGGGTGGGAGTAGCCAAGTTGGCTACTCCCTGGGGGCAGCCCCATTTACCTCTTTTATCAATTATGCCCCTTTGAGATATTGTAATATCATTTATGCCCTTCCTTATTTTGAGTATCATTTGTGCCTTGACTTCTTGTCATTTTATCACATGTGCCCCTCCGTTACTTTAGCCGTCAATGAGTTGAACTTAACTATGGTTTTTTCAAACCATGGTGAGATTAAGAGGGGCATAACTATCCAAAAACTCCCTCACTTGTCCTCCTCCAACTCTCCTTTGCCACCCCACACCCTCCAATGTCCTCCTTCATCGTCCATGTCGTTGCACGAAACTTTGTCCTCGACACAAGTCCCTCGGCACATTAGAAAAGAGCGAATCACGTCAAAGGCCAATGATTTTTGAAATGATGTCGGGGAGGTAGAACGCAGAGGAGGGGATGGTATTCTTCCCTACTTGGGTGATGAGGTAGGAGGGGGAGGTATGGGTGGTGGTGGATGACATGCTAGAGGGGAGGGTGGACGAGGAGGAGGAGGGGGTGTTGGAGAAGGGGGAAGCAGGAGCAGGGAGCGGAGGAGACTGGGAGGGGGAGGAGGAGCACGAGGCGAAGGAGGTTCGGAGGGGCATGAGGAGTAGAGGACAGGTGTGGTTGCGGAGTAGGAGGAGCCAGGGATGGTGGTGGTTGGAGAGGTGGAGTAGCACGGGGCAGAGCTGGCTGGGGTGGGGAAGGAGACTGGGGGAGTGGGAGGAGGAGTAGCATGGATCTGAGGTGGTTGGGGAGTGGGAGGAAGAGGGGTGGCGTCAGAGGAGAGGGAGGAGTAGGGTGTGAGGGGGGCTGGGGAGGGGGAGTAGTAGTGGGCGGAGGTGGCTGGAGAGAGGGAGATCGGGAAGTGGGTGGTGGAGGAGGAACATGGAGTAGATGTGGCTGGGGAATGGGAGGAGGAGGGGCGATGCTAGAGGATGGGGAAGGAGAAGGGGCGTAGGAGGTTTGAGAGGGGGAGGAGGCTGAGGAGTGGGAGGAGGAGGAGCCTAGGGACTGGGTGGAGGAGAAGGGACAAAGATGGCTGGGAAGGGGGAGGAGGCTGGATAGTGGGAGGAAGAAGAGCAGAGGGCGGAGGTTGCTGGGGAGTGGGAGGAGGGAGGAGGAGCGAGAGATTGGAGGAGGGGAGGAGTTCGTGGAAAGTAAAAGTCCTTTTGCATTGGGATGGATGACAACTAACCTAGGGGTACAAGAGATCATTGTGGAAGTCGTCGGGGGCACAACTAATATTTCAAAAATGGGAGGGGTATAACTGATATTGTAATATCTCAAAGAAACACAATTAATAAAAACCTTTTTTAATATAAATTTCTATAAAATCAAGGAAGATATCCAACGAGTAATATATAATATAAAAAAATATCTAATATTTATGAATAATTTTGGTATTTTGCAATCTAAATTTGCCTTTTTTTATTTGTTGAAACAAAAAAAATAAATAAAACATTATTATATAAGACTCATTAAAGGGTAAAAAATTAGTGGTAGAGTAGACGGTAAAGATAATGAACTTAAAATGCATAGCCCCAATGGCCAATGAGTAAGTGATCAATGGCCTTATGACTATTCTCTCATTCATGTCCTTCTTAACCTTGGTTAGGGGCAGAGAATACCCCATCCGATGGAGAAATTAAAATTTTGATTTATTACCCAGAGAATACCCCATCCGATGCAGAAATCAAATCTTTGATGGAGAAATCAAATCTTTGATTTATTACCCAGAGAATACCCCATCCGATGGAGAAATCAAATCTTTGATTTATTACCCATTTGTTATCTGCTTTCATCTTACAACTCAACTCATACTTGTCCTTTGTCTCATTCGAATTGGATTTATTGTAAGTCTAATGTTAGGTTAAGCATTAACTATTGCTTTTGGCATCTCCTCATTCCTTCATCTATTCTATTTCGGAGGAAGGATTCGTCTGATCTGGGATCCTCTAAACAAAATCTCAGTTAGATGATTTTCCTTAGCAATCTAACTTAAACATCAAGTTTTTATATTGATGTTCCTTTAGGGAGTTTACTAGTGGGGTACTAGCTATCGTTTGTTTAATTGACTAACTCGACAACTTAACAAACAACTCTTGTTAAATAAAGGAGCACTTCCAACAATATATATGTGAGAAGAGTGGAGGGTGAGAATAGAATGGGGAGAGGAGGAAGCTAAGGTGGGTATGCTGGCAAGAAAAGCAAAGCTTGCTATGAGCTGACTTGCATGACCCCTACTACTTCAATCTTTCAATTCAACCCTCGGAGTAGTCTAAATTTTGTACCCATGATGAATCTCGGATTCATAAATATTTTTTGAGTTATTTAATACTATATCTTTGTCTATTCAATTAATTAAACAATTAATTGAGTATAATTAACTTTTGACACCTTGTAAATATTTAAAGGTAATTATCATAAATAAATAAAGTCTTTAATTCCTATGTATATGTGTGTTTACTGTTGTTATTATTATGTGTTTTCTTGATATTAAAATTCCATAAAAATTAGTGTAATATTATGACTAATATATAATATATTAATTTCTATTTTAAAATATAAAAATAATAAAATAAAAAAATTGGCATTTTTATTTTTTTTATAAAATTCTTACATAGTATGTAAATACAACGTATTTTGGTTTTGGATTCTATGTGAAAATTTTAAATCTTAAAAAACATACAATTTTCATGTAGAAGACTTTTTTATTTGACTTTTTTTACTATTTTATATCTATCTTACTATATTTTCTAATTTCTTTTTCTCTGATTGGGACACATGGCCTCTTCGTGATGAACTACATAGCTTGACTCCTCATTAAACAACACACTCATTTCCAACTATCTGATCAAGCGATCAGAGTGTCCACAACACTTCTGTTCTTCCTCTATCTGGATAGCTTGACCAAACACGTGCTTGCCATTAGCCTTTCATGCCCTCATATGGACCTTTGGAGCGCCAGTCGTCCTTCATCTTCAACCCCTACCGGTTGTTCCTCCAGGCGACACAACTCTTCGATGGAGGAAATTCTCCCTTTTACACTGGTCACTACACGTGTCCTCACGACCTTATTTCAGTACCAATCAAGAGCCACTTTGTCCCTCACTCACACCAACTCTGACGTCTCTGACCTCCTCATCATGTGTGTCAACCATATGCGGCTGAAATCATTGCAACCAACCATTCTTCGAACAAAACCACAGACGAGGGCACCATTTTCCATTTTGCCTTACTTGTCTTTACGTAAGGGACCTAAGAACTTCTTCCTTTCCTTCGGTGATAGCAAGAGTTAGATAAGTGGAGCGAAAACCCATGTCTCCTCTGGTGAAATCCGCAATGATCACTATCGCATCACAGACCTCCCCCGGGTGCTACTTGAGCTCCACGACTTTGTTGTAGTACACCAAACATAGTACCACATTTAGTAATCATAAAGTATGATAGTAGCTTATAAGTAGCGGGTGCTACTGCTAGATAACCTAAGCTTAAGCATTTTGGAATGTGATTAAGGGCTCTAGTTGGATCCAAGCTCAACAGGTTGTCTGGGCCAGTAATCTCCAACAATGGTCCATGTCTGGGGTTCGAGACATTATAAATGGTATACGAGCAAATTCTTACTAATAGTGGAAATGGCTGCCCAAGAGATGGAGCCACCCTTACCATAGAGTTAGGAGGAAAGGGATGCCCAATAGGTGATGCCACCACTGTTACTGGGAATAGATTATGCGCTATTATGCAACGAGGACAGTGCGAATTTAAAGTAGGGGTGATTATAGCACACCAAACATAATACTCCATCCAGTATTCATAAAGTGTGGTAGTAGCTTATAAGTAATGGGGGCCACTACTAGATAACCTAAGCTTAGGCATTTTGGGTTGTGGTTAAGATCTCCACTTGGGCCCAAGTCAACAAGTTGTCCGTGTCAGTAATCCCCAATAGCAGATGGGGTTTGGGGCCTTGGATGTTACACTTGTTGTTCGTGTAGAGTGAGGACCATGATCCTCAAGAGCTCTAGCCTAGGCTTCCCAACCACCTCCGATCACCTTCTTCAATCTTCACGTAATATCCCAACGACTTTGTTCATATTTTCTCCCAATTAATTCTGCACACACACAAACACAAACACACACATGCACATGTACATGCACAAAACATCACAGATCTTCGTGCAACCCCTCAATAGCACCCTCTCTTCTCCATAACTTTCACCGCCTCGACCACGATCACCTTCTTGCACATAAGGTGACCCATTTAGGGCTTCGTCTTCGACCATCTCTGCAACTCTCCATTCCCCTCCAAAACACTCCTGAACGCTTCTCCTTTGCTTCAGCTATACAACTATCGCTTACAGGTTACTTGAGGGTTCAATGGTCGGAAGTTCCAAACTTCCTCTGATCTCAAGATTCATCTCCGATGAAGCTTCACCGTCCCGATGATTGAGCCATCCTTGAGGATTCGTAGACCTGTCACCGCCTTCAACAACAAGCTATGTAGGTTCTTAGATTTTCAAGGCATCATAAGGACAACAAAGGAATATCAACACTGCTTGAGCTTTGCCCTAATGCCTCCTTGCGCAGAGGTCGAGACTCTGCACCGAACATGTGTTGTTGATCTTTTTGCTCAAATGTGGCCCACAACAAGCCTGAGCCTCGACTTTGAACCTAGAGCCTCGGTGGGACTGAGTTGCAGATGAACCACTTGATGTAGACCACATGGCATGAGCCTTCACCTACTACGAGCCTCGCACCGAAGCAGAAGCATCACACACCTCACGTGCCTGCATGGGGTAAATTACATTCCAACCCCGTCAGCTCTCCATAATACAGATATACCCTACACACCTATAACGTTTTAGGTAAGCCATTTACAGCTTTTATTTATTGCATTTGAATCCTTTTTAGAATTGTTTCTGATGAATTTTGTGTTTTATTTGTAATTTAGCCCCTAGATTCATTGTTGGATAACTTGAGCAATTTTTATCCAAATGAATTAAAATTGATCTTGGTTGAAAGCTCTCGTTATTGTCTTTAATATGACATTTATGATGTGATCCATAATTTTTAAATTAATAATCAAATAAGTTAGATGATTAATATATTTTGATTGAAATGCCATTTATTCACTTTAAGTCTAACTCAAGTAATAATTGAATATCAATTTGCTTAATATACTTGGAATTTAATTAAGTGATTAATCGACTAATTCATACTATCATGCTTTGATTAACTGCCAAATAAAAGCTAAGTGAATTAAGTGTCTTCTTGATTATAATTAAGATGTTGAATGGAGTTGTAGATTGGACCAAGACTTGATTAATTAAACTTTAATACTTGTGTCCAGGAACTATTTGTATTTTATTTGTGTTTGTGCATCTTGTAATTGCATTCCATATCTTACATTTTTTGCATCTTAATTCATATAACAACTCAAAAACAACATGCATGCATTATCGTTGTCTTCATTAACTTAGATATAACTTAGATCATTTAACCTAGAATATCTAGATCCTAGTTAGATAACTTAATTAGCTCGTGTCCTTGTGTTCAACCATGGACACATCCAGGTATAATTAAGCCTTATTCTCTTCACCGAGATAATTGTAAATGCGATTCTGAGTAGATTGTTATTAGCTCGTATTATAATGATACGATATTAACATAGACAAATAATGATTCATCAACCGCGAGTGCAGACCTATGTATATTATTCGGATGTTCCAAATTCACCATCTAATCCTTCGAAGCCTTGCTTGCTTAATTCACTAGATTAGTCATTTCCCGACTGAAATCAAAGAAAAAGCTCGTCGAAAGCCTAAAACTATGTATATTGTGAGTTGGTTGTTATTAAAGTAATTTCTTCATAGAGAGATGACAAATGAATACAATCATACCTAAGTCTAATGACCTCGTCGAGTAGCCCTTCCAATTGGACGAATGATCTGAATCGACATGATGAGAGATACAAACTTCTTTAGAGTTATATCTGAGAAAATGGCGATCTTTTTATATCATCTTTGAGTTTTGGAGACATGATTGATTACTTCGAGGGAAGCCCTACATAGGTCGAAAGTAATATATATGATCGATTGAGAACTTTTGAAAGATTGCCGAGGGAGGAGAATATGTGGGTAGAGAGGCTCTTCCTTGAATAGTTGATGCAATGGCTAGAGTTGAGGATTAAAGCAAGAACGAGATACGATTTAGTAAGACGACCCTGCATAAGATCAACCTCGAAGAGAATCCCATGTCCCTTCACTTGTGGGAAGCCAGAGTCCTCATTTTTAAGGATTCATGAATAGTACTTTGATTACAATGACAGAAGATGTCATTTCAGACATGGCAAACCAAAATATATTATAGGTATAGGGAATGTATTATGTTTATTATCATATGTTGAAGCAATAGAAGACTAGTTCCTGTAGAAAATTAGTACAGACTAGTCTTATTATTTGAAATATGAGAGTGACAACAAATAACTTAGCAAGGCTAATCTCTTCATGCATCACGATTGTCACCGATATCTGAAAACTAGATTCTTGAGGCATATGAGATTTTCAACACGTAAAGTAACAACCAACATAATGGTGAGAAAACCCATAAATTAGTTATGCGATGATCAATGTCAGCTTGATGATATTGATCGCCAATATGTATATTATATTGCAAGGATAACTAACAAATAAAAAACGGAAGGCGGAATACCCGAATAAGCCACAAATCACGACAATCATGAAGGAGGAACTTAACGTAAGGTGGGCACCATTTTCACATGCATGAAGATGGAGCGCTATCGTTTATCCTAATATTATGGTTCTTTGATGAAGAATTAAAAAGAAAAGCGAAAAGGTGGGATATCGAATGTGAGAAGATGGAAATAAGTGTGAGAAGATGGAATCAAGTGTAAGATGGAAAATTGGTATTAAAATCTTAAACATAACATATGTTCCTTCCTAAAAGTTTTTTCGGTAATAATATCTGCTTTAATATAGGATGTTTAGTCATTAACTGATGTAATTATATACGTGCGCACACACACATGCATGCATACATACATACATGTATATGCATATGTATGCATGCATGTATATAAGATATAAATACCTATGTACACACATAGACATGCGTGTATCAAATCAAATTATTATCAAACAAATTCAAGCTACTTCAAATTCGATTCATTAGAGAATTGAATTCAGAAGTCAATTTCATATTCGATTCATTTTATTTCAATTCGAACAAAAATCAAACGAATCTCAATCAAATTCAAATGATTCATTTCGATTAACACCCCTTGATACAACTAATATTCCAAAAACGGGAAGGAATGATTAATACTGCAAAAATTAAGAAGGGCACTAAAGATAAAAATCATATTATTTAATTATCTAAATCTTCGTTCTTTTTGAAAATTTACCAAACCATCACAACTGTGTCTATCTGAATCATACTGATCTGATCACCGGATCAACTCAATCCAACTGGTAGGATCCAATTTTTTATTTTCTTCTTCTTTTTAAATTAATTACATGAAACCGACCGAACCGATTGGGTCGGGCCGGTTCCCGATCCGGTTTTTCAAACTCGGGTTAAATCTCAAGAATGAGGATTAATTTTGAATTGACGTATAGATGGCAACTTTCTCCTGTATCCAACAACTTTTATGCAACTCATATATTCCCATTGTGCAAAACATTGCAGCAGATGTTTCCAAGTTCTATTTTTTATTATAAATTTAAAATAAACCTATATGCAACACAATAATTTTTCCTGTATTGTCATACAAATTACTATAATCCTAACCAAAGGCGGAGGTTGCGGAAGCAGCAGAATCCAAGAAAGCACAGTATATTTAAAGCTTTTTTAAATAAAAATAGTTATATAAAGAAGTATTTAGCATGCAAAAATACCAATAAACCATAATTTTCCAAATCAGGTATAATCGCCAGTCCCACATATGGGAAAAAACACAAAAGCTCTCGGGGCCTCAGTTGCACGGCGGAGGCGTCTCCGTCCACGCCCCGGAGACGTGCCCGTTCTCGCAGACGTAGGCCCTCACCACGGGCTCCCCGTCGTCGTGGTACCCGAACACCCTCCTCAGGCAGAACGTAGCGTGCAGGTCCCACGTCCCTGTGCACGCGCAGTAAGCACACCCGAGCTCCGATGCCCTCCGCTTCCCGTCCGCTATCGCCCGCCACACCCTGCTCCTCTTGAAGTCCTTGAACACCCCCCTGAACAGCATGTAGGTCCGCTTCTCCTCGTGGTGGACGCAACTGGGGAACTCGGTCAAGAACAGAGTGTCCCCGGCGAACCTGCTGGCCAGCAGCTTCCTCCCCTGCTCCCTGTTCAGGCTCCACCTGTCCGCCGCCAAGTGCGGACCCACCGACGGCTTCCTGCTGTGGTCTGCATGATCGGCTGGGGACGACGGGTCGGGTTCGACCTCCGAACAGTGGCGGAGCCACGAATCTGTGAGTTGGAGAGAGCATTCCGTTAGAAATACTAATGATGTTTTTTAAGAAAAATAATGGTCAACATTTACCAAAGGATTTTACACTTGTGTCCTTTCAAGTTTCTGCAGATATACTTATACTCCTATCTTTTTTGCAATTACATTTATCATCTGAAGCTGTAGAGTTCCTTAAGAGGGTTCTTGACGTCTGAAGCTGTAGAGCTTCTTAAGAGGATCCAGAAAATTATGCATAATAATGTTATGGTCCCCAGGTCTATGGATGTTGTGTTCTGAAGAATTGGATTTGCCATCCAAAAGGGATTAGCGACGTAGCTTGTTGCCCGTCTCCCAACAGTTTCTTTGTAATATGTACTTTTTTGATTAAAATATACGACAGCCAGATTCCCAGATTCAAATTTGTCATCTTGGCAAAAGTATCTTTTCTACACTTTTTAAAATTTTCCGACTTTGAATATTGAAATTATCTTTAAAGGTTTTTTTTGCAAATATTGGACTCTTTATTACGCAACAACTCTAGCTACAGTTTCTGTGCCGCGGGTGAAATAATTATATATCTTGACGGGGAAGATGAAAGAAGAAGATCCATAGGGTAGTCTCTTACTAAAACAACTCAATTGCCTCAAGTGAGGCCACTGCAGAGTCATGCACTTCTATCAACACATTGAGCAACTATTTCTACAGCAGTTTCCTTCTCTAGCCTTGGATCAACCTACAGGAGATTTGAAGATACTAGCATTGGTGAGAGATTTCCACTAGTCATGTCGAGGCACTATATGACTGCATAAGACGGCATGCCATGGAAGTAGAGATATGTGCCGTAATCTCTACTAGGGCAAGCCAGCTTGTAAATCCACATGCAAATGGCAAGGGTGTTCGATCCAGGTGGGTGTTTGTTATGAAGCACAATCACAACTCAGATGGCCCGATTGCTATATACAAAGCCAGGTTAGTAGCAAAAGGCTTTATATAGACATATATGGCCGACTTCTTTTATACTTTCTCCCCCATATCATGCGTTTCTACGAACTTCGTAGCAAAGATTTATCAGAAGTTCTTGAGAACTTGGAGCTTTCTATATCTTCATTGGACCATACCTTCTTTGAATGGAGAAAAGGAAAAGGTATGGTAGCCATGTTGATATATGGGAATAACAATGTCCTCGCTGGTGATGATGACTCGGAATGCATTGTAGAAGTAAAAATACAGTAGCTGTGTTGATATATGGGAATATCAACTCATTTTAGGAAGAGTAATCAAAGATCTTGAACCACTGCGATTTTTTCTTGGGATTGAGATTGCTTGCCCAAATGATGCCTTGTTATGTCCCTCAGGAAGTATGTTACCGACCTACTATAGGAGACTGAGATATTGGGATCCAAACGGCTCGGATTCCAATAGATCTCAAAGCATACACCTATGTGTCTAGAGAGATTGGAGACACAAGCCGCTATATGCGATAGCCAGCAAGCTATTTTATTTGACCATCATTAGGCTGCCTATCTGGCTTGCAGTTGGCAAGCACAATCGGTTCATGGATTATCTCAATCAAGCATGCTATGATGCAAGCATGATGGTCTTGAGCTACCTCAAGTCCTCTCCAGGATGAGGATTGATGTTAACTAGAAGGAACACCATATCTTATAACCTACTTTGATACTGATTATGGAGGAAATCTATTAGTTAGAAAGTTCACCACTTGCTTCTATACCTACTTGGCAAGAAATATGATCACATGGAGGATCAAGAAAGATGCAATAGCTTTCCCTCCAGTGCATAAAGCAAGGACATGGCCATGACTCTTGCAACAACTGTGCTAGTATGGATTCTATTTGTAATTATAGACTTAAACATAACTACTGATGTGGTGATGGAGCTCAAATGTGACAACCGAGTAGCTATGCAAATAGCCAACAACCCCATATTTCATGACCACATAAAATATGTTGACACTGATTGTCAATACACCAGAGACTTGATTTAAAAGGCTACTACACAAATATATCGTGACTTAAGATGATCATAATACTGATATATTCACCATGCCTCTTGCCCGTATTCAGTTTGAGAGATGTAACAAGCTGAGCATGATTAATATACATGCTCCAACATGAGATGGGAGTGTTGAGAAAGACTTTATGTCCACTCTAATTAGGGGTATACTTGTTTTTTTTAATATGGTGGCTCTTATTTAATCACAACCTTAATGTAGACTATTTCAATCAAGTCATTCTTTCATCTATTTTAACTCCAGCAAGTTCAAGATTAGTTTGTTAATTTCCTTGACCAATCTAAACTGAATTCTTAAGGAAAGAATGAGAAACCTAATATATATAACAATAATGATCTGGAGGCCCTCAGAAGGAAGATGGTCTCACAACTGCGCTCTCTCTCTCTCTCATTGGTTCGAGCGCGAGAATAAAGCCTCTCAAAGATTGATGAGATGTGTGTGTCTCTGTGTGTATTAGCTTGGTGCTAATATGAAACTGTGGACAACATACGTGCACACACACGTTACCCTCGTCCTCGAAAATGCACTTAGAACCAGAATGGGAAACATATCTTTTGTTAGCTGGCATTTTGAACGCAGGAAGAGTGGAACGCAATACGACTGGAGTGGGGCTACATACCTCGAACATTGTAGTTATGAGACATGTTATACATTGCAAGATCTCTATCAGAATGTACATTGCATACATCCTTCCCTTCTTCCATTCTATGCTCGGTTCTTAGCTAGTAGCATTGCTCCTGCTTGTCCCAACCAATACTAGGTTAACTAAAGTGTTCATTGTGGACGACAAGAGAGAAAGTGCATCGTCTTCGGGAGTAGATCGTCGTATCCTTAAGGAGATTTACCAGACCCCTCAAATCAGTTGCATTGTTGTAAAAGTCTCCCGACTGGCCTGACTAGTAGGTCCGACTAGCCTGACTAGTAGGTCCGACTAGTCTATTAGGTGGGGTGACCGGCCAAGTATTAACTATTTCCGACTAGGCCGACTAGTCGATCGAGTTATGCTTGGAGATACCATATTTTTTACCTTTTTTAAAGCAAACTTATTCTAATATGCTTAATGTTTTATTTAAATTCAATTACTTCTTCTCTTTCATTATGATAATATAAAAAATATACAAATTTTTGTAAATATATAAAAATATATGCATAAAAAGGATTTATATATTTAAAATATTTTAAAAAAACAAAAGAGATTAAAGCTCTACTAAATCCGATTAGTCGCCCGAGATCCGATTAATCCTTAGTCAGTGACCCAACCGACCGAGTACCGACTACCGACTTTTGCAACCTTGATCAGTTGTGTGAGGGCAATATCTCTTTAAGGAAAGCCATTTCAATAGAACACCTTGATCGTCATGATTGCTAACTCTCTTTTCTTTCCACCATTTTTTTATTCTTTTTCAGATTTTTCTTGCATAAATTCTTAATGATCATTTTAAATCTGAATAAACCAGACACACATGTTGATGCATGATATAATCTACATGTTCAATTGGATTTATTCGTATTTTGAAATTGGGATTTTTACACCATAGACCCTGTAAATTTTGCCAATTACTCGCTCGCCTCCGTTTACTTCATAATCATTTCAGAACCCCTACAAACTTACTATTCTTACACCACGATCCCTATAGTTAACTCCCATTTATTTTTTCAGATAAATTAAATGATGTTCGTCTGAAAAAAAGTTATATTTACCATTCTTCTAAATAACATTTACAAAATCATGCCCTTCTCTTTCCTCATCCTCCCATCCCTTATTCTTCCTCCTTTTCCTCTCCCTTCGCAGTCGAAGATCCCCTCTCCCTCCAGCGCCGCCATAGCTTGTCTCTACCAGTGGTGAAGCAAGGAAGAATAGATCGGACACCAATATGCCCTCCATCAACAACTCTGGATTAAATACCTCCTTTGTACATTCCTCCGCTATCGATGCCACCGAGTACGGTAGGTCCACACAATTCATCCTTCGCATATCAACCTCACAATGAGGATCTCCAACATCATGATCCCAAGACCATAGACATCTCTCTTATTAGTCACCTTGTTCTACTTGGCAGTCTCTCCATTGCACGGCAAGTGAGGAGCAGTGGCGGCAATACACGACCCCTAAGTGAACAAAGTGTTCCACGCGCTCACCTGGTGTCCCCCCAGCGACCCGCATGGCATAGCCCGCTCCCTCTCATCCCTCCCCTTCCTCTTGACCTCCCCCATCATGGACCGCGTCCTTTGCCTACGTTTCTCCCACTCCCGAACTTTTCAATTACCGATTCACTCTTAACCTCGTCACCGTCAACACCCTCTTCTCTAGATGGAAATACCCCTTCGATGCCCACGTCTTGTTCCAGGAGATGTTCTCCTTCCATGTGCCCCCTTACATCACCTCTTATGATTGCCTTATCCACTGCCACTGCAAGCACCATGAGCTAGATGCCATGCCTGAGCTAGTGAGAAAGATGCGCGAGGTTGGGATCGATCTGGACACCATCATGTACACCTACCTCATCGGGCAGGGATGCGCTTCATTGGTCGCCCGAACCGCGCGAGGGTGATGTTGAAGGAGATGAGGAATTATGCATTTTATCCTGATGTTGCTACTTGTTCCCTGCAACATCATGATAGGAAACTTTTGCATTGTGAAAAGGGTCAGGGACGCATTCGACCTCATGGAGAAGATGCACAAGAATGGTGGGTGCAGCCCAATGCCATGTCATTCGACATGTTATTGGTTCATGTGCCAGATCTTGCCGAGGATATCGAACTTTCCCTCGAACACCTTTGGGTTCTTCAAGACCTAGCAACCTTTTCTTGGCTACTTGAAGAGGAATGAGGAGAAAATGAATGAAAGAGAGGTGAGAAAAATGGACCCTTGGATTTTAGTGTTGTTTGATTAACTCAACATTAACTAAAGAAATTTGACTCAAGAAGAATCAAATTAACAGCAACAGAAGTGGTATTAAACAGAGCAAGTTTATAGGAATTTTGGGATAATTATGAAGTACATAAGGGCGAGCAGGTGATTGGCAAAGTTTACAGAGTTTGTGACGTAAAAATCCCTTTGAAATTAAATCAAATTTAATCATGGCATTTATAGATTGTCTAAATAAACACAATTAGAAAACAACAATCATATCTTAATAATGGTATTGTACGAACATCTTGTCTGTTTCATACCCCAAATTCTACGAACATCTTAACCATTTCATACTCCAAATTCTAGACCATTCAAAACAAATATTCAACCTCTAAATATTTTAAGGTGAATTATATCCACTTCGAAGTCAAATCCCCAGTTCTGTTGAAATGATATCAATCTTAATCATTTTTCTAGGACAAATTACAAAAAAGGCCCTAATTAAATGTCAATTCTCAATTAAGGATATGAAGCATTGTTGGAACATAGGTTAGGCCTTTTGTATTACGCATTTTTGTATCCCATCTCCGTTCATCACAATTCAATATTATAATAAATTTTCACACATTTTTGTGATTCTGCACACAAACTAATTTTTCCCATTTAATATTTCAACTCTCTTTTTTTGGAAGCCAACTCTCACATATACAAACGATACCCTCAATCTTTGAGACAAATTATTTCCATTCCAAATTTCCTGTTCAAAAATATTCCAATATATTGACCCACTTAAATGGTTTGGTAACCAGGGTTCAAATCTCTCTTCGTGGAGCTTGCGGTAAGTAGTCGACAATCAGCATAAAAATTATTCGAATCTTTTCAAAATGAATTTGAGCTATACTTATAGGGCGAGAATATTTATATCGAGGATATCTTTTCTCCTTCCTCATTCGCATCCTACGTATTTGGGTTCTTTACACAAATGGTCCTACCCCTTTTAAATCTAAACTTCGCCCCTATGGAAACTCTAAAATCAGAGCGAGGGGCGAATATATAAATACAGAAAGTTGACAGGGTTGATAGTGCAAATACCTTGGGGAGGGTGGGCCCGGGCGTCGTCGACCTCGGAGACGTCGTAGACGGTGTCGGAGTAGAGGTCATCGAAGAGGGACCACGCGCAGTTGTCGTCCTCCTCCCGGACGACGACGGCGGGGGCGGCAACGGGAGCGGTGGGGACGAAGGGGTGGTGGGGGCCGATGTCGCGCTCGAGGCCGAAGTCGGAGGCATCGAGGAGGACGCCGGAGTGAAGGAGACCCGGGCAGCAGGTGGAGAGCTTGTGAAGGGAGGACCAGGAGAGGGAAGGGAGGAGAAGAGCAGGCGGGGAGGAGAGGAGACACTTGGTCCTGTAGCACACGTGCCGGATCAGGGAGGAGAACCGGGCGGAGACGCACGAGAGGCGCGGCCAGTGCCGCGGATCATCCTCCAGCTTCAGCAGTATGTGCAGGAGGAGGTCGTCGGAGAGCGACGAGAACGACGACGACGACGACGCCATTCCTTCTTTTAGAGAGAGAAAGAGAGATATTTGATGAGAGAAAGAGAGAAAGAGAGATTTGGAGAAGAAAGAGGAGAGTGCTTTGATGGGTTTTGCTCTGTCATGCTGTGTGGTCGAGCGGTTTTTTTCTTTTGTGAATTTTACACTATGACCCCTGAAATATTGTCCAATAGTGTTATAACTCTGTGATTTTGGTAATTACACCACCTTGGTGGTTCGATAATACTACTCATCCTAGCTAGGGGATTTTATAAGCTTACCAGATCAAATGCTTCTCAAGCTCAAGCATTTACATTTCTAATCGGGGATCACCGTCTTTGAGTTAAGATAGTATCGGATCAAGGGCATATCAGTTTAGGTAAACACCTAATGCATTCTCTCGCTGAGGAGGTCTTTAGCGAAATAATTGTGTTTTTGGGATCTCTGTGCTGCTTTGGAACTTTTGAGAGGTCGAAATGGTCTGGACTTGAGCATGTTAGTGTAATTTACAAAGTTCGCAGTGTAATTAAAAGGATTATATTGATTATTGTATAATGGGACAAGATTTTTAGTTCTCATGGCGTAATCAAGACCCCTCATAGTCTTTTGTAATTGCATCACGATCTCTATAATCGTACTCTTATAGGCGATAAAGAGGCCCAAGTCCAGCGCGAGTGTGAGGAAAAACAAGAGGAAACAACCTTGAGGTGGGGGCCAGTCTGATATCAGAGTCGAAAAGAGGCACGAAGAGGTAGACGACATTCACGATAAAACCTTATTTCTTAGGTGCCTTGTGCAATGGTTGGGATGCAAGAGCTAATAAGATTATGTGGGCTCTGGTGCAATTTCAAAGATTAGAATGACTTATATATAATGGGACAATATGTAAGGGGCCATAATGTAAAAATCCCTTTATATTTTTTTATTTGTGTGGATAAGAGGAGTTTTGTGGTCATGTGGATGGATGGAAAGGGAAAGGGAAACAGGTGGG
Organism: Ottelia alismoides; assembly: GCA_037367405.1. Taxonomy (NCBI): domain Eukaryota; kingdom Viridiplantae; phylum Streptophyta; class Magnoliopsida; order Alismatales; family Hydrocharitaceae; genus Ottelia; species Ottelia alismoides. The sequence continues at coordinate 712,738 of JAZKJV010000658.1, forward strand.
GGAGCCAAAAACGGAAGGAGTGGGCAGGATTTTTTCTTATTTTATGGGAAAAAAATAGTTCCAAGACCTGTTGGGATATTTTGTCATTTCCACGGGGGAGCTTTTTACGTGCGTGCCCCTGTAAATATTCATTTCCATGGGGGAGCTTTTTACGTACGTACCCCTGTAAATATTCGATATGTGTGGTAATTATACGCGTACCCCTGTCAACGTTGATTTGTTTAAGCCCATATCCTCCCTTTTTTTGTTGTTGCTTTTGGAGAGCTATACGATTTGGTCTAGAAATACAATCGTATATGTGTGTGTAAAAAGGGAGTATGTTTCCGAGATATCGGAAAATACAAAGTTCAGATTTTTGGATGGATAGGAGGAAAACATGCTTGTGTAGATTTGACAGGAGTTTCCCCGATGATGGGGTTGAAGAGCGGGACCTTCACAGCAGGGCAGGCTGCCCTTAAAGCTTCTTTAACAAAAGTGGTGAAACACGAGAAAGCCTGCATGGAGAATCAACATGCCTTCATCCCCTTTGGTTTCGACACTTTTGGCTTCCTAGCATCGGAAGCTATTGAGCTTTTAAAGAGGATCCAAAAAGTGATGAACAGTAATGTGATGGACCCTAGATCTATGGATGCAGTGTTTAGGAGGATTGGATTTGCAATACAAAAAGAGCTAGCGGCGCAGCCTGTTGCCTGTTTGCCTTCTGTTTCGATGTAAATCTTTCTTATTTATTTCTCAGTTAAGTAAAGATAATATAAAACACTTTAAATCGAGTTTATCATCTCCCATCCTTGTTTGATTCTGTCTCGAGATGTGCGAGTGCAAGAGGCTATACTTTGGAACATGTATGGTCAGTCTCAAATTAAAAAGAAATGAGTAACTGAGAGTTGACGAATAGAGAAGTTATATGCAGCTAAACTTCTCTCTCTCTCTCGTGTGTGTATAGACACACATATACATACATGTGTATGCATGTATCTATATGTGTCTCCTTCTATCATCGCGTCCATTTTAAAGCAGATGTGTATATATCTGTGTGTTATTTTGGTTGATATCGATACATATAAGGTTATAAGTTTTTATTTTTGTAGACACGAAAATGATTTCCATTTTTTATGATATAAATACAAATGCAATTTACTTTTCTGATGGTTATGGATATGGATATATGTATTACTCGATTTATATGTGTGTATAGTACATAGATATACCAATATGTGCATAAATATGTATATCTAAATGTGTTAAAGAATTACTCGTGACATATTGCACTTTGGAGCCATATTCAAATGTGAGAAGTAATTATATATCTTTATGATGTGTTATTTTTTTATTATACACATAAATTAATTTAGCATAGTATATTTTTCTTGGTTTTTTTGGTGTAGTTGTAGTTTTTTTATCATTTTCATTAAATCAACTAGTAATTTCAACCTTGCAAAAAAATATATCTTCTAAATATAAGTGTGAATTTGTCCGTATGTTTCTTTTAGACCTCATAAGACATTGATGCTTTATTCCAATAGAGAGAAGATATCGATACATCATAAGTTATTGGGTTTTTATCACATGTGTCCTTAAATTTTATTATATCAATTATGACATCTTTTTTGTAATAACAATCGTGTTATTTTCTTATGAAGTTCACGATTTTGCCTTTCCATTAAGATATTATAAATGGTTAAATGAGTATGTTATATGCGAGCATATAAGAGTATGCTCTTACATTCCTTTCTGTATTTTTTAAATTTTTTTTGAAATGAAACTTGGAGGGATTTACTTAGAATAATAAGTGGAATATGTGTTTCAAATTTCGTATAAAAACAAAAGGATAATTACACCCATAACCCTGAGTAATTTTACAATCTCAATCATAACCCTGTATAATCGTGAATTACATGATAAACCCTGAGTAATACTTAACTCTTACATGACATAACCCTGTGTTATGTTCAGTTTGAGAAGCCTGTTATATTTAACGGTTTCCGTCAGAAAGAGACAAAGTTGTCCCTAATATTCATCCTTATTTACCAAGTATGCCATCCCATCTCTCTCGACCATAGCGATGGGGATTGTTCGTGGCTTGCGGGTAGGGGCAGCTCGCAAGCACGCGCAGGGGGGGGGGGGGGGGGGTTGGGCTTGGGGAGGAGGTGGCTCGCAACCGGCGTGCGCGAGGGCAGGGCGCTTGGGGAGGAGGTCGACCTTGCAGACGGTGCTCCTGGGGGTCGCCTGGGAGGGGGCTCGCAGGCGTGGGGGTTCGGGGCTTGCAGGTCGGGGCGGCTCGCAAGAACGCGCGGGGGGGTTTGGGCTTGGGGAGGGGACTCGCAGTCGGCGCGCGGGAGGGGGCGCTTGGGGAGGAGGTCGACCTGCAGGCGCGCGGAGGAGGGGTGCTCCTGGGGGTCGCCTGGGAGGGGGTTCGCAGGAGTTGTTGGGTCTTGCAGCTCGAGGCGGGATGCAAGCGCGCTCGGCGGCGTGGGGGGGGGGGGGGGGGGGTCGGGCCTTGGGGAGGAGGGGGCTCGTAGCCAGCGGGAGGAGGGCTGTGGGGAGAGATCTTTCAGGTGCGCGGGGACGGGTGTCTTCTGGGGGTCGCCTGGGAGGGAGGCGACGGGGCAGAGGGGGGTGCCTGAGGCCGGAGGGGAGGAGGGTGTGGCTGCGAGTGGAGGTGCGGAGGGGGTGGCTGCAGGGGGATGGACGGAGGAGGAAGAAGGGGAAGGGGCTGGATGAAGACGGAGGTGTTTTTTATTTTTTTTAAAAATCTTTTAGCAGTCGTTGGATTGAGAAAGGGTTGGATTAACTCAATGATGCGGTTGAGTTAAGGAAAAAATTAACGGAGGGTTACAAATGTGAGACGGAGTAACTACTCAGGGTTTATCATGTAATTCACGATTATACAGGTTATGATTGAGATTGCAAAATTACTCAGGGTTATGGGTGTAATTATCCGAAAAACAAACATTCCTGAAACTTCCATCTGAAGAGTGTCAATTTCAGCAAATCTGAGACCGTTAAAATTTAGCAGTCATGATGGAGGGGATAGAAGTATCGAATTAATTCGAATTTTGAATGACACGATGGTGACATATTGTGATCTAAATTCCATCCCTACCTACAACTCTTACGCCACAACTTTTGCTAATGGGCCCATGTGACTCATGGTGTAATTACAAGTATTACAGGGGATACGACGCAATGGAGCAATACTTCAGGGGCCATGACGTAAAAATCTTCAAACGGTTGAAGGGCCGTGATGATGGCAAATGGACGGCTGAGATGGGAGGAGGAGCATAGGGGCGAGAAAGGGACACGGCGTGTAGGTTGAGGCGCGGAGGTGTGGACGTACGAAGGCCTTTTGTTCCACGGGACCGTAATCCACATAAATTAATGTGTGGATGCCTTCTATTTAGGCTGTCTCGCTACTTTATTGGACATATATGCGCAAATATGTGGACTGGATGCCCACTGTGCAGTGTCCATGTTTGTTTGCAGCCACCCCTCTGTTACTCAGTAGAAAGCCTTTCCGGTGGATGGGTGCCATGGATATTTTTCAGGGGTGCTTATGTAATTGTAATTTTTTTTTGTCCAGATTGCATCATAATATCTAGATTTTTACTGTCACATTTTAGTGAGAGATTAATGAGGGCTGTCCCACGCTATTTTCGGTATTTTTTATTTTTCTCAAAAAAATATCATCATGTATATTCATCCCTATGTCCCTCGTATATGCCATTCGAATTTCGTCGGAAACAGAAACTCCTATGGCCTCCATCCAGACAGTCATTTCTTAACGGTAACATGATTATTTAAATCGACATCATCTCGATGGAGGCCGTAGGAGTCTCTGTTTCTGGTGAAATTCGAATGACATATAGGAGTGATATAGGGATGAATATACATGGTGATATTTTTAAAAAATAAAAAAACGTCGAAATACGAGGGCGGAGTAGCCCCATTAAATCCTTTTAGTAAATGGTTATTTACCACAGGAGTGTGAAGCTGAAGCTCTTCTTGGGGGTTTTGATGCATCATGCTCAGGGGAAAGGGATGACTGACTCTTTCCCCCTTCATCTCCAGGGAAATCACAGGAGCTTACTACTGAGGATTGGAGATTTTCGGTTATTCACAATGCGCCATTTTAAGTAGGGTTGAAAACGGATCGGATACGGATCGGATATGCCTATTTTCATATGCATATTCGCTTTATCTCTATCGGATACGAATACGGATACGGATATGATTCGAATATGCATTAAGAAAACCATATCTGTAAAAATACGGATACGAATCCGAATCGGATATTTATCGAATCCGAATATAGATCGAATAAAGAGCAGACCCGAATACGGATCGAACAAAGAGCTTATCAAAATATGAATTGAATAAAGAATGAAATCCAAATGTAGATCCAATAAACATGGAATCCAAATACGGATCGAGTAAAGATTACATACGAATATGAATTGCATTTTTTATCAAAGTCATAATGATTTTAAAAGTGGCAATGCAAGATAAGTTGCATCGTGATAAAAGAGAGCGTCAAGGTGACTTGCGTTCTTGACTGGAAGCAAGAAGGGGACAAGGTTTCGTAATTTTGTCGACGCCCATCCCCAGACAAACGGAAATTTATTAATATCTTTAATGTATTGTATTTTATAATGTATAATACTGATAGAATAACACGGAGTTGTGGCTTATATTATATTGACTAATATATAAAAACAATATTAAATATTGTATTCGGATATCCAGGTCCAGATATTCAAGCCATTACCATATCCGTATCTAGAAAATTTTTAAAATCCACATCCATATTCAATCCGTTTTCGATTAATATTTGGATACAGATATATGTATTCGGTGATTTTTCGAATACGGTAAGTGGATATTCGCATATATCCATATTCATTTTCATCCATAATTTTGAGTGTTTGGATGATTGATAGGTTGGAATGATGGATGCTACCTGATAGAGAGATTGAAACCATTTTGTAGAATATCATACTACTTCAATTACTACTTGGGATAAAATTCCTTTTCCATTTAGCTTGTTTCAGCCTTGACAGGAGCCAGTGAGCAGGTTAGAGCTTTGGTGGATCTCTTGGAGACTTTGGAGAATCTGCTCCTCACCGACATCGATGTTTTGCGATCGTCATCTGACTCATCTCCACCTTTGAGTTATGTAAGATAGAATATTCATAATCTCTTTGCCTAAATTACCAATATATACACACACACCAAAAAAAAAATCTGCCATTGTATGTGTTAAAATGTAGCTCTTGGTGTGAACACCAATTTTTTTAGGTTATAGTTAGATCTGAAGTGCAAGAATTAAAGCTTAGATGATACAAGCGAAATAAGTTAGATCTTCCAGCCATATGGATTCATTTTGACTGTTTTAAGTAGATATTATTTTATTCTTTTTTTAAATTTTCACTATATTTTGGTGTGTTTTTATGTTGCTGTGCATGTGCCACATTGCACATAATAAGGGTCATGCATATCTTCATTTGATTCTAAATATGATCTTGATATAAGGTAGCATGTTGGTGAAGAAATTGGATGGAGGTATTCAATTTTTCATAATGGCAATGGGTAAGTCAAAGCTTCAAATACAATTTACAAGAACAGAATTAGATGATGTGGTATCATAAAGCTAAAACATGTGATTGGTGGCTACAAGATGTGGTCAGATGTCGAGATTATCCTAAAGAGGATAAGAAAAAAAGTGAGAACTCAGTTGAACTGGAAGATTAAGAAGAAGAAGAATATCGGAATAAATGAAGAATCGTCGAATTTCTGTTAGAAATCATTATCTTGTCTAATTCAGATGATAATTTCCTATACCCACCTAATATTCGAACAATAGCAGAGATGAGAGTGTATAAGAGTTTTTAGACAGGTAGGGTCGTAGTCACTCAACTTGGAAGATGAATTGTTGGACTCTACGAGGAATGAGCATGAGAGACGGACTTTTTTTATGGTGGTAGTCTTGGACTTACTAGTGAGAGTTCAAGATTAAAACGTTGGAGCAATTGAGGTAGTTGAGGCACCAAAGAAGAAGAAGAAGAAGAATGCAAACGAATTGAATCGTCCCTTTTAAAGAACCAGTCTATTCATTTTAGTCTTGACATGATCCAAGTCAAAGGATATTAAAAACATCAGTGAGTCAAAAAAAGTTGTTACCAAGTTTGTTGTTGGAGATGATATTTCAAACAACATGGCAAGGAACCTTTCTTGCAGCATACAATTGGAGAAATTGTTGCATTGAGAGGAGATATGAAAGCTTGAACCCATTCAAATTTAATGAGCAAATATCTTCATGTATAGAAGGAAGAGACTTGAGAGTGTATTGCTAAATAGCCTGAATTGAATCAAATGTTCCAAGCATGGGGTGACGCCTCATGTGTATGATTGGACGAGTTAAACGAGAAATAAAATCATTAACTTTTTCGTATATTGTGATGGGAAGGTCGTATTTCATCAGGTTTGTACATACTTATAATTGCCTCAAGGACTATAAGAATATACGTAGACCCTTGATAGAAGTCACAGAAGTGGTCGATTGTGAGAACATTGTGTTGGATGGGTGATCAATCATGGCTATATATAATGCAACAAGGCAGAGGAAATGATAATATTTCCCAACAAGTATGAAATAAATAGACCCCATTTATTGCACATAGCATTATCTTGATATTGAAATATTTTAGAAAAAGAAATATCATCAGAAATGTGGTAAATCATGCACAATCAGTCACAAAATTTATTTATAAACATCATGAAGTTTTTGCTTACATGAGGAGGGTATATACAATGATATTGAAAATTCAATAATCCCAAAATTTACAGCCAATTCTAAAGTACTACAAAGCGTGCAATATCATGGGGTTGGTGTGAAGAAAATGTGTTGTTCAAGGGAGTGATTTGAGACCTTTGAGGTCTGAATGATAAAGGGATGATCATCAATGTTAATTTTTTTGATGTGATCAATAATATTGATCAGTTACCTCCATTATATTGTTGTTAGAAAATACCACTATTTTACTTTGGACCTTCCAAAATATTATCTCAGCAGAACAATTTAATCTGACCCTTCGATAAAAAGGTTCTTTCTCTTCATAAAAAGAGAAGTAGAACCAATAAGATTTCTTTTTTGATTCACTGTGGAGTTGAGTACCCCATTCAAGACTTTCTTTATCCCGAAAAAAAGTTTGATTCCGATTGAGAGTAATAGGCAAAAAAATACAAACAGTAATATCATTTGATTTATCGATCTTAAAAAAATAAAGTTTAATTATTGAGTATAAAATAATAGTAAGATAGAGGAAAAGAAAGAAAAAGTTATTCTCATAGCAACGACAAATGAAATATGAACATCCTTAATCATGAGAATGGGATTGTGGGAGAGTAATACAAGCATATGCGGAAAGCTTGCCTGGGACGTATAAGAAGTCGTATTCGTGCATGGAACTAGAAAGGGAGTGCAAAGATGCATTATGATTTACATTTAAGACCCATCCTTTCTATACTAAAGTGCATGATTGATGAATCTCATATTCATCGTTCTAAAAATGATTAATTAAGCTCAAATCCCTAAAATTCATTGGTATTTCTTCATTTATTCTGCATATTTAGCATTCATGCATGTATTAATAATAATTGCATTTTGTAACTTATTATTGCACAAAATAAGAAGCCAAAAATCTCAGCCCAATTGACCTGTAAAATAGTCTAACTTCCTTGATTTTTAACTAATTCATGCTAACTTCAAATGACTTGAAATCACCTCCACTATGTATATATTACTAACAAGAATAAATAAAAATACAAAAAAATCACTAACCTAAATGAGTAGATCTAAACCCAAACCCTAATTTTAGGATTCCGGACCAAATTAAACCTTGATATCTTCCTCATCCAGTGTCTGATTTGATCCTACTCACTTTTGAACTAATGTACATCAAATACCTTCAAAACAAGACCAAGTTCATGTGAATTGGAGCTCATATGTGAAAGTTAGGTTTTGAGCCTCTTTTGTACATTTTGTATTTTTACCTGATTTTGACCTATTATTTTATGTATATAATTTACTTATTTTATTTTATTTATTTTTCATTTATTTTTCATTTATTTTCTTTGATAAAAGTTTTATTAAAATACAAAAAAATCCAAATCTAGAATGACCTTGAAATCAAAGAAACTAACTGATTCCGGGTCTTCATTAACAGTTTGTACAAAAAATGCCATTTTGCATTTTATTTTATTTCTTCTTTTTCTTACTTAATAAAAATCCAAACAATTAGATTAATGTGTAAATATTTATCTTTGATTTTATCATATTTTTTCAGATTTTTATCTGATTTAAAAATAACAAAAAAATTTATAAAACCCAAAAATCAAGGTCTTCTATGCACATGGGATACCCTAAAATATCATTTTGTACAAATGATCAATTTTTGTGGTCTCTTCATGAACGTTGTAGATCTCGTCGAGAGGAGAAATTTTCGTGAAGAAAATTTTTCGATCCGAGGTCATTTACTATTTTGTGTATTTATTGTATTTATTTTTCGATTTTTATGGGGCTGACACGTGGTAGTTCCTAGAGCAGCCACGTGTCACCCATTTTAACCTTTATTTTCGTTTATTTTATTAAAAAAATAGTTTAAAAAATAAAAATAAAAAAATAAAAAAGACCCTGCCGCGTATCTCGACCTGGGTCGTTCGATCTCAACCGATCGGACGGTTCCTAGGCCATCTCCTTCCTCTGTCCCTCTCTCCTACTTTCCTCTTTGGGCAACGCTGCCAATCCTCCTCGGTGATTTCCGTCGCGCTCCACCCAATCTTCACCCTCGTCAGCCCGATCTCCTTCCAGATCAAGCCTCCCCAAATCCGCCCTGATCTCCTCCTTCGAATCTCTCCTCCCCAGATCTCCCAATCAATCGTCGTCGCCTCCCATAACCGGCTCCACCATCCCTATTTGACCTCGACCACCCTCGTCGACTCCAACATCCGCCGACATCTTCTAATTTAAGGAGGAGGCGGCTGTGACAGAGTCCCTCCTCCACCTTCATTGATGAGGTCTGGTGTCCTCCTCGACACTGTCGCAGACCGCTCTTCGCGCGAACTGCTCTCGCTCCAGCCATCATTGTTGAGCAAATGACACCTTTGATTCCTTCGCCCTACCACTATATCTACCTCCATCGCCCACCTTCTTTAGCCTCCGGGCAATATCACCTGTAATTCCCACACCCTTCATCCCACGCAATCATTAGGAGCCTCGCCATCAACGCACTCCAGCAAGCTCCATCTTAATCGACCATCATGTTGAATTATCTACGTCCTCGATTGTGTCGTCCCGCTTCCCCTACGTCCCTTGGTTGTTTGTTGGCCCTCGCCTCTAGTAGACACCTTTCCATGAGATGTTGCTTCATCGACAAGGACAACCGGACCTTCTCAGTCAATCGAAGAGCTCACACGTCGTAACACCATTGACTCCAGACAACCACCACCACTGCACAATCATCGATTTCACCATCGTTGGTCGCCTTCCTCCGCACTCATTCACAGTGCCTCCACCGACACCAACCCGTGCTTTCCTACCACTGGGAATCCTGCCCGAGACCCTCCCTGCATGCATGGCACGTGCGCGGAGGGAACTTTGCATCTGACCCCTTCAAATTCCACTTATTTACATAACCGGTCCAACCATCCAAGGGCACATGCATAGCACATGACCCTTGATATTTTTACAACAAATCCCCCAGCACTCCACGTATTTGTGGATCCAGCTTGCCACCAGGGGACACGTGCTTTACACGTGACCCTCTGAAAATTTTGCAGAACCCCCTGGAGGGGTAGGTAATTACCAATAAGACCTTGCACTACAAGTTTTATTTTTATTTATTTATTTGTAATTGCAATTAGAACCCTAACTTCTACCTATTGTTTAAGCAACATTTTGTCATCATTTTATTTATCATGTTCAAGATATTTTTCATGTTCAATTGGAATATAAACCACAATCATTAAATAGAAGGGTTTTATCAGTTGTGCCACTTTGAGATATTGTGATACCAGTTATGCCCCATCCTTTTGGGAATATCAGTTTTGTCCCTGACTTCTTCCACAATGATTACTTATACCCCTTGGGTTAGATGTTGTCCATCCCCAAGGCAAACAGACGTTAATTTTGGGGATACAAAGGTAATTACTTAAAAAAACAAGGGTTAAAGGTCTTCCTCCCACTCCAACCCTTCCTCCTCCTCCTGCCCCTCCTCCTCAGATGTCGCCCCATTTTCCACCTCTCCTTATAGTCCCTCCTCTGATGACAACCGCCCTCCCCTTCCGGCCCCTCCTCCTCTGACCACCCCATCCTCCCCGATCCCCCTCCCCTTCCATCCCCCCTCCTCCTCCCCTTCCAATCCCTCCTCCTCCCCATCTAGCCCCCCCCCTCCAGGTCTTCCCTACTCCATCCTCCTCCCCCACCATCCCTTCCGCCTCTAGCCCCTCCTCCTCCCCCGACATCCCCTCTTCCTCCAACCCCTCCTCATCCTCTGCTCCATCCTCCTCCTCCGACCTCCCTTCACTCCCCCCCCCCCCCCCGCCCTAATCTTTACCCAAACGATGTAGAGATGTCTCGCCTCTCACCTCCTCTACCTCCGTCAGGTGATGCACTATTGTTTGAATAAATCATGATTTAGTTCAACTAATTGACAGCTGGACTAACAAAAGGACACATGTGATCATTGTAAAAGAAGTCAGGGGTAAAATTGATATTACCAAAAAGAGAGGGGCAAAATTGATATTGCAATATCTCAGAGGCCACAACCGATAAAAATCCTAAATAGAATAACATTATTCATGTTATAATGTTATGTCAACTTTTTTAGCTAAGGTTAAAACATTTTTTGTTTTATTTTACTTGAATGCTCATTTCTCTTTGTGTCAGATGCTCCTAACTTACGACGTAGGCAGGTGAAAGTATTATTGCAAATCATATTGTTGTGTCAATGTGAGGAATTAGAGCAAAATCAATTAAAATATAAAATTCTTTGAGGATAGATAAGCTATATGATCATGTATACATGACTACAACATCTTGTTGAAGATTAAAATACAAGAGTATATATACCCATTAGCACGATAATGAAGAGGAGGGAGACATATTGCATAAGTGAATGGTTGGTAATGGCATGCCTAGGCTTGATGAGAGAAGAGAAGGACAAACACATAAATTTCCTCAGACATGGATGTAGACATTAAAGATTATATGGTCATATTAGACCAATATCTCAACCCATCTAGAGGGTTAGAAAGTGATAATGACGATGATGCATTCACTTCCAAATCAAAACTAAAAAGACAATGAAGGAGGCAATAATGATGCAACAACACAGGTACATGGATGAATGGCATATTGTAGTTTTGGTGGGGGAGCATATGATAATAGACATAGAGGTAAACTATTATTTATTGAAGAAGAATGTAAGGGTTAATATACATATGCACATGGACAATATTTCACAATCATGTCTAGATCCAAATGATGTAGAGCATATGACATCTTAGCCATACCCAACATACCCACACTTGCAACCACAAAGATAACACCAGAATGACAATAGTGAGGAAGATTCAATATCTTTAGGTGAATCCTTAAGCCTAGATGTAGAAGGAGCTTCTATGCTTGGTGCAAGAGCAACATATAGCCCTCTAGAGGATATGGATCTCAATTAGAATGAATTATATAATGTTCTTCCCGACTATTTAAATGCTCCCTCCCCTCATCCTCTTCTTCCGATGGTTATGCTATTTGTAATTGTGGCGGATTTAAAGAAAATCAGCAATAATATATATTGATGCATTTTTTGTTAAGTGTTATGGGATATGACATATTTACATTTTTTTACTATGGAAACCCTCCACCTTGACCCTAGAGATATCATCTCCCCATGCTCTCCATCATTTTGATTCTCAAGTTGCATCTTTATCAAGCCAGTATCCTCATGATTCTGCCTCCTATGGTAGTAGGTGTCATCAAATTGACTTCATTCACATGAAACCAGAGTTGCAATATTCGTATGACTATTCGGTGGGACTATGTGGTGTGGGGTCATATTGAATGGAATATCTCTATCAGGTCATATTATTCAATCTAACTGAATAGTCGATTCGACTAGTTGGTCGATAACCAACTAACCAGTCTTCAAATTCTTTTTTCCCCTCATATATCTGATGTAGGTATAAGGTTAGATAATCGTTGCTAGAAATAGGCTTCCGAACTATTGGTCGATTAGACCAACGTTGTTGAGGTTGCGAGTAAGATCAAAGGTGGTATTGTTGGTGTAGAATTATTTAAAGTGAAGTGCGTAAAAGTTTCTGAACTATATACTCAATTTCAATGTCATACCTAATACAGTACTTGATCTTTAATATTTCCAATGACCACATTGAGACAAATATTAAAGATCAGATGCAACATTGTTATATTTTAGAGTTCATGTATAATATTGAAATCATGTGTATACTTCATGAATTTTGTGTAATTTAGTATAATTTATTTGGTTACTTTTTTAGGACTAAAATGAAAATTATCTTATTCACATTCATGCTTTAATAATTCAAATGGGGAAGGAGGGTATGAAAACTCCCATTAATTATAATGGCTTATGATCTCAAATCAAACTTTGGAGCTCTTTTGATAGTTTTATAATAAGATCTTCCTGAAAATTGGAGTGGTTGTCATTTAACGAAGTCATAGTTGCTAATCACATTTTTTTATTATATCAAGAATGATAGAACACTTTATTGAAGAGTTTTTCAGAACTACAAGAAAATGCCAACTTGCATGGATTTTGGGCGATGGCACCCAGTTGAGGGATGTGCATGATTTATTATCCGATCTGTGTGGATCAACCCTAAACTATTGATACCTTACAAATCATTTCAGGTTAGGTACTCGACCCTCTTTGACCTGGGATACGCGGGTCTCCGACCACATGACCATGGTTACCCATGGGTCAATCCATTTCATTGCCCCTCCATTCTAGACGATGCCTATGGGTCAATCCATCTTGTTACCCCTCCAACCCAAACGATGTCCATAGGTCTAATGATCTCCCACCCATCGCAACTTGATTGAAATTGTGGGTAATTGAGATCGATTCAAATCAAAATAAAATCCATGTAAGACTAGAGATTGATTCGACATGCAAATCTTTGGAATATAGCACCTTAGATGAATCCTTCTCTCCTTCGCTTCGGAGGAGCGCAAATCATTGAAAGCGGTAAATCTTTGGAATATGCAAATCATTGAAAGCGACAAATCATTGAACTATAAACTCGAATAAAATTGACAAATCATTGAAATTGGCATATCATTGAAACCAATCCTAAAAACTTGAATGAAATCAACAAATCATTGAAATCGACAAATCATTGAAATCAACACATCATTGAAATATGCAAATCACTAACTAAAACTCATCCCTTGCACAACACTATCCAAAAGCTCTATAAACTAGATTAAAAGGTGCCATAGTTTGATGCTCGCTTGAACCTTGTTCCAGATGAACTCATATATACGGAGATATGAACCATTCATATTCAAGTAATTTTTTTCTATGGAACTGTCGATCCTCTTGATTCTAAAATTCAAAAATCATTTAGGCCCTGTTCGTTTGGAGTATAAGGAGGAATGGAATAAGGGGAATAAGCCCCCAACACGTTTCCCCGTGGTACGACTATTCCCCATTATTTCATCTTATTTCACTCTTATTCCTATCTTTATCCCACCTTACCTATCTTTATTTCACCTTATTCTCCTTATTCTTATCCTCCAGCCGAACGGAGAATAGACCCTTCTTCCCCTTATTCCCCATCCTTATTCCTGCTTATTCTCCTACCGAACGGGCCCTTAGTGTAAGTGGGTGACATCTGTAAGTCTTGTCTTGAAAACACTCATTCTATGCTTGTCATATCTATAATATCTTAATAGAGTCTTGGGGGACTATTCAATCTAACACTTGTTCATGGAATTACACTCGTCTAATCTAATTTGTTACACATACCACTCCCTTGTCCACATCCACCTTATCTTTATTTTTTTGGTTTTTTTTAAGTTATGCACCTCTTAGATTATGTAATATCATTTATGCTTTTCTTTTTTTCATATCGATTGTGCCCATGTATTTTTACAAAATTCCTAATTTGACCCTTCCGTTAATGTAATGTATGTGCATGAGTGAAATTAAAAAATGGTAAAATTGTGAATTTTATAAAAATATAGGAGCACAATTGATATTGCCAAAAGAAAGAGATATAACTGATAATGTAAAATCTAAGAGGGGCATAATTATAAAAAATCCTATTTTTTTTATCATCAACCTCATCTTTTGTACGCATTGCCACGAGGGAATGGCAACACATAGGCATGGGGGAGCAAAGAATTCAGCAAAGTCTAATCCATACTTATTTCTTATCTTTTATCATAAAATAAAAAAAATATTTTTTCCCGTGACTAAAAAATATTATTTCAAATAAACCCTTAGAAAAAAACAAAAATATTTTTCTTTTAAAAAAAACAACCGCTTATATGAAAATAAAACCCATTACACAATATCTATTTCCTTCTGTATCAACAGGCGTGTCTATTTCAAATCTCTATCAAAACATTATAGCCTAACAACTTAAACTAATCAGACCTTAATTCTCTGACCTTTTTATATCAGCGCAACTTAATCCCTTGAGTTCTGCGATCTTTATGCGAAATTTGAATCTCACGTATAAATATATCATCCTTAATCAAGCTAGTACTCACGCAAAATTTGACAAGCATTGGGAGAAGATGTGGAAGCTTTGAAGCCTTACCAGATAATGAACAAATATATCTACATGGAGGGAATGATTGGAAAAAAATATTTTTGAATTGGACAAATAACTGAGTGTGTAACGGAATGAGTCGTGCTGACCGACGGAAGCGTGCAACTTAAATTTTGCACGATCAAACCGTTACTAATACATGCATGGTAATCGATGAGCAGAGAAAATAATAATCTCAACTAAAGTCCATTCGACTTAAAAGTTATCTTATTACATCTCCAACATACATAAAATTGCAAAAGGACCAACAATAAAATTAGCATATCAAAGTTCCAGTGGGCATAATGACATCCTTCCGTACATGATCCATCAATGATCCGTACCGGTTCAACTTCACGTGACAATAGTTCTCCTTGAACTGGAAATTATATCACGACTCGTGCTCTCCTGAAAAAAACAACATCACATGTTATGAGCTAACGCTCAGTATGTGCCGAGTTGGGGTCAAGCCAGCTAGCGTGGCAAACAAGTCTCCCTATACTAACTTTAAACCGTTAAAACATAATCTCTCCTATACAATCAATTATCAACACAACTATACAATTTGCATAATTATCTTATTGCATAAGATACTAATTTGTTCTTATATACTATTACTATGAGACTCATAATTCAGGTAAACATGCATACAATGGGAATTCCTTCTGAATCCATCTATTAAGGCCATAATTTCACATATACTCTTAAAGTTTGCCATAATTTGCATATATGCCTTAACATTTTCATATTTTCACAAATACCCTCAGAATTTTTCATAATTGCATGTATGCCCCATTACAAACATAACACTTGCATATTACCATTACTTTGCCATAGTGGCACACTTATGCCTTAGCAATTTCAGAAACTGTACACATACTCTTGATTTGTTTAGTGCTTAAAGTTGTCTTGATTGTTAAATCCTTAAACGGCTTTGATGGCTTTTCCGCTGGTACAAGCGGTCCATGACATACATGATAGTGTAGCTACAACTGCAGAGGACTTATCTTTTGCCTCACTCGGTTCCTTGAACCGTACGCCCCGTAAGGCGTTGGCCCCTTTTAGGCCTACGATAATTGGACTTTAGAGGTGGCTCCCACCATTCGGTGTAGCACTTAGCTCCGCTTATCCTTACGTGCCGTAATTTATGTTGAGGTGATTCTAATCCTCTTCTTATGAAACCATGTTTTATATAAAAACAATAGCTTATGTAAATACTTTATTTCCAATCCAGAGGTCTTCACCATAAAAATTCAATACGTATATAACAGATGTACCTGGATATGTCCATACTAATCGAAAATCTTATTACCCTAAAAGGCCTGGTTTTGTTTGAGACATATAATATACAGTAACATGTGATATGGTTATATGACAATCCGATTTTATTGCAACAACTGCCCCACTGTTATTATTGTATCCAATGCGTTACATATGGATAACGTAATGTAGACGAGCTTGGTTTATGACCTTCCATTTATGATGAACTAAAATAAATAGTACACGTCTTACGTAGAGATTAAGTTGTTTTAATATTATCATATAACCATGCACATTCCATTTCTATTGTCCTACCTAATGTTGACCTTAATATATAATCTATCAAAGGATGATACATGCATCATTTTAAATTCCAATAAATTAACTATCATAGTGTTGTCCGATATACATATGAAATTTTAACCCGATAGCAGAAAACGATATAGCTACTAGTTCTTTTACACACACAACACTTGAAAAGAAATTGTATCCCAACAACTTAATTTAATCCTTACCCTCGGCTTAATGAATGGAAAGTCAACACTTATTCTTCTTCCATGAATTGTTGTCAGGGTTCAATACATTTCATGCATTCACGACTACACAAATTGATATATCGAGGACTCGGTTCAAATTTCAGAAAATCGTTGGACTAATAATCGAGTAAACCAAAAGCAACCATGATCATCATCTATAGCTTTCATCAAATCTGCAATTGTCTCAAAGGAAATAAACCCCCGCAACAGCACATGATTACCATTAATCAATTAAGATATTTACATACAGCTGTGATCCTCCGAGCATACATAGTCATCATGTCTTATGATGGAATCTTCCTAAGGTCCATATTATCCCCGCAGTATATTTTTATACGATTCTTGCATTGCTAATCTAGAGGGGGAAAATCTGTACAACCAATCTCTCTACAAGAAATCAAATTTATATCCTCAATTTCGCCCGGTATCCTCCATGCGAGTTTATGAAATCGAAATGACATTAAGTTAAAGATTTGGAAGCGATCGTCAAACATCCTTAAGGGTTCGACACATACCTCAAGTCGACGGACTCGTATCTACTAGTCACCGTTACATCGTCTCCTTGCATCCGAGCCGCCGTTCTCCTCCCCTGAGTCGACGCAGGCATTTCCCACGGTAAGAATAATCTCCCGGTGAGATCTCTCTCTCTCTCTATCTGACTCTCCCTCTCTTCTCTCTCTCTAAAAAAGATGCCAACAACAAGTGACGGGAGGGGAGAGGAGTTGGCTTTTTATTGGATTTCTTTTGTCTTCAAAGGAAAATCAATGGGCCACTACTACCCATTAATTTTTGAATCAAATCAATATTAGTAAATGTGGAGAGAATATGGAAACTTTGCTGGGAGAAAAATCCAGCCGTTACAGAGTGATTATGGGGCGTCCCTCATTTGTGGTGGCCAACATGTCATACAATGAAGAAAATCATCAACTTCCTTGTATTGTGATGAGAAGATGGTGTTCATCATGTTAGGAAATATGCATGTGCATGATAAGGGTTGCGAGGATATGGTTACGCTCTTGAAAGAAGTTAAAGGAAAGGTCGGTTGTGAGAACATTATGATGATGGTGACCTATAATGGCAATAATTTCAAGGAGGAAAGTAAACGATAATGTCTTCCAATAAGCATTTGATATTCCGAACCTCATATATTGCACATTACATTGACTTGATAATAAAGAAATATGGGAAGAGGGACTATCATAAATGTGGTTGATCAAGCATGGTCTATTGTAACATTTATTTCTAATCATTCTAAAGCTTTGGCTTTGATGAAGAGAGTGTTTGATGACAACATTGTAAGGTTTGGAATTACAAAATTTACAATCAACTTTTAAGTATTATAGTTCATAAAGCATGCAACAACTTAGACTCAGGTCGTCCAAAATGTTTTGTTCAAGGGGGTGGTTTGAGATTTTGAGGTCTAAATTGATTACGGGAAAGAATCTAAAATCTTGATCAACATGAACTTTTGAGATGATTTATCTCAGCCAATAATAAGTGTATGTCAGTTGTTAACTTTAATAATAGTAATTGATGTTAAAAATCAAACCATGGAAGAAGATGGGATTAAATCTCGACAGAATGCATAAATTTTAGTTGAACATCATCGGCGAAAGATGCCGGTTAGGGATGAAAACGAATGTGAATATATTCGTATCCGATCTGTTATCGTATTCGTTTTATACATATTTTGACATTCGTATTTGTATTCGTTTTAAAATGGATGCGGATATGGATGTCACTTTAACATTCGTTAATATTCGCATTCGTATTCATATATTCGTTTTCGAACATAAGTATAGTAATATATTTATTTATAAAAAATGTGTGTAACAACATTTTATGATTGCATTCATCATCATTGATATAATTTTTATGAAATTGCACTATCTGGTATATCTATTTTATGTTTAAACCATCCTAAACATGTATATTAGTAAATTATTTTTGTTATTATTCGAATCCGATTCATATTCATTTTACATTCGTATTCGTTTTTAAGGATATGGTAACACAATTTTCACATTCGTCAATATTCGTATCCACATTCGTATTCGTATTTGTAATTGGATAAGGATACGATTATACATATATTCGTATCCGTATACGACCGTTTTCATCCCTAATGCCGGTGCATCTTATATTACACTATTGATTTTTAGCTTCATCATTTATAAATATTTGTAACTTTGCATTTATATATTTTCAAGCTTATTGTCTTAATCAAAAACACTCTTCACTTATCTAGAGCTCTTATCAGCTTTCAACTTGTGGTGTTAAGGTTGGTCAAGTCAAGAGACCTGAAGACTTCTCGATATGACTTTTAGCATAGGAGACATCATATGAACCTGTGTCATTTCCCCTTTCCTATCTTTTAGGGATATCCTAAAATTTTTCCATGGCTTGGGAAATTTCTCAATGATCGGCATGACTTATTAGGAAGTTTCATTTCCGCCTCAGCTAACCCGTGGAGCAATGACAAAAACTCATGAGCATGTTCAGAAACTGATTTCCCTCACTCATCTGAAATTTCAGCTTGGGTACTAGGTATTTTTCAATACTCAGATCCTCTGTATTGTACTTCTTATCCAGTTCCTCTCACAAATCATTAGCGGTCTTGGTAGATGTGTCATAGACATCAAACAGAACGTTCGAAAGTGTAATAAAGAGACACCCATGACACAAACAGTCATGTTCTTTTTACTCATCTGCCACCTTGACCACGTTTAGATTTGGGTATGTTCAGAGACCTCAGGGCATTCAATTTTCAGAATCGAAATTAGGTCAATCGCGATCTACCAGATTTTCATGTGTTGCTGCCAACGTTTGAAATTCTGGCCCTGAATTTCTCTGGCATACTAGTGAAATCCACACGAGACTGAAACCTCAAATTAGATATTTTTCTTGTCATGTTATAGATTTGTCTCTAAGATTGTAGAAAAATGCATCATACATATACATACAGAATTCAAATTTACAACATGTTTCCAGTTTAAAGCACAATGTGTATGCCTCCAAATCATTATTGATAAGAAAAATACATGTGTCAAAAACAAATTCATATTAGAGAAAGTGAAAATCTAGAAACAATCATAATAGCAAAAAATGTGACAACAAAAGAGAAGGTTAGAGACCACAACCAATGCGACTTGTCGTAGGACTCCCCTTAAAGAGATAATACCCACACTCTACCTGTGCACATGGCCTTGATGTGCCGCTCCCAAGGTACGATGGTTCCACGATCCTCAACGGTGTGCACCATGCCTAAGCATCCTCGAAAGTTACCTCCATAGACGAAGCCCGAGATCACGAGAGGGAGAAGATAGGTGGTGAGAATGAGAACAGTAAGTGTTTGTAACCCTAGTTCACATCTCTGAGAGTAGTACTTAAAGCTATCGAGACGATTATGCATCGTGAGTGGGTAAGAGATGGTTCCCTTGGAATTCATATTAATCTGTGGTTACACAAAACTGACCCGATCTTTATTTCACGTCGCAGCCGCTCGCGCATGCGCCCAACCCGTCCCGGCATAGCAAGAAAGCAAACGGGGGTGCACACGAGTGTGTATGATGGTCCAAAGTCCTTTCTAGTCTATTTCCTGAATAGTCTCAGAACTTCCTATATAAAAATCAAGTACCAGTTTTGACACTCCACGATGTGGGATTACAACACCCTACAGGATTGAAACATTGAATTTCAGGAATCGAGATACATTAATACAACTTGATACCAACCATCAAGTTGCATCAAATATCCCAACAAGTTAATTCCAACATTTTCAACCTCTAAGAAATATGTCATTTCCTACCTTTCGTTAACCATCTTGGAACATTGAGTGTCTAATCGCAAAAAAATGATGGAATAGATGTCATTTGAAAAACTAGGATGTGCACATATGTGAAAATATCTTAAATAGTAAATCTTTGTAGAAGAAATTTGTAAGAAGATGTGTTCCCGGTGAATTAAGCACAACTATGTATTAGTGATAGAGACATGTGAAGCAGCATCGGAGGAGGAGACTACAAGGGTGACATTGAAGGAGGCAAGCAAAAAGTTGGGTTCACATAAGGCAAGTGTGACGATGAAGATACTATAGGGTCGATGAGGAGGGGGTTCCATTTTCGATCCCTAAATTATGAGGTGCAACTTTTTTTGAGATCAAAAGGGAGAAACACGCTATAGTGTCCACATCAATTATATTAAAAAAACTTTAAAGGAAAGAAGAACTTACAACGACCATGACTCGAGAAGAGTCTTATCATGGATAATTACAATCAACATAGAAACTATATGAATTAAAGATAACTCCATTTCTAGCTAATCAGATTGAAACAATGGAAAGAGGGAGTAGTAGCTCTGCTTTGGAGTTGCTCTTCGCTGCATGGATAGAGTCCCAGAAAGTCAAGGTTATATAAATTGACCCCGACCACATCAAGCTCTCTCTAAATCAAGAATGACTTCTCGCACTTAAAGAAAGATGCTCAATTGTCTCATTCTCATTACCATATAGAGGATAGAGTGAGGGGTATCCAAAGATTAGGCTGCATCTATCCCCCCTAGTCAAAATCCGCATTCTTCTCATCTACCACATAAGATAGCAATGCGGCATTGTAACTTTAGTTCCCAAATCAGTTTGCAATCACGTAGTAGAGAGTCGAAAACCACAGCTGATGGTTTGTCTGTTACCTTATAGGCTTGTTTCACTGAAAAGTCGCCACCTCTCCACGTCCAATGGTCTCTCGCTCATGTCGGTCCCACCAAGTTGTTCTTTTATCAAAGAATCCATAAGATTAAGATAATATGCTAGCTTATGATCAGAGAAACTCGTTAAAAAAGATGGCATCTAGCTACCTTCTAGTCAACGATCCGCAACACGTGCTCCTTTGTCTGTTGCCAATGCAGAAGGCACGGGTAACACCTAGCTAATGGGCTCCCACGTGTCTAGTCATCTATCCAGAAAGCAAAAGATGAACCATCTCCAAGCACATGGCGAAAAGGTTGTGTAAAACAGTTGCCTCTCCAAAAGGTCGACTAGTAAAAAAGTAGAGCGTTGCGACAAGCTATCATGTGCCCCGATACCATAGATTCTACGGATTAGTCTGTTCAGTGTTTCCAGCCAAGTGACTCCCAGCCCACCAGCCGTAGAGTGATCATCTCCCCATCAACTAAGTGTACTCCAGATCCATCATGGCTAGATTTGCCCCCGCAAAATTTTCCTCGTAACACACCGACAAATGGCAAGCGAAAGGAGTCGCGACGAAATGGAAAAGACTGGGATCGCTGCAAGCACGGCTACAAGCACCAAGCGTCCTTCACGAGATAGGGTAGCAGTTTTCTCGACAGACAACTCCATTTCCATCTTCTCTATATTATTGAAAGCCAGTCGGCAACTCAGAGAGCCTTCAAGAGGAAAGAGGTAGTCCAACTTGAGAAGATGGAAAGCAACATGCATAAACAAGCTCTTATAAATTCTTTCGGAAAATAGAACTTAAAATCTATACAATATACTAAAGCTGGGTTCGTTTTCGAGCTTTCAAAAATTCAACACGTGGTATTTTATCTGTTCTTTTTTAATGCACTATTGATCTCTCTTGCCCAACCCCTGTGCCTCTCTCTCCTCTTATCGAATGACCTCTCCCCTCTTCTCAGGAAAAAAAAAGAAATTATTTTTTAAGTTCCTTCCGGTCAAATGTTACATCATATAGCTATTTTTATTAATATGTAACTGGTGTTGTGCATTTATATATATATTAGAGGTGTCATATTATGTTTCTTTTGATTTTATCACTGATATAAACTAATTATGAGGTATGTGTGTATGATTTCATAACAAGGTTATAATTTTATTTTGCATAATTCAAAAATATTTCTTTGTATTTATTTCTCATGAAACTTCATTGTCCTATTATTTTAAGTAGATGCATCAAATATATCTTTGTTGATATTTTTTATCCATTAAACAAATAAATTGAAGGTTATAATGGGGAAGTAAGTATGGAGAAAAAAATCTGCAACCTCTTTTCATCTTCTCATATATCAAAATTATTGATAAAAGATCAAGTGATGTTCAAAACTAAGATGGGAATACCATCTGTGATTTTCAATGTCCTAAAATATGTAACTTCATTTCCGTATAAATATGGGTAAAAATATGGTAAGACACATATCCATATTTGTATTTGTCTATTTGCTTCCATGTATCAAACATGTTGAAATCATATTTGAAGTATTTAGACCTTATGGTTCAAATAATGGTCCAAAATTACATGATAGTAAAGTATGTCATGTAATTAAACTAAATAATACCGATGTGAGGTATAGCTTTTTAATATTTTATTGCAAATAATAGCTATTTAAATAAATAAATATTTGATTGATTTATGATTTGGAATGTTAAAGTGCATGAATATTATACTTTGTAGTAGTACATTTAATTAATGGTTTGGAATATTTATTGCAACCATTATTTTTATATTGACTAGATGCCTTTCTCCATCCACCTTATCTAGACAGTGGACAATAATTTTTATTCTAGAGATATTTTTATATTGATATCTAGATTAAAAATGAGTAACTATATTTCTAAGCTTGCAATTATACTCGAGGCCATACACTTAATAAAATATAATATTATATCAATATTAGATGTAGCTATACTTGATAATATATAATTGGGTTTGATGGGTTGCTCCTTGCGGGCAGTCAATATGGTTGTTTTGTTTCATTTTTTCCGTAATTTTTTTTTATTTTTTTGAAAAATTTCACCATGTATACTCATCTATATATCCCTCCAATATGTCATTCGACTTTCATCAGAAACGGAGACTCCTATACCCTCCATCTAGAACATACGGATTACAACAATCTTTAGACCGTTAAAATTACATATCTTAGATGGATGGCATATGAGTCTCTGCTTCTGACGAAATTCGAATGGCATATTGGAGGAGGGATATATAGATGAATGTACATGGTGAAATTTTTCAAAAAAAAAAGCAAAAAAATGGACAGAGCAGCCATGTTAACTGCCCGCAAGGAGCGGCCCTATTTTTTCTATATAATTATACCTTGTGACAAATAGTTATACTTTTAGGGCCCGTTCGGTTCGGGAATAAGCAGAAATAAGGATTGGGAATAAGGAGAATAATGGTCTATTCTTTGTTCGGCTGGAAGATAGGAATAAGGAGAATAAGGTGAAATAAAGGTAGGTAAGGTGGGATAAAGATAGGAATAAGAGTGAAATAAGATGAAATAATGGGGAATAGTCGTACCACGGGGAACCGTGTTGGGAGGAAAATGAGGCCTTATTCTCCTTATTCCATTCCCCTTATTCACTAAAGGAACAGGGCCTTACCATATAATAATGTTTACTACCTGTTGACTCATCACCAACTCTCTCGATAACTTTTTTATGTATTTTTAACTAAATATGTCTTACTTTATCCTTTAATCGTGTTTTAACGTGATCGATTGCTCGTTACTCTTTCAATACATTTATATAATTGTGTTATATAAATTTAAAGAGAAACTATGAGTATGACTATGATGATATCTTAATTTATCTTCAGCGATATTATGATCCATGTAATAGAAAATAATAAGAAATTAAGAACCTTGGACTATTAAATTACAAGAAATAAATATCTATGTATTGCTTTTATTAAATAAATTCATTAAGTAAAATAGCATTTGTCATTTGCGAGATAGAAAATTTATACTTATTTGATATTGTATTCAATTATTTAACAGTATATTCAATGTTGATGAAAATTAAAATATTGTTTGAGTTGAGGTATATCTTCAATTAAAGTGAGACTTGAAATTAATATTATTTAAATTGCATTGAAACATAGAAAATTCATCTAAAAAACTAAGAATATTTACAAGTATGAAATAAGAAATTATCTATCATTGTTTTTTATTTAAAATGATATATAAATTATGTAGTAAAAATGAACAATTATGATATTATGTGAAGTATATTTCGATTAATATATCTTGAAATACATATTATTGAGGTGGCAGATTTTGAAATATAGATTTTAAAAATGGAGAAAATTACATAGAAGCCATAAACTATCACTGCAAGAAAACTGTGTTATTACTAGTACATTGTTGCAACCACTAGCGGTGAGTTTGTGGTTATATAGCAAAATGCGGCCACAAACTCACCTCCCATGGTCGCATAAGAAAATGTGTGAGAACAAAATTTGAGCAGTCAATTTCGTACCTCGTATGCAACCACCAATAGTCCCCCATTTGCGCTTGCATTTTTTAAATATAAACAGAAATAGAACCTCATTTCCCCTCTATGAAACTCAAAAGCCTCTGTCTTCCTCGACCTAATCGACTTCCCACACTTCTCCTTCGTCCTCCTCCCTCCGGACTCGACGAGACTCATCGTGACTCTCATCGAGCCTCGATTATCCTCATCGGTGATCATCTCCAACACCATCATCTCCTGCGTGAGTCTTCCTAGATCTCAACTTCATGTTCTCGACCTCCACCATCTCCTTCTCCGCTTGAGACTCCGATCAAGCACCGATCAACGACCTAAGAGGTATACTGCCTAGATATGCCTTTTGTGTTTTCGTTGTTTAATCTATACATTTATTTAATGAGTTGCTTGTTCATTCTTGTATGTGTTATATGTATTATGCACTATTTGTGTTCGTTGAAATGCCTAAGATAAAGATTAGATGTTTAGTACATGTATATATACCTGGTGCTTATGTTTTACCTAATTCTTTTAGTATGTGCACCCTTTTTCCACAAATTTAATAAACATTTCATAGTATGATTTGTAATATAAATGTAGATACATGGTTGCTAATCAAGTATATGTGCATATGTAGCATTGAAGTTTGTGTGCGTGGGCATGAGTGTGTGCATGTGTGTTTTTAAAGTGTGCATGTATGGGGTTGTATTAGTGTGTAATGTGTGTTTAATAGCTATTCATTCAAGAAAGCAAGTAAATGTTGTTGTGTAATGTAAATGTGTGTATTATTAAATGTCTACTATCTATGTGTTAGATAGGACCAACATATAGAAAGCATTTTATGGTATTGCACGAAATCGTATGAAATTTCACACGCATGACGTGTGCAACACATTTTGAAAATTATTGACCCATCATTTGTTATTTTTTTAATTTCTCTCAACTACCAATGTCTTAGCTTTAAAAGTTCATAGCATCGTGCAGCTCTTAGTTTTGCAAGTATCAAGGTAAAGGTAGAATAGGTTAAGACAATAAATCAAATTAACCGGTATCGAAACTAAACTAAAGTAAGGCATTGTAACATTCGAGTGCTGACACCAAACCACATGAAGACCTCTAGGGCTCGTTTGGTAATCGTGTTATCTCCGGGTTGCCCCGGGGTAACCCGATTTAACCCCCTCTTTTCTTGGGATGGAATTTGATCACAAATCATAGTGACATCACATCACATTTTTTATTCCAACCCTCCCCAACTCTCATAATCATCCCAAACAGCTACTATTACCATAAAGTTACCCCAACCCGCCTCAACCCAACAACCAAACAAGCTTGCAAAAGTGATATTATTTACGCACTATGTACTGGATGGTGGTTGTTCAATGAAGAATTATAATTAACTTATCTTGCCCATTATGGTAAACTTATAAAGGAACCAAAACGATGGAGACGTTTACCGAACAGTAGAGGGGAGGGGAAAAATTACCAAAATGGAGATGGTATCAAAATATTTCCCAAAATAATGATATATCGACAAATGATTAGACGAACCGTTTGCCGTGCTAAACGAACAGACAAGAAAAGGCCTAAGTTCCAGATTTGATTGTCCATTTGGCACGGCAACAATTACCATGCGTGACAAACCATTTGCCACACACAAGAACATGAAGGGCAAATGATTTGTTGATGCCCATTGTCGGAATTATTTTCCGAATGTCTCCCTTTTGGGGATTCCATCACAACGATGGACTTTTATACATTTCTCTACGAGGACTATCGTTTACAATCCTGATGTCAACCTGTCTAGACGTTTATATGGTACGAACCTTCATGAGTACATATCAAAAAGTGGTACTCGATACTGAAGGCTCAATTAAACATCAGTACCTGGAACATCATCCACTGCCCCTTGTGAAAAAGGGGGATCAATGTCCGGTGAAGGGATTTTTTTAAAATAATTATCAAAATATTCATAATTAATTAAATAGACATCAAATTTTAACATTTAAAAAAATAGTTATTAATCGGCACCTCAGGTGCCGATTTGGAACAAAAAGGAGGGGTATGGATGTAAATGGGCCAAAAGGGTGCAACCCAAATCGACACCTCAGGTGCCGATTTGGGTTGCACCCTTTTGCCCCATTTACATCCATACCCCTCTTTTTGGTAAGCACCCTCATGGATTTTAGATTTATTTTCTGAAAAAGGCTTGTTAAAGATAAACGTTCTTTCTCAAATTAAAAGTATATTTTGTTTAGCATAAAAAAGTTAGTTGTAGTTGGTCCACAAATTTTGAATCTCGTGGAAGACCTATTTGTCTATAGTGTTATTATTACCCCACATCTTTAATTTTTTCTAAAAAATATTAACTATGTGTGACAAATTTAATTAAGTATGCATCTCTTTATAAGGTTACTGTAAAAGCAGTAGCCTAACAATATCTCCATCAACACTCTATCTTCATTATCTATCTTAGCAGACAAATAAGTCTTCAAGAAAATTCAGATTTTGTGGTAACCAACTTTTTAATACTTAACAAAACATAAATGGTTATCTTTAACAAACCCTTTCCATAAAATCCATTTTTGCAAAAAGGTGAGGGTTCTTCTCAAAAAGAGGAATATGGATGTAAATGGGCCAAAAGGGTGCAACCCAAATCGGCACCTGAGGTGCCGATTTGGGTTGCACCCTTTTGGCCCATTTACATCCATACCCCTCCTTTTTGAGAGACAAAATAGTGTGTTGGGTGATTGGATCTGGAATAAAAAGGGGGTATAAAGATAAATTATCCAAAGGCAAAAATCCAAATCGGCACCTGAGGTGCCGATTTGGATTCGACTTCCCAAATCGGGCCGATTAATAACTATTTTTTTAAATGTTAAAACTTGATGTCTATTTAATTAATTATGAATATTTTGATAATTATTTTAAAAAAAATCCCTCCGGTGAAAGCCTTCCTTTTTTTTAGAAGTCTAACCTGCAGATAGTATCGTACTATGGGCTCAGACGGATCCGCCTGAACCCAGCATGCATATTGAATACAATGGCATGACAGCTGATTTAATACATTGATATCAAATATGATAATTATAAAGAAAGTGAACACAAGATAACAGAAAAATGATAACCAGCTCAGATATGATACTATTCTCAAACATCAAAACAAAACGAGTTTCCCAACCAAATATCCCAAATATGGGAATAACTACATGCAGTTGATAAGATATTTAAATAAAAACTAGACTACAACACCACCACACCACCAACCACCAACTCCTGCTTTAACACTTCACCTCCTTCAGAGCATGAGCAAAATACAAGAAGGTCGGATCGGTAGCACCCTCCTTGTAATAAGCGAATACGAGAGTGCTGTCATCATGCATACTCTCTCCCACGAAGCTGTAACAAATAAACAAATTTAATTAAATATCTGTTATAATAATAAATCAAGAGTTTATCTGTGAAAGCTTACAATTGGAAGTCTTTTAGTTTCGAAAGCAGATATTTTGTAGCTCCCTCGATATTCTTCTTGAAAACCTCTTGCTGCTCTGCCTCGAGCTTGGGAGTAAGGAGCCTAATAAATTTCTTAACAAATGTTACGAACTGCTTTTTGTCAAAAGCAGGTTGTTCCTACAAAATAACAACGAATTGTATAGTGAGTTCAATAAAAAGGAGTTAACTTTTTGTAATCAATAATAAAAAATAAATTAATTATACCTGGAGGCGGAAAGTGTCGACTATATCAACAACCTTCTGTGCTTGATCATCAACACCTTCGTCTTCTTCTGCCCCTTCAGCAGAAGGATTGGCCCCGATATTTACATCTATAGCGCCTTGAACAACCCACTGAAAAATCGATTTTCCAATTATAGCACAAAAATTAAAGGAAAAAAAGTGTGTTAAAAAAGAATGACATAATTAAAGAATAAAAAGTGTGTTAAAAAAAAGAATGACATAATAGGACTGACACTAAACAGCTTTCAATGATATGTGACTGAATAAGAAAGATAAAAGGAGCATAAATGCAAAGAAATAGATACCACATCATCATATCATCACCAAGTAATAGACCACAGAAAATTGATAGCTGGTTAAACATATCTACTGAAGTATTAAGGTGGGAGCTTAAATATATTTTTTGCATAAATTGGATCGTACTAATTCTCTACTTATATAGTTAAAAATAATTGAGAATCAGCAAAAGGTAATTGATAAAATTATCACTAGCATTCATTGCCCATTGCCCAAAATAGGCAAAAAAATTTACAACGCTTATAGAAAACCATGTCCAATTTCTAGATAGATACTAATTGCATGTCCAAACAAAAGTCTATTGCCCCCAAAGAATAAAAAAACTAAGACAAGATAAAGATATCAAGACTAACCTTTCCTTCGACTTCCCAGAGAATCCCATTCTCTATTTCTTTATAAGGGAAGGAATCAGAAAGAAGCTCGTCCCCTACAATAGAAGAAAATATAAGATTTTAAACATGTTCTGTATCCAAAGTAATAAGCCAACAATGATTTCAGCTCACAGTTTAAATATACAACAACTATCCCATCATAATTGAAATACAACTTCAAAACAAAAACCTCCTTTAACATAATGAAGAGCCTTCAAAAACAAAACAACATAGATTAAGAGTACGACTACTTAAACAAAAAACTATCATCAGACATAAACAAATCTTAGATCCAACATAATTTACAAGTGTATGAAACATTTTGACAATATCAGTTACAAACAGCATAGGCAGTTTCAGAAGAAGAAAAATCTTAATAGCATGTACATGTTCTAATTTACCACTCACAAAACATATTGACTACCTAGAAGAATCGGGTGCCACTGAATATTATAAAAAGTAGTTCCGCTCAAGGTCTAGTGATCACTAGTCACCAGAGGTGCACATTCCATTGTCATTCTTGCTTTGTCAAAATTATCATGAATTAATTGTCACATGTCTCATGTTATGTCTCCAACTATATTAATTACCTCAAGCATATTTGTAAAAAAGGAAATAAAATTAACCTAAAAGAAAAAAAGATACACACATAATATAATGAATTAATGATTGCATAAGGCAATTCATATAATATAGAACATCAACTCTTCAGAGCAATTTAAAAAAAAATACAAATGAGCTGAGTGAACTTACATGGCAAACGAAAATAGGTTGAAAAAGCCAATTTTAGGAATAGAGTATGGTACCAGCCATGCATTGTTGGAAAGAATTAATAAAATTAAAAACACTGGATTAATAATCACCTGTTTGTTTTATAGATTTCTTAAAGGCAATGTGTTTCATAGTTTAGCCATTATTTCAAAACTGAAATGTTAGTAATTGGTTGAATTTTTCATCCTAATCAACCATTTTAAAAATGTGCATTATCTTCAGACGAATCTCAGTGTAAATATCTATAATTGTCGTGTCCACCCCTACTGGCATTTATAAATGCTGAAGGGGCAAAAATATTTGAAATCGGAACAAAAAAAACTAAATTACCATTTCATCGAATAATAATATGTACACAATAGGAAAGTCCCAATCAAATCCACTGGTTTTCACATACAACAGCATATAATTGCATTGGGTTTGAACCTCCACAGGGTTTCAAAAAAAGAACATGATTACGATGCAATAGTAATGCTTCCATGTGTACAATCGGTTATATCTGATATTGTGTTGCCAGTTTTCTAAAACGGTAATCCATACTGCGTCCAATAATACACATGGAAGGAAGATATTGACTAAAACAAAACATATCGGTGACGTCGAATTTAAAGGAGAGCATACAGAAAGACCTAACAAATTCTATTATGAATGAAACATATGTAGCGATGGACAATTGCAGGCACTGTTGATCCGTAAACGAAACGTGATCTTTACACTTTTTTAGCAAAAGGCAGCAAGTACTGACGCATTCATATGCGTATACGAGTATCCAATCTTCGAGATACCCACAAAAGGGAACCTTTTCATATCAAATAAGCAAAAAATCGGCATTTCATCACTAAAAAGTCCCAATTTTAAGATGCTTTCAATAGAGCGGGCAAAGTAAACACAAATCCAGATCAGATCCGACGCGATCGGATCGGAACAGCAAATACAATGACGAAATCGGAAAAGGTGGACGGATCGAAGAAGCCATTGCACAGATCGAGCATACCTGTAAGGAGATCCTGATAAACCAACATGATGGTTTAGCTCCCGAAACCCTAGAACCCGAGGACGGAGGAGAGGTAGGAAGGGGAGGGGCGGTGGGAGGTGTTGGGGAGAGAGGGATTGGGGAGGTGGTGACGAGGGGTATATATAGGCGGGGTGAGAGATGCGAGGGTTTCGCGTTGTTTCAACGCCTTTGCGGAATTTGTTATTAGAGATTTGACTGTTGGGGAAATTATATAAGGATCCCTTTATTATTTGAATTACTCAGAATGGCCACCTAGCAGGATTATTTGGGGCATGTATAGTAACTCAAAATGACTAATGATCCAAAAGAACTTAGATGATCGAGATTGCATTAATTGGTCCAAGATTACTTTATATAGAAGGTAATTTGCTTCCTAACGGCAAAAGGCACGTGGTGAAATTAGTTTAAGAAAAATGCCTAATTAACGTATCCAAATTAAATATTGAGGGTATTATTACTTAAGAGTTGTGTTGACGACGCTTATTCGTTGTTATTTTTCAAACTTTTAATCAATTGTCGCTAAATTTTGATTAAAAAATAGCGAGATAAGTTGATATTTTGAAAAATAGCAACAGATAAGCGTCGTTATGTGTACCATTGCTAATGATGCAATGATAGATATAATATTCGTCGTTAATTTTGAATATGAAAACTAATTTCACAATGATTAATATCATCATTATATATTTAACATTGGTTAATTTAGTGACAGATTTTGAAAAAACTGTCACTATAGCTCAGAAATTGATGGGAGACGGATTTTGAAAAAGCTGCGCTGTCAATCCCTTTTAGATGGCAAATTCAATCTTCGAAATACAACATTCATAGATATAGGAACTACAACATTGCTATGATAACAAATTAAAAGTATCCAAAAAAATTTTAGTCACACAACATATAAAATAGATGTTTTCTTTTGTTACATTGTTTTTTTGTAGTATTATTAGATATTTCCTCGTTATTTTTAAAATGTTTGAATTGTCTGTGCATCGTATATGTTTTATGCATTTTAATACATTTTATGCATTTCTCGTATTTATATACAATAAAAACATTTTTATTAAAAGGATTTGCTAGTTATATGAGACGAGGCGGAGACATGATGGTTATTCCTTATGCAAAAACAACCATAAAAATTTGTAAGTTCTTGAACGCCTTTAAAAAGAATATGTTTTAATTACCCTTTGAGGGTTTGCTTTTTTTTAAGTAAATAATTTGTATATATCAATCAAAAATGGTATACATGTCCGGCACAGGAGCCATTTGATAAGCAAATACTGTAAGCAACAACAGGATCTGTTCGAGGGAAAAGAAAACCCTTAAGATGCACAAGGGCCAAATTGCCATGGACTAATCCAAAATAATTCTAGCACTCTGGAGAACATGATGGAGGATGGCAGGCAACGGAGAAGGGCACTGCCCAGTCCACCTCCTGTTTTTTTCAGACCAAATGCGCTGCACGACGACAGCGAGGAGGGAGCCAAGCTTCAAGCGGGCAGCCTGGAGAGGATAGCGGGAGATCCAGATCAAAGAGTCCTTGAGGGAGGACATCGGGGGGGAAGGAAGTTCTAAGGCAGCGTAGGAGGAGCTCCATACAGAGGCAACAAAAGTGCAGGAGAAGAACAAATGGCCATGCGACTTCATGTCAGAACCGCAGAGGTAACATAGGCCATGAGGACAAACACCCCAAGATGCAAGCCGATCAGTAGTAGGGAGGCGCTCCAGCACCCCCGATAGAGAGCAAAGGAGAACCTAGGCGGGGAGCCCTTAGTCCAAACGAAAGGGGCCCAAGGATTTGCTTTTTGTTTTGATACTTATATCTCTATATGTGGGTTTGAAAATAAGGCCAATCAGTTGATATGATTCAAACTGCCAATTGTTCTTGTTCCGGTAGATTCTGTTAGTTCTATGTTGTAATTAAAAAAAACAAATCAAGTCCATCTGATTGTTCCAGTACAGTCGGTCCTCCTCTCGTTGTCAACCTTGCTCATTTTGACTGACGTAAAAGAGCTCACTGTTATTGAACTAGTTTCGATGGGAGTAATGTATATTTCGTTTCGACTATCCCACTTGATGGTAAATGGAAAACCATCTTCTTGTGAAAACTACTAAACTAGTTACAACTTACAATGTTGCTCCGAGGCTTATAGACAGGAAAATGTTATTTAGTCAAACTGGGAAGCTAACCCACGCCTTTTTCAACAATCCTTCACTACAAGGTCGACTGTAAATCGAAGAAGTTCGAGATCTCTTAATCAGTTGGCAGTCGTCTGCCTATCTTAGAAAGAAATGAGAACAATATTTTAAAGGCGAAGCCGATGCTCGGTTGAGATCTTTTCGCAAGGGCCCCAAAACCAAGCTTTAAACCAATACCTGACTCAACCTACCTGCATCAAATGGTTCTCTATATCACTTTCGGGGGAGATATGAGCCATATGTGGATTCGCAATAAACCAAGTGCATCCAATGTGTCGAAAAGCAAAGTCTCTACAAGATTGCAGAGTATAGGGGTCTTCTTTAATAGATCGGAGTTGTAGCTCAACCATTGAAGCTGAAGAAGATGTAGTCTCTGATCTAGTTCTCCATAATTAAAGTATGATGGATGCTATGGCTCAAGCTCGTAGGCTCAATCATCTTATCAGTTTAATCTGAAATCGGGTATTTCAATTCTTGTTCTAGGTCGGACGGCATGTGACTAACGTCATAAGCAACTTCCTCGTTTCCTCTTGATACTTGCTCAATCTTTTCAATACCCATTAGCTTTTTCCCTATATTTATACCATCCCGATCTTTGGTACCAGTTATTGATAATCACCAAATTCCCTCTCTCAATTATGCCTTCTTGTTATAGTTGGGAATTCGACTGTTTATCAGAACCAACCACAAAAGATCTACGCAAAGAGGTGTGACTGGTGTTTGTTTGTTTTACATAGGCAAGCCTCAGGTTCGACACAAGGAGACAATTGTACTTAACATTTAACATAGGGTCAATTTGCTAGTTTGGTCAATCTAGGTTTCAATTAATTTGACTCGGTGTTGTGCATGTATTTTTGGTGATTTTTATGCAAATAAAGAATGCAACAAAATAAATATTATGGTTATGAGATGAATGCACACACAAAGACAAGGGGCTCTGAAATTAATTCTATAACTCAAGCTAACATATAAACAGAAAATAATTTCCCATTAGTTGTAATTTTGAGCTCTGAATTCAAGATGGAGATCAATGCACATGATAATTTAGATCCTTAAATCACCTAATTCACTTTCAATATTAAATAGATAATTAATCACCATGAATCAGATAAATATAACTCTATAAATAAATTTTATATGAATTAAGCTTTTCAGGTCTTGCTTATATGAAAGTAGAAGTTACAAAAAATTATAGGATCAACCTTTGCAACGACATCATCACAAGATTGAGCAATAATATCCATCGGGAACTCAACATCACCACTATGTGCTCTATCCTGTTTGGTTGCTGGGTTGGATTGGATTGGGTTACCCCTGTGAATAGTAAACTATGAGGAGGATTGGGAGGGTTGGAATTGGAAGGAGTGGTACACCAGTGTACCCCAACCCAACCCAGCAACCAAACAGACCCTAAGTGAAGTAAACAACGCGAGCAGAGCACTTAATACCACATGTAGAGAGAAGGGGCAATGCACAACCTTCGCCCTCGCATAAGAAGACGCTTTGGATCCATTTGGTTACCGGATGACTATGGATAATCCGATTACCCACTTTCACTGCTATGTTGGAATTCCATCACAAATCAATGTGACATCACGCCACATTTCTTATTCCAACATTCTCCAAACCCTCATAACTATCCAAATAGCTACTACTCACATGAGGTTACCGCAACTCACCCCATCCAAGTAACCAAACAGACCCTTTAAAATGCAAGACTCAACTCATATACATAACCGACTTGCTTCACTCGACCCGACAAGAAAAGTCATTGGCGTAAAGCAATGGCAGAAGAATGCAATACATCGATGCAAAATGCAACACGGAATTTAGTCCTACATAGTAAACATCTTAATATTGTCTAGCGCAAAATTGAGTCTTTCAACCCAAATACCTGCTAAATGGGAATGTAGAATGGCATAAAGTAAGATTTACTTCTAAAGTCTTTACCTAATAAGTAGGCATTGTCTATAATGGAACCTTCAACCCAATAGTCAAACCCACAACAATCTGTATAGCCGTCACTCATAGTAATGAAAGAATGATCCAGTAGACAACTCGATGTATTCGATACCATATTTACTTGGAGAATGAAGCCAAACCCTCTCGCGAATTCCAACGCCGGTTGAATCCAAATTTACGAGAGGTCGTGAAGAAGGAGATAGAGAAATGGTACGATGCGGGTTTCATTTACCCAATCTCCGACTCTAAGTGGGTGGCCCTAATCCATGTTGTCCCGAAAAAGTCGGGAATTCAGAAGACCGCCAATGAAGACGGAGAGGAGATCGTGACGCGAGTACCCACGTCGTGGCGCGTCTGTGTGGATTACGGACGCCTGAATGCCACGACGAAGAAGGATCATTTCCCCCTACCATTCATTGATCAGATCTTAGAGTGACTAGCGGGAAAAGAGTTCTTCTGCTTCTTAGATGGGTTCTCGGGCTACAATCAAGTAGCCATAGCTCCAGAGGACCAGGAAAAGACCACATTCACATGCCCCTTTGGTACCTATGCTTTCAGGCGCATGCCTTTTGGGTTATGCAATGCTCCAGGTACTTTCCAAAGGTGCATGATTTTTGTATTCACCGAAATGGTCGACGAATTCCTGGAAGTCTTCATGGATGACTTCTCGATCCACGGTGATTCCTTCGATTCCTGTCTTAGGAATCTGGACCGAGTCCTAAAAAGATGTTGTGAGGTCAATCTGGTGCTCTCCTAGGAGAAAAGTCACTTGATGGTGACAGAGGGCATAGTGTTGGGACATGTCATCTCCAAGAGACGATTGGAGGTTGACCCTGCCAAGGTGGATGTGATCAGACGACTCCAGCCACCAACCAACGTTAAGCAGTTGCGGTCGTTCCTCGAGCATGTTGGATTTTATCAAAGGTTCATTAAGGATTTTTCTAAGATTGCCCGGCCGCTAACTGAGCTTTTAGGCAAAGACATGGAGTTTATTGTTGATCACAAATGTCTTGAGGCCTTTAAGCTTTTGCAAGGAATGATTATGGACGCACCCATCCTACAAGCCCCAGATTGGTCTCTACCTTTTGAGATCATGATAGACGCCTCAGACTATGTTGTAGGGGCTGTGTTGGGACAAAGAAGAGATGGCGTCCCGTTTGCAATTCACTACGCAAGCAAAGTGC
Source organism: Ottelia alismoides (assembly GCA_037367405.1). Taxonomy (NCBI): domain Eukaryota; kingdom Viridiplantae; phylum Streptophyta; class Magnoliopsida; order Alismatales; family Hydrocharitaceae; genus Ottelia; species Ottelia alismoides. The sequence goes on from JAZKJV010000658.1 coordinate 749,133, forward strand.
TTGATACCGCTCAGCGTAACTATACAATTACGGAAAAGGAAATGCTTGCGGTAGTGTTTGCCTTGGACAAATTCAGATCTCACCTCATTGGATCCAAGGTAACTGTGTTCACTGACCATATGGCACTACGGTACTTGATGGAGAAGAAGGACGCGAAGGCGCGTCTTCTTCGATGGATTTTACTTATCCAGGAGTTTGACTTGGACATCCGTAATAAACCTGGAAAGAAGATCGTAGTGGCCGATCATCTTTCTCGTCTCGAAGATCTTAATACTTCCGAAGATTCACTAATACAAGACTCCTTCCCTGATGAGTCGATTTTTGTTATCGACTCACTCCCATGGTATGCCAATATCGTGAATTATCTTGTCTCCAAGAAAGTTCCCGAAGATTGGCCCAAGAGCCAAATCGACCGATTGAAGTCGGATGCTAGACACTACCATTGGGAGGATCCGATCCTTTTCTTCGAAGGACCGGATTGTGTCTGGAGATGGTGTATTCCTCAGGAGGAATACCAGAGTGTCCTTTCTTTATGTCACAGCTTAGAGGCAGGAGGACACCACTCCGGGAAGAGGACTGCATGGAAGGTACTTCAGTGTAGCTTTTATTGGCCGACTCTGTTTTGCGATGCCACCGCCTTCGCGAAGTCGTGCCCAGTATGCCAGAGAATGGGAGGAACCGTCGGTTCCAAGGATGAGATGCCAATGCAGCCGGTCATCATTTGCGATGTCTTTGACGCCTGGGGCATCGATTTCATGGGCCCATTCCATGTTAGCCACGGGTTCGAATCCTTCTTGCGGTGGATTAACTATCCAGATGGGTGGAAGCTATCCCAACCCGAGCCGCAGACAGCAGGACTGTCTGTAAATTCATTAGAGAACACATAATCTCTAGGTTCGGGATCTCCAAAATGATGATATCAGACGGGGGTAGCCACTTTGTGAATCGGGAGGTGAAGAAATTCCTGAAGGACTACGGCATCGAACACCGTGTCGTCCTTACCACCCACAAACCAATGGTATGGCTGAGGTGTCGAATCGGGAGGTAAAAACCATATTGCAAAAGTTTGTCCACCCGGACAGGAAGGACTGGTCCCAGATCTTGGATCAGGTTCTATGGGCGTATAGGACAGCTTACAAGACACCGTTAGGAACCTCCCCTTTCTGAATGGTATTCGGAAAGCCGTGCCATTTGCTCGCAGAACTAGTGCATAAATCAGAATGGGCAATTAAGAAGGTCAATTGGAACACACACCTTGGGCAGAAGCGGAGAGAGATGGATCTGAATGAGCTCGTGGAAGTCAGAAATCGTGCATATGACAACAGTTTGGTGTACAAGGACAAGGTGAAGCGTTGGCATGATAGATATATCAGACAAAAGACCTTTGTTCCTGGACAGAAGGTATGGTTGTTTAATGCAAGGCTGAAGACATTCCAAGGCAAATTGAAATCCAAGTGGACGGGCCCATTCATTGTTCGCACGGTGCATGATAGTGGATGTGTCGAGATCTCAGATCTCGCAGATAATGCACAGACATTCCTAGTGAATGGACAACTGTTGAAGCACTTCGTCGAATCAAATAAGCAGTTAGTCCATGTTGAGGAGATTGTATTCATGCGCGAGACAGATTCAGCAGATATACCTCGAACCGCGTATGAGACCTTGCAGCAGTGAGCTCCAACCATCAGCAGCATCTTGAAAGATTCAGACCGACTCATTTATATATATCATCATTCTTGTACATCTCTCCCACGCGACTCTAGTAACCCATCCCCGCCTCATTAGATCACTATCTTGGACTATACTTAGGATGACCATATCCTAAGTATAGGGGAGAGGAGTCACTTGAATCGGTTCTTTGTACATTCTCCAGATCACTTTGGTCCTCATACTCACTTCCGTCCTATACTTAGGCTGACCTAAGCCTAAGTATAGGGGGGGTCGATGCCCGCATTGTATATTCATCCACTTCTCTCCTTAACCTCGTCCGCCCCACTTTTTGACTTTCTTCTACACTTAAGCTGGCAGAGCCTAAGTATAGGGGGGGCGGTCAATTTCTATACATTTTTCTTCTTCTCTTTAGCTCTCCTACGCTTAGCCCGAGCTATGTCTTTTTAGTCGCTTTTCGTGCTCTGAGGACATAGCACACACTAAGTATAGGGGGGCATGTATATATTACATATATACTTTACCCATAGCTCGTACTTTCGCGTATTTTCGCGTATTTTTGTATATATTATGCAATAAGTACGGGGTGGGTAAAAATTGAAAAAAAAATAATTTTGTACTATATGTATAATACTTGTACAAAAAGTTGTAAAACATACTTTTGTTGTAAAATAGGATGTATAAAAAAAACTTGTATACTATGTATATTATTAAAAACTAAAAATTGTTGTAAAATTGTTGTATAATAGAAAATAAAATGAAAATATTAAAAATAAAGGCTTCTTATTTACTCTTGCATATCATCCTTGCATTTCAAAAAAAAGAGTCTTGCATTTCATTCATAACATGTCATCTACACCTCATCTGCATATCATGCATATGCAAAGTGAAAAGCTAGCGGGTTCTGAACCAAGTTATGAGTAGATGTTGAGGATGGGCTTGATTTGACCTTAATCCACCTAATTTAAGAGGAACCTTATAGGAACTGGAGTTAAGATTTCTCAGGTCAAGTGACTTAATTCTTTGAGTCCGCAAGTCTATGTTCACATGTCATCTTGATTAGTCTTAGTAGAATATCTCGTGCACACGTATGATTCTTTTAGACAGTGACCTAATTTGGACAAGCACAATGCACGTAGCTCTTCATTGATGGGGTGGTAAGGAAGTGGAATCCTTTAGCTTGGAGCAGCACACGGGTGGAAACATCCGTCCTCCTCTAGGGAGGGTAGTGCATCTCAACCTAGTCTGGTGGTGTTGAAGTCTAAGGACGGGACGCTGTGGGTTGCAATAATGCTTCAAAAGAGGGATAGTCTACTAGCTCAAGAGGAAAAACTCCTGATGTACATGCTGCACCTTGTATATAGTTTCAAAAAAAGAAAAAAAGAAAAAAAAAGAAAAATGCAAGAACTCCAAAAAAAATAGACAGGCCACAAAAAAAAATTGCCTGTTGGAGTATGTATACTAGCAAGAAGTCTGCAGCTGGATGACTTGGCTACACTGGTCAGGCATCCCGGATAGTTAGCTACACTGGCTACCGTCCATTCTTTTCTCTACCCCCTCCTCTTGAGTTGGTCGCACTTGAACTTAGAAGGGAATACCCCGCTCCTCGAGGAAAGAGTTACTGGACCAGGTTATTGAGTTACCTTGTTAGAGGAGGCTGTTCCGAGTCATTTCTGATGTGGAGAGCTATTTATCACTTACACAGTACAAGTAAGAATCATAGTCATCAGAAATTTGCGTTTGAGGATTTGTTCTGACCTGACTATTGAGGCGTCTTGAATAGAAGACTTGTGGAACTTGAAGTCTGTTAGGTCTTAAATTCAGATCCCAATAAGGTTCCGCCACACAATTAATCCAAAGGTCGAGTCAAGCTCCATTTTCAATTTTTGTTCATGACCTTGGTATGGGACCCAATCTCATTTCACTCTTGCATTTCATTTTAGTTGCTCGGGGACGAGCAAGGTTTAAGTATAGGGGGTTGATGAATCTGTAATTCATCACTCTAAAAGTTGAAAATAGAGCTTTGTTCCCGAGTAATTAGAGGTATATTTCTACTTATATTGCATAATTAGCATCCATGCATGCATTGATAACATTTGCATTTTAGCATTCATATTTGCATAAAATAAGAAGCCAAATTCACTTTTAAATATTCACATGTATGTTAGCTAAAATACCCCATTTGTATATATTTTATACTAACTCCGAATCCAATAAAATCAACTCCATAGTGTATATATGACTAACACTAATTAAAGAAAAATATCAAAAAATACTAACTTGTAAAACTGACCAATAAAACCCCAATCCAAGTTTGAAACCATGAACTTTAAAATACGTGCATACCTCTCTCATACAGTGTCCGATTGAGGTCTACTCACTTTTAAAGTAATATACATTCAGAGACCTTCGAAACAAGACTAATTTCACTAAAATCGGAGCTCGTATGAAAAACTTGGGTTTTGGGCCCCTTTTGTACATTATACATAATGACCGTTTTACCCATGTATTTTATCATTTTATTTCCTTCATTATTAAAAATCCAAAAAAATTAGATTAAGTTGTAAATATTCTTCTCATATTTTCTCTATTTTTATTTTGATTTTTCTCTTATTGAAAAATGACAAAAAATTGCAAAAGATAAAATGTGGTATTTTATACCTATAAGGTACCACCTAAAAATACATTTTTTGTACAGATGATCTCGTTTGATTTTCGGCCCTTCACGAAAGTTGTAGATCTCGTCGAGACGAGCAACATTCGTGTTGATCACTTTTTAATCTAACCACTTTTATTATTTCTTTTTGATTTTTGTTACATTTAGTTGTGAATTCTTCTTGGAGCGACATGTGGCTCCTCCGGAAGCCGCCACATGTTAACTCCATAGATTTTGCACTTAATTAAATAAAATACCACATGGCCGCATCCGAGCGTGCCAAGTGGCATCATCTCCTCCTCTCTACCCATTCCTTCCCACTCTCCCTTAACTTAAGGGAGAGGCCACCCTTCGACACCTCATCCCATTCCATCTCCTCCACCTTCCCCATCTCTCCCACTCTCTCCATGTCCTCTCTGTTAGCAATGTGAGCCCCGGGCGAACCATTTCTACAAAAAATGTTATTGTAATGAATAAATTATCAATAAAAGTTATTGTTTATTTTTCACTCCCCTTCTGAGATTAATGAATGAATGCACTATAGGGTCCCTCTGTACAATAAGGGATATGTACCATGGCCAACTTGATGATCATACAGCTGTTGATTCATTGGATGGATCATAGAGGTTGATGCTTGGATGAATATCTAAGGAGTTAGATAGATGACTCATCAAGCATCATCAAATGATCATTAAGTGATGATCTCCAGTCTGAATGGGAGATGGCAATCCTATCTCATATGACTGATATCTGACTGACCTCTTGATGCAGGTCCTCTGCATGGAAATAGTGATTCAGAGGTGTCAGGTTAGTCAAGTCAATGGGTTGACATGACGAGATCAAGATAACCAAAGACCTACGTTGAATACTGTCACAACATAGGCATGCATCCTCTGACTAGAGACAGATGTATTGCTATATGTTTGAGTATGTACATTTGGCAGACCAATAGGTTGATGACCTAATCAAGGTCTATATACCGGCGAGCTGGTGTGCATGTAAGGACATATGAGTAATGCGATCTCTCAAAGGGATCATACAGGTTCACTTGTGAACCGGGAGACATGAGCTCACTCATGAGGTATTGGGACTGAACAAATTCCATGCATGGTCGTCGTGCTTTGGAAGCATGACATGAATTTGAAGGTAAGATATATGCTTTGTGAAAGCATATGATCTATACCAAATCCCGATAACCAAGATTGAGAAACTTAATGATCTAGCCCTGAAGATGACAGTGTAAAAGTGATCTTTATCTTCAGGATGATCATGAGTCTTCCAGTATGTAGGATGTACAGGTATTAGGAATACCTGAAGGGTGATTTGATCATATACGATTGTATAACCATGACGCTTCCATTCCGAGGGAGTGATGAAACATGTTTGGATTTTAGTGACTCCTCTCATTAGAGAAGTGACCTAATCTTAGTCCATGAACTGGACATTGATCTGAATGAGATTCAGATGCAATGAGAAGATTAAGTCTACGGTCTTGATTTGATCAAGCATCAGTGGGAGGTCCATAGGATCTGGATTTGAGATATGATCTCAACATCCAAGTCACTATACGTGGAACAATACAATCGCCATGTCCTTATCTTCAAGTATCTGAGGAGAAATAGCATTGTTCTTAAATGGTTTAAGAACAATTCCATAAGATCTAAGCAAAGAGAATTTGATAATTAAAAGTGTTTTAATTATCATGATGTATGAGAAATTATCCAATATGATTAAATGTGATTTAATTAGTTTGGATAAGAATAATGTGGTAGAGATATCCAATTATTCATGACATATTATAAATGTGATTTATAATGTATTAGAGAGAGTTAATTATAATTTATATGTGTTGATTAATTATGATGTGTATTGGATACACATTGTGTAATTAATTAACAATATGAATTACATGTTGTTTTGGGTTGTGAATATGATTCACAATTTTTTCCATGGCAAGATTGCAATATTCTCAAAGATAATTGTGAATTATTTTTTGAGAAATAAAACCCAAATAATTTTGTTGCAAATAAATAAGAGAGATTACATGGAGATTTGCAATCTCATGGAGATTGCAATCTCCATGCAATCCATGGACGGCCCACCACTCCTAATTGGAGTGGGTGTGCGCCTACATGGAAGGCACATGGAGATGAAATCTCCATGTGTCTTCTCTCCTTATTTGTTGGGTTGATTTAGGAATGAATTATATTTGATTTTATCAAATATATTTTGACCTAAATTTGTTGCTTTTGACAACAACAATCTTAGCCATTGGATGAACATAAATCAATCTCATCCATTGATTCTATGTGTCCCATGGATTGAGATCCATGGATCCCAAAACCCTATAAATAGAGAGGCATACTTGGCTCTCTCTTTACACATGCTATTGTAGCACAAACTCTCTCTCTCTCTTTCTCATATACACGACAGCCCTCTCTCCCTCTCTTCTTGGTGGCCGTCCACCTAGGTGGAGAGAAACGTCGACGCCCGCGCCATCGTGCTGCCGCTTCGACTCTCTGCGGTTCTTTGTCTTCTTGGAGTGCTTCACTCACGAAGGAGACGTTTGATCTCGTGCGACGAGATCAGGAGCAACCGCGCTTGGATCAACTTGGATTGCGAGGACACCGCGACTCATCTCCGCGCTCGCAAGCCGTTACTCCGACGATCGGACTTGAGACAGGAGGTCTCTTTTCGTAGAGACTCGATCAACCACGCTTCGAGAGGTATTGCATTATACTTGCTGTGGTTATAGATGAAACGATTTGAGAATGGTTCTCGGATCATGTGGTTTCATCGGTTTAAAATTTTTTAAATTCCGCTGCACCGAACAACTAGTACGACTAGTCGTTCTTCGTCGTATTCGATACGACGATCACGCTTCCATGATGCGCTTGAGGATTTCTCCATATCCTTCAAGTAGTATCAGAGCCTTAGGTCGACGGTTTCGAATATGATTCGAAAAACCGAGGACGACTTGGGTTCATTTAGGTCGCGAAAGTTTTCATCGCATTTGATTTCGTAGATCTGTTTAGTAAATAAATTCGGCACTGTTTAAATTGTTTAAACACGAATTTAATACTTGTTTTTTGTTCCCCATTAAATAAGGAAACCATAGGAAGTGAGTTTGCGTAAATCGGATTTCGTATGCTCTAATTGTGGTTGTTTTAATGGACATGTATGCACTGTTGCGGGAACAATAGATTTTAACATGATTAAAGAGTTAATTACTGTTATCATCTGCCTCGAAATGCGTGCAAATCCACTTAGGTTCTGTTGTAAATCAAGTTAGCAATCTATGAAAATTGAGTTTGCTTAATTTGGATTTAAATTGATTGAGATATGCCAATTTTAGTGAATAGGGGTCATTACTGAAATTGCATTCCTAATCTAGAACCAAGTGATTGTCAATTAGTGAAATTAATTGTTAATTTCGTGAAATAATCTTGAATAATATTTGTGAAATATTGAGACATGATTATTTGCCTAATTGACATGGCCCCAACCAATTAATTGATTAAGATGTGATCTAAATCATAAATTGGAAACAACAATCTTCAAACTTGATGCTTGAATAGGATTTGGGAATTTGTCTACCAAATTTCCTTATAATCAAAAATGTTTTGATTATTACTATATGGTACAATTTCGGTTGAAAAACCGATGATCATCTCAAGTACAAATTAATCAATTTGGCATTATCCTTTCCCGAGGCGGATGTGGTGCCTAGTCGGAGAGCATTGGGGTTGCGGGTTGCAACGTATGTGGTCCGTCCCACTCTCGTCGGTACTGGCCATGACAGCGGGTAGGGCCGGGATAATGTCCGAGGGATTAAGATGTATTTTTTCCTAATTATTAAAATTCGAATTAATACGTATTTTGAGAACAATGCTATTTCTCCTCAGATACTTGGAGATAAGGACAGGGCGATTGTATTGTTCCACGTATAGTGACTTGGATGTTGAGATCATATCTCAAATCCAGATCCTATGGACCTACCACTGATGCTTGATTAAAATCAAGACCGTAGACTTAATCTTCTCATTGCATCTGAAACTCATTCAGATCAATGTCCAATTCATGGACTAAGATTAGGTCACTTCTCTAATGAGAGGAGTCACTAAAATCCAATCATGTTTCATCACTCCCTCGGAATGGAAGCGTCATGGTTATACAATCGTATATGATCAAATCACCCTTCAGGTATTCCTAATACCTGCACATCCTACATACTGGAAGACTCATGATCATCCTGAAGATAAAGATCACTTTTACACTGTCATCTTCAGGGTTAGATCATTAAGTTTCTCAGTCTTGGTCATTGGGATTTGGTATAGATCATATGCTTTCACAAAGCATATATCTTACCTTCAAATTCATGTCATGCTTCCAAAGCATGACGACCATGCATGGAATTTGTTCAGTCCCAATACCTCATGAGTGAGCTCATGTCTCCCGGTTCACAGGTGAACCTGTATGATCCCTTTGAGAGATCGCATTACTCATATGTCCTTACATGCACACCAGCTCGCCGGTATATAGACCTTGATTAGGTCATCAACCTATTGGTCTGCCAAATGTACATACTCAGACATATAGCAATACATCTGTCTCTAGTCAGAGGATGCATGCCTATGTTGTGACAGTATTCAACGTAGGTCTTTGGTTATCTCGATCTCGTCAAGTCAACCCATTGACTTAACTAACCTGACACCTCTGAATCACTATTCCCATGCAGAGGACCTGCATCAAGAGGTCAGTCAGATATCAGTCATATGAGATAGGATTGCCATCTCCCACTCAGACTGGAGATCATCACTTAATGATCATTTGATGATGCTTGATGAGTCCTCTATCTAACTCCTCAGATATTCATCCAAGCATCAGCCTCTATGATCCATCCAATGAATCAACAGCTGTATGATCATCAAGTTGGCCATGGTACATAACCCTTATTGTACAGAGGGACCCTATAGTGCATTCATTCATTAATCTCAGAAAGGGGAGTGAAAAATAATCAATAATTTTCATTGATAATTTATTCATTACAATAACATTTATTGTAGAAATGGTTTGCCCGGGGCTCACATTGCTAACGGAACTCTTCGCCTTGACGGGAGACCATGGATGTCACTTATGTGATCCTCCATCTTCATATTCAAATTTTAATTAATTATCGTGAATCACATTCACATAATTAATTCTTCCAAGGGAATTAATAACTCTAATCATATTAGAGTATTTCAATTGGACATAATCAATTTAATCATATTAAATTAATTATCAATCCAATTCAATCAATCAAACTTGATTATTTTACTTGAATACATATATGGTAATATCTCAAAATACGTATTAATTCGAATTTTAATAATTAGGAAAAATACATCTTAATCCCTCGGACATTATCCCGGCCCTACCCGCTGTCATGGCCAGTACCGACGAGAGTGGGACGGACCACATACGTTGCAACCCGCAACCCCAATGCTCTCCGACTAGGCACCATATCCGCCTCGGGAAAGGATAATGCCAAATTGATTAATTTGTACTTGAGATTATCATCGGTTTTTCAACCGAAATTGTACCATATAGTAATAATCAAAACATTTTTGATTATAAGGAAATTTGCTAGACAAATTCCCAAATCCTATTCAAGCATCAAGTTTGAAGATTGTTGTTTCCAATTTATGATTTAGATCACATCTTAATCAATTAATTTGTTGGGGCCATGTCAATTAGGCAAATAATCATGTCTCAATATTTCACAAATATTATTCAAGATTATTTCACGAAATTAACAATTTAATTTCTCTAATTGACAATCACTTGGTTCTAGATTAGGAATGCAATTTCAGTATAGACCCCTATTCACTAAAATTGGCATATCTCAATCAATTTAAATCCAAATTAAGCAAACTCAATTTTCATAGATTGCTAACTTGATTTACAACAGAACCTAAGTGGATTTGCACGCATTTCGAGGCAGATGATAATAGTAATTAACTCTTTAATCATGTTAAAATCTATTGTTCCCGCAACAGTGCATACATGTCCATTAAAACAACCATAACTAGAGCATACGAAATCCGATTTACGCAAACTCAGTTCCTATGGTTTCCTTATTTAATGGGGAACAAAATCCAAGTTTTAAATTCGTGTTTAAACAATTTAAACAGTGCCGAATTTATTTACTAAACAGATCTGCGAAATCAAATGCGATGAAAACTTTCGCGACCTAAACGAACCCAAGTCGTCCTCGGTTTTTCGAATCATATTCGAAACCGTCGACCTAAGGCTCTGATACCACTTGAAGGATATGGAGAAATCCTCAAGCGCATCACGGAAGCGTGATCGTCGTATCGAATACGACGAAGAACGACTAGTCGTACTAGTTGTTCGGTGCAGCGGAATTTAAAAAATTTTAAACCAATGAAACCACATGATCCGAGAACCATTCTCAAATCGTTTCATCTATAACCACAGCAAGTATAATGCAATACCTCTCGAAGCGTGGTTGATCGAGTCTCTACGAAAAGAGACCTCCTGTCTCAAGTCCGATCGTCGGAGTAACGGCTTGCGAGCGCGGAGATGAGTCGCGGTGTCCTCGCAATCCAAGTTGATCCAAGCACGGTTGCTCCTGATCTCGTCACACGAGATCAAACGTCTCCTTTGTGAGTGAAGCACTCCAAGAAGACAAAGAACCGCAGAGAGTCGAAGCAGCAGCACGATGGCGCGGGCGACGACGTTTCTCTCCACCAAGGTGGACGGCCACCAAGAAGAAGAGAGGGAGAGAGAGGGTTGTCGTGTATATGAGAAAGAGAGAGAGAGTTTGTGCTACAATAGCATGTGTAAAGAGAGATCTAAGTATGCCTCTCTATTTATAGGGTTTTGGGATCCATGGATCTCAATCCATGGGACACATAGAATCAATGGATGAGATTGATTTATGTTCATCCAATGGCTAAGATTGTTGTTGTCAAAAGCAACAAATTTAGGTCAAAATATATTTGATAAAAATCAAATATAATTCATTCCTAAATCAACCCAACAAATAAGGAGAGAAGACACATGGAGATTTCATCTCCATGTGCCTTCCATGTAGGCGCACACCCACTCCAATTAGGAGTGGTGTGCCGTCCATGGATTGCATGGAGATTGCAATCTCCATGAGATTGCAAATCTCCATGTAATCTCTCTTATTTATTTGCAACAAAATTATTTGGGTTTTATTTCTCAAAAAAATAATTCACAATTATCTTTGAGAATATTGCAATCTTGCCATGGAAAAATTGTGAATCATATTCACAACCCAAAACAACATGTAATTCATATTGTTAATTAATTACACAATGTGTATCCAATACACATCATAATTAATCAACACATATAAATTATAATTAACTCTCTCTAATACATTATAAATCACATTTATAATATATCATGAATAATTGGATATCTCTATCCACATTATTCTTATCCAAACTAATTAAATCACATTTAATCATATTGGATAATTTCTCATACATCATGATAATTAAAACACTTTTAATTATCAAATTCTCTTTGCTTAGATCTTATGGAATTGTTCTTAAACCATTTAAGAACAATGCTATTTCTCCTCAGATACTTGGAGATAAGGACAGGGCGATTGTATTGTTCCACGTATAGTGACTTGGATGTTGAGATCATATCTCAAATCCAGATCCTATGGACCTCCCACTGATGCTTGATCAAATCAAGACCGTAGACTTAATCTTCTCATTGCATCTGAAACTCATTCAGATCAATGTCCAATTCATGGACTAAGATTAGGTCACTTCTCTAATGAGAGGAGTCACTAAAATCCAATCCTGTTTCATCACTCCCTCGGAATGGAAGCGTCATGGTTATACAATCGTATATGATCAAATCACCCTTCAGGTATTCCTAATACATGCACATCCTACATACTGGAAGACTCATGATCATCCTGAAGATAAAGATCACTTTTACACTGTCATCTTCAGGGTTAGATCATTAAGTTTCTCAGTCTTGGTCATTGGGATTTGGTATAGATCATATGCTTTCACAAAGCATATATCTTACCTTCAAATTCATGTCATGCTTCCAAAGCATGACGACCATGCATGGAATTTGTTCAGTCCCAATACCTCATGAGTGAGCTCATGTCTCCCGGTTCACAGGTGAACCTGTATGATCCCTTTGAGAGATCGCATTACTCATATGTCCTTACATGCACACCAGCTCGCCGGTATATAGATCTTGATTAGGTCATCAACCTATTGGTCTGCCAAATGTACATACTCAGACATATAGCAATACATCTGTCTCTAGTCAGAGGATGCATGCCTATGTTGTGACAGTATTCAACGTAGGTCTTTGGTTATCTCGATCTCGTCAAGTCAACCCATTGACTTAACTAACCTGACACCTCTGAATCACTATTCCCATGCAGAGGACCTGCATCAAGAGGTCAGTCAGATATCAGTCATATGAGATAGGATTGCCATCTCCCACTCAGACTGGAGATCATCACTTAATGATCATTTGATGATGCTTGATGAGTCCTCTATCTAACTCCTCAGATATTCATCCAAGCATCAGCCTCTATGATCCATCCAATGAATCAACAGCTGTATGATCATCAAGTTGGCCATGGTACATAACCCTTATTGTACAGAGGGACCCTATAGTGCATTCATTCATTAATCTCAGAAAGGGGAGTGAAAAATAATCAATAATTTTCATTGATAATTTATTCATTACAATAACATTTATTGTAAAAATGGTTCGCCCGGGGCTCACATTGCTAACAACCCCTCCATTCATAACCATCCGCCATCACAGTGAGGAGCTTGAGCCCCCTAGTCCGTCTCGGTGACAGCGAGAGTTGGTGAGGTTGAGCGATGACAGCCATCCTTCTCGGCGAGATCCGGTGGCCGTGGCCCTCCGTCCACCGCCGCAGCCGCAAGCTGCCGCTGAGTTCCGCCTTGCCGAGGCGTTAGAGCGAAGATCTGAAGCTCCCGAAAGAGCTTCTTCCCCAGGCACCCATCCACGATCTACAGGTAACTTCTTCTTCCTTATTCTTCTTCATCTTCATTTCTCTTCATTCTCTCTCTCTCCTCGATTCACCCACATCCACTCATCAAATCGCCAAACAAATTGTGTTTCCACGGACAAATCACACGTTGCGAATGCAACGGTGATTTTTATTTATTTTTCGAAGGAAATTTCATCAATCAATTAATCCAAAATTTAAGCCTCGTTAAACAAATGCATGAGAAACAAGGGAGGTGGTGAAAGCCCCCCTGCTTCTTCTTCTTCACCACGCTCACCACACACACACCATTACCCACGCCGCCACCTCCATCGCCACACTACTGGTTCTGCTCCGATGACCCTTGGCCGTGTGTCGGCCATCCTTCACTACCAGGTGCAACTCCATAGACTCCATCAACCATCAAGGTCGTGTGTCGACCTTGAACCTTGGAGCTACATCCCTCCACTACCTCCAATCTGTGACTGTCCACCGCATGCTCATCAGTCGCGCGCCAATCCGCAGCAGCCAGCCGCACGGCCCCGTGCGTGCCCTTCCAACCGCCTCGCGCTCGGCGTGCGCCCGTCCACCCGGTGCACGACTCCTAGCCTTGCCCACACGCGCCTGGCCGCGCCCAGCTCGAGCCGCCTTCTCGGCCGTCACCCTTCGCCCCCCTCGCACCGCCAGCCATCTCCATTTGCCGCCGTTCACGGTGAAGCTCCAAGTCCCCTGCTCATGGCAAGCAAAACGGAGGAGGAGTAGCGCATAATAAGGACAAAAGGGTATTTGCAAAGGGGACACTTGCACCCCTTTTCAAATTCTTAAAAAAATTTCAAGTTTCAAGTAATTACATGTAAGTCCCTATTCTCCATTTAAGTTCATATTTCGATTTCTGTATTGCATTCATACCCTTGCATTTGCACGTTTATTTTGTTATCATTTTGTCGTCCATTTTTAATTCCAAAAGTTGCATTGTGTAGCATAACTCTTGTTCTATCATTTTAGCACTTATTTGTATTTTTCTGATTTGCAGAATATTTATGGAAATTAACATGGTGAAAATTGCAATATTTTGTCCATGTTGATTGATTAATTTATTGCTCAAGTCTGCTTATCGAAAAATCTCTGAAAAATCACCATTGGTAGATCTAAGTCTATGCTACAACATATCCAAAAATCACACCATTTGCACGTATAGTTTGTCTTAGAAAAATCATTTAGTGAAAACCTTAATCGATTTTTAATTAATCAACCGTGAAGTGTTTTAAGGAAATTCAAGTTGATTTGGATAGATCTTGCTTAGACCTATTTGGATTAATTTTGTTTCTGAGAAATATCATTATTTGGTAATTATTAAAATTGGTTTAGTTATTTTCATTAAAGTCTGCATATTTTATTATCCGTGTATCAGAAAATTTTTAAAAAATTAGGGTAGCTTAATTTCATCCCATTTCATCATCTGGCCAAATTTGATAATTTTTGGAATTAATTTGACCATCTTTCTGAATTAACATTTAATTTGGCCTGATTTTGCATGTGTATTGCATAAAAAAACCGAAAAAGACCAAAAAAATTCCCTCCAAAAATCGAACATTGGATTTTGCTAAAATTTGACCTAGGAGACAGCTGCCTCCCTGAGTTCGACCTTGGACTTCACCAAGTAAAAAAATCTGCCGCTTGAAATTAACTCGAATCTAATTAAAGTGATTTTTTATTAGCCCTCTCGTATCCGACTGCAACGAACGACATCTAATTAATTTGGACATTAATATGACCGAATTAAACAAGGGTGCGGGAGCACTCATCAGCTGTTGTAGCAGTATCCGTAGTGGTGGTGTCGACAGTAGGAGTCATCATCTTTCGAATACGAGAGACAATATCATCTAGGCGTGGATCGGCCTGAGGAGCTGAGGTCTTCGAAGACATAATCTGCTCTACTGCTCGATCAGAAACAAGATATCCATGCTTATATCCTCTGCATGCCCAAGCTTGAGGTAGTAGGTGCAGGAATTGCGTTGGCATCCCTTGCCTCTTCCTCGAGGTGTGCATCCTCTGGACTGGATCGCCCCACCTTGACCACGAGAAGCAGCCATCGCTGAGGAGTGCGAGGGCGTGGCCGTCGAAGGCATGATGATTCGGTTGAGATGGCTATAGGCTTCTTCTATAGGTGGGATGGTAGCTCCAGTAAGAAGATGAGTATGTGCAGCATCATACTCTATGTAAATTCCAGCCACGAAACCCCAACCATCATTGAGTTTCTATACGTCTTCTGTTAGACATCGTAATGGGCATGTAGTTATGAAGCTTTTCAAGCTTGCCACGCAACGAGGAGTAGTAAACGTGCATGGGGTGACCATTCTGCTTAGTATTGTAGATATCAAACTGTAGTTGAAGGATCTTGGCCTCATTCTTCGCATGTGCATAGGTGGAAGTCAAAGTGTCCCACACTGCCTTGGCAATGGGCTGGGTTAGAATATCATTGACTATTTATGTAGTAAGAGTCTTACAAAGCCAAACACGCACATACACATCATCTTGCTTCCAAGAAGCATTTTCCCCAGTCTTATCTGTTGGCTCTAAATCTGTTGGGATGTACTCCTTATTGTTGCAATGCATGAGGGTGAGAAACTACATGAACCACAACTCATAGTTGGTCCCATCCATCTTAACTCATAGATGTCCCCCTTGTTGTCTGACATAATGATAAAATAGCCAAATAACGAATTAACTGGGAAGTAGACAAATATAAAGGAGTCTACAGAGTCATGTGAAGGATTGATTGTACGTGTAGGCTCATACAACTATCCTTGTTAATCCTTGTCGCTTTCTAGGGCCAGAAAGCGTGACCCACATGTCTGAAATCACGCTCTCCAGTAGAAAATCAAATAGTAGGGGCCTAGGGCTTGGGCACAGGGCCTGCACGCAAGGGGGGTCAGAGGCGCTGGGTCGCAAGGGCGCAACCAAGACACGTGCTGGGGACTCAGGGTAGGGCCTGTGTGCGGGTGACGGGCCGCGGTCTACCCTTGTTATGTTGTCGGATTGACTATTTCGTTGCAGTCGGATAGATCCGCGTCGATAAAAAATTAACCGCACAAATCGATTAATCGTCGAATGAAATTAAGCTGCGGTTTTATCTTTATTTAGCCTGAGCAAGCCCCAGGGTCGACTCAAGGAGGTAAAGGAACAACTCAGGATCAAGTTAGAGTGATTAGATTACGGTTTTCCAAGTGGGATTCTTTTTTGTAATTTTTTTAATGCAATAGAAATGCCAAATGACAAAATGCGAATGAACTAAGTTATTAAGGAAATCAACAACTTAGCTAAAATTTAGTTGAAATGAATTCCAATCAACCAAGTTATAATTTTCCTGTAAACCTAATTCAATGAGTAATGCAAAATGTATTTTTTTGGAATTTTTGGATATAAAATGCACACATGAAAAATGCAAACTTTTTTGGGGTCTTTATGCAATTTTTCGTGCAAATAATATGCAAAAATTATGAAAAACTGGAAGTTAAATACGATGAAATGAAGTTACCTAATATTTTTGGAATTTTCTGACACTTTGTGAATTTTTTGTGATTTTTTTACTGAAAACAGAGCGACTGTGGGTATTTAATTTCTAATAAATCCACGAAATCAAATTATCCAAAGATTATTTATCTCAAATAGATATTTCAATAAGGAATCTAGGAGAGTTGAAAATTCTCAAAAATATTATTCATGGAATTAATTAAAAATCAATTACTTAAATCGCTAAGGAATTTATTTTAAGCACAAGACAACTCCTAATTGGATGAAATTTGGACGTAATTAAATAACACTTAAATACATCATTCACAATTTTTCCCAATTTTTGGAGCAATAAAAGACTATGTGCGAATTTCAAAGCATAAATGGGCAAAATATCACTCAATTTCCGTGTCTGATTTTTAATAAATAATAGGATGCTCACAAAAATATAAATAAATAGCTACAAGATAAATAATGATTTTCTCTACAACGTGCTATTTTTTTATTACAAATTGGTGTAAAATGATTGTCCAAAACAATGCTCAAACTCAGGGGTGTCAGTGCAATACAGAATTGAAAACAAATAAACTAACTATGCACGGGGACACTGATGAACGCGAAATCCACCTCTTTAATATCGATGAGTTGTAGTATAGGAGGTGAAAATCGGTCGATCAAAAACCACAAACTTTGAATGTTGTGGAGTAATTTTTACTTGGTAAGTGTACCAAGGTCGAACTCAGGGAACGGTGATTTTTAGTTGCGTGGTTTTAAATCAATTTAAATAATTAATTAATGCTTGATTAATTTGTGTGTTTGCAAAAATATACAATGCGAAGATGCGAACGTTATGCACAGAAAATGAATGGGAACACCAATTCAGCTCAGGATCTTGTGATTTTGCACGATTTAAATCCTCAATTAACAACTTCAATTAATCATCAAATATTATCACAGATCGAATAATAATGTAACCAAGAAAAATCAATCGACTCCAAGTTCACTGATAAAATGACTTTTCTAAGTTAATAGTTGATCACCCAAATAGAGAGTCAAAAATATTGGTCCTCAATTCAATCCCTGTAATGATTAGGAATAATCAACAATAAAACAAGGGATTAATCAAATTAAAATCCTCAACGGAACTCCTGCAACCGGTTTATCGTTCATTTCTCAAGCATAAGTATGTCAAAATAAGCCTGCAAAAAGTCAGTAATGATCCACAAGTAATAATTGACAATAAACCACCTCAGATCTGCTCACAAGGTATGCTAAGTTGTAGATCATGAAAATAGCTTCGAAACGACATATTATGTGCTAAAATCGGAGTCCGTATGACAAAGATATGCTAAAAAGAAATTTCAGGGACTAAAATGTAAATAAAATAAAGTTTTCTTTGCAAAAAGGTCCCTGGGAGGACTTATCTGTAATTAATAACACTCGGAGGGGCCTAGACGTAATTTACCCCTAGCGGGGGTATTTCTGCAATTTCTGAAAGTCCCAGGGGTTTGGCTGCAATTTTCCCCAGGTGCACGTGCCGCGCACGTGCACCCGGAGGCTTGGACACGGGGCTGGAGGCTCGGGCGACCGAGCCTGAGGTTCGGGTACCCGAGCCTGTGGTTCGGGCCGGGCCTAGAGGCTTGAGCACCCGAGCCTCAGGCTTGGATACTGGCTAGGGGGAGGGTGACGTGGCGTGAGCACGACCGTTGGATCAAGGGCGGGGGAGGGCCCGATCCAACGGCGCCTGTGCGTCGAGGGTCGGCGGCGCGGACGAAGCGCCTGGAAGGCGCGGAGGAGCGTCGCGGCGGAGCTCCTGGGCGAGGGTGGAGGCGGCGCTGTGCAGCCGAGGCGGCGCCTCCGCGCGAAGGCGGAGGCTCTGAAGGTGGTGCCTCCGCGCGGGCGGTGGCCGGAGGCGGTGCGGTGGCAGAGGCGTCGCGCGATGCGGAACCTTGCAGTGGTGGCGAGGCGATGGCCGAAGACGATAGCGAGGGCGGCGATGTGATGGCCGAGGTCGGGGCGGAGCGGCTGAAGGCGCTAGAACCGAGGCGCAACCTGGAGGCTCGACCGATCGACGCCCGTCAGACAATGTCTGAAGGCGGCGGTGGCTGGACCTGCATAATGTTAAAGAAAACACCGCAAAAATGGGGGAACGACTGACGACGAAGCCCTGTGGTTCGGGGAGTCCGGCCTGTGCAAGGCCAGTGAAGTTGTGTGGGGCGGATGAGAGGACAAATCGACGGAGGTCAAGAGGAGTACTTGGGGGACGAAACTCGACGGCGAAGTTACTGCCGGAGCTGGGTGTGGTGCTGCGCACAAGGCGGAGGCCTTGGATCTCGTCAACAAGGAGCCGCTGTCACCGGCGAGAGGACGGATGGTCCAAGACGAGGCTGGTGGCGGGGCTTTTATAGGAGAGGTGCGAGGGGCGTTACGGGAGGAGGAGGTGAACGGCTGGGAGGCTCGGAGGTCGCGCGGAGGCGTAATGGCCGCGCATGGCGGTCATTGATGGCCGCATGCGGCGGTTTTGCGGAGGAGGTGGTTGCCGTTGGGGAAGATGACCCTGGTCACGTGCTAGGCACGTGACCCAGGGGTGCTGGAGAGAGGGGAAACAGCGGGGTGCCACGTGGCACGCCTTGGAGCTGCCACGTGGCACCAAAAAAATTTCTGATTTTTAAAGGGGGAAAAGAGATAGAAGATGACCTCGGATCGAAAAATTTTCTTCACGAAAGTTGTTTGTCTCGTCGAGATCTACAACTTTCATGAAGGGTCCGGGAGCAGAAGAGGTCACCTGTGCGAAGTGGTATTTTTGGTGGCTTTCCATGTGTACGAAAAACCGCATTTTTGAGATTTGTAATTTTTTTGGTAGTTTTAAAGGGGATAAAAATTCTAGAAAAAATACGATAAAATAGAAGAAAATTATTTACACATTAATCTAATTTTTTTGGATTTTTAAAGGATAAGAATTTAGGAAAATAAAATAAAAGTAAGAGACGGACAACTTTTGTACAGACCGACAACGGACACTCGGACTTGGTCAGTTTCTTTGATTTCAGTTTTGATCTGGATTTGGATTTTCACGTCGCTTAATAAAACTTTCGTCAAAGAACATAAATGAAAAAGAAACAAAATTAAAAGAGTTAATTAAGCACATAAAATAGCAGGTCAAAATTAGCAAGAAGTTAAAATGCGCAAAAGAGGCCCAAAACCCAACTTTCACATATGAGCTCCGAATTTTATGAAATTGGTCTTGTTTTGAAGGTATTTGAAAATGGAGTACTTTAAAAGTGAGTAGACCAAAATCGGACACTGTATGTGGGAGATATGCTCGTTTTAGTCCGTCAGATGTGAAATTTGACTTTGAGATTATTTGACACTTATTGGAGTTAGTAATTTTTTTGTATTTTTTTATTTAATAAGGCTAGTAATATCTACACAATGGAGGTGGTTTTGGGTCAATCGGAGTTAGGATGAATTAACTAAAAATGTGAGAAGTTAGCGGCTTTTTGGGCTAATTTACACAAGGGATTTTTAATGCAATTTATGCATGATGAAATGCGGATATTATTTACACATGCATGATGGCTAATAATGCTCTTTTAATGATTAATTACAAGAGGATGATGGGGGACAGAGCCTAAATGACCAATTTTAGCATGATGAATACGAGATTCATCATACCCCTATACTTAGACCATGCTCGTCCCCGAGCATGAATGAATGACTTAGTTGAATACACCCCTGACTGTGTATGTGAATTTTCAAGGCTTAATTCATAGAAGACCCTTAATTTGAGCGACCCTAAAATTCTGGGCTCAACCAGGCTTTAATCAAAAGGTATCCAACTTCTCTAATTTTCAGACTCTCTGTTTGTACATATAATATAAGGATATGATTTTAAGTGTACTGCATTTCATGAGAGTCGAGTCGGGGCATCACTCAAAGTTCCAGTCCCAAAGATCCTCCTCTAGACCTAATCCTCAACACTAGAGAATAAGTCTATTCTTGCTTCAGTCAACCGTCTCATTAGTTTGTCAGACTTGAAAGTGTATATGGACGGCCAGTTGATGGAGGGCATAGGATTGTGTCTAATTTTCTCTCCCTTACATTGGAACAAGGTGCCTCTCGAGTGCCTTATTACTCAACACAAGTATATTTTTATTTTGTTGATCAATGTGTCCGTCAAGAGAATTTGGAGTCGTCTGCACTTGTTTTTCTGGGAGTACACCGGGGTGTGTCTCTTTTGAGTATCTAAGATACCTTCGACACCCAGACTTGTATCGCTTACGATGCAGGGCCCTTTTATGGTGTCAACCCGACTCCTTGGTCCTAATTAGCGCTTGGTCCAAGTGGACACTTTGAAATGTTTGGGAGCGCTCGCTATTGGTGGAAGCTCATTTGGAATTTGACTTTGGATGATAGAGCTTTTCTTTGACATTTTTTTCTTTTTCTTTTTGTTGGCTAGCTCCACTGCTTTTACCAAAAGTTGGCGCACACTGATCAACATTCCTTAAGTTTCATCACACCCTGGCACTTAGGTCAATCAAAAAGATAGCATATGAATCTTGTTCATATACTGGCTAGTGTTTTGCTGACACTCAGGTTTTCTGAAGCCTTCATTACCTTTATCCCATCCTCGAATATCATCAGACCGGATCTAGACTCAAATCTCTAGTCCTAGTTCCTCAAGTGATATCTCAACTCATCTCATCAATCATGCAGTTGTGGGAGTGATTGTGCTGATCATATTCTTTTTGAAGGTAGAGATGAAGAGTGCAATATAGCGCTCAAATCTTTCAAACTAGGGAAGTATGGATTATTAAGTTCTAAAAACCCTAATGACTAAGGCATGCTAACTCAGAATCTCAAGATTTCAGAAATCAAGTGTCCTCAAAAATCCTCAAGCCTTGAGTGATAGTGAATGTGTCAGGAATATATCAACCAAGGAATGCATGAAATGCGTGATGAAATGCAAGACCATGAGTTTTTTTTGTTTTTGTTTTGTTTTGTTTTTGTTTTGTTTTTTTTTGTTTTTGTTTTTGTTTTGTTTTTTTTAAACAGGTATTATACACACTACTTATACCCATCCCCGATGTTAGATAAAAACGATTAAAGTGCGAGCTATGGATAAAGTAGATAAAATATATACCAAAACACCCTATACTTAGCTTGTGCTATGTCCTCATGGCACAAAGTGAAATGGTGACATAGCTCGTACTAAATATAGAAGGACTAAAAACAAGAGAAGTGATGTATAAACAATGGATGCGGTCCCCCTATACTTAGGCTCAGGTCAGCCTAAGTATAATCGGTTAATTATAGATGTGGAACCGGGAAGAATTTCGGATGTACAAGAGAGTGTAGGTCTCGGAGAGGTGTGCTATCTGGGCAGATCAAATTTTTCATCAAAATCTATGTCCTGAGTGAAGGAGATCTGTTCAACTTGTACTAATTGCTCATTGGATTCGACAAAATGTTTAAGCAGCTGACCGTTGACTATAGATGTTTGCGCGCTATCTGCGGTCTCTGAGATCTCAACACTCCCATTATTGTGTACCTCTCTTACAATGAAGGGTCCCGTCCATTTTGATTTCAATTTTCCTTGGAAAGTTTTCAACTTTGCATTAAATAGCCAAACTTTCTGCCCTGGGACAAAGATCTTTGTTCGAATGTTCCTGTCATGCCATCTTTTTACTTTTTCTTTGTAGATGATGCTGTTTTCGTAAGCATGATTTCGGATTTCAGACAGTTCATTCAAATTGATGTCTCGGTTCTTCTTTCCTTGGTGACAGTTCCAATTAATCTTTTTGATTGCCCATTCTGATTTATGTACGAGCTCTGCGGGCAAATGGCATGGTTTTCCATATACCATTCTAAACGGGGAGGTGCCCAATGGGGTCTTATAAGCCGTCCGGTAGGCCCACAGAACTTGGTCCAGGAGTTGGGACCAGTTCTTCCTGTCAGGGCGAACGAGCTTCTGTAAAATTCCTTTAACCTCCCTGTTTGACACCTCGGCCATGCCATTGGATTGTGGGTGGTAAGGAGTAGCGACACGGTGCTCGATGCCGTATTCCTTAGTCAACTTCTTCACCTCCCGGTTGACAAAGTGGCTTCCCCCATCAGATATTAAAACTTTTGGAATTCCAAACCTCGAAATAATATGATCTTTCAAAAACCTGCAAACAGTTTTGCTATCTGCAGCTCGAGTAGGGATAGCCTCCACCCATCTAGATAAATAATCTACCGCGAGAAGAATATATTCAAATCCTTGACTATTAGGGAATGGGCCCATAAAGTCAATGCCCCATGCATCGAATACGTCACAGATAATCACTGGTTGCATAGGCATGGCATCTTTGGAACCAATGGTTCCTCCCATTCTCTGACAGACGGGGCACGACCTCACAAAATTATAAGCATCCTTAAACAAGGTCGGCCAGTAAAATCCACATTGCAATATCTTCTCAGCGGTCCTCTTCCCCGAGTGATGTCCTCCCGCCTCCAAGGTGTGGCATAGATTGAGGATACTTTGATATTCCTCTTGAGGAATACATCTTCGCCATATGCAATCCGGTCCTTCAAAGAAAAGGAAAGGATCTTCCCAATGATAGTGTCTCGCTTCAGATATGAGTCGATCGATTTTGTTTCTGGGCCAACCTTGAGGAACTTCATTGGTGACGAGATAATTCACCGTGTCTGCATACCAAGGGAGCGAGTCAATAGCAGAAATTGACTCGTCTGGGAAGGTTTCACGGATCAATTCAGATTCCGGAATTTTGTTATGTTCAATCCGTGATAAATGATCATCCACGACATTCTTAACACCAGGTTTGTCCTTAATCTCCAAATCAAATTCTTGAAGTAGTAGAATCCATCTCAGAAGTCGTGCTTTTGCATCCTTTTTGGCCATTAAAAAGCGAATGGCAGAATGGTCTGTGTAAACTGTCACCTTAGATCCTAGAAGTATTGATCGAAATTTTTCCAAGGCAAAAACCACAGCAAGCATCTCTTTTTCGGTCACAGTGTAATTTTTCTGAGCAGGGTCTAAAACTTTGCTTGCGTAGTGAATAGCATACGGGATTCCATCTTTTCGTTGTCCTAATACAGCCCCTACAGCGAAATCAGATGCGTCTGTCATGATCTCGAAGGGAAGAGACCAGTCGGGAGCTTGTAGGACGGGTGTCTCAATGATCCTTTTCTTAAGTAATTCGAAGGCTTCTAGACACTTATGATCTACCAGGAATTCAGTGTCTTTCCCAAGAAGGTCTGTTAACGGTCGGGCAATTTTTGAAAAGTCTTTGATAAATCTCCTGTAAAATCCGACATGCCCTAGAAAAGACCGTACTTGTTTCACATTTGTAGGTGGCTCAAGCTTTTTGATCACATCAACTTTGGCAGGGTCAACCTCCATTCCCTTCTTGGAGATGACATGCCCTAGTACAATGCCCTCTTTTACCATGAAATGGCTTTTTTCCCAAGAGAGCACCAGATTCACTTCCCTGCACTTTTGGAGGACTCGATCCAGGTGCGCTAGACAATCATCGAATGAATCACTGTGGACCGAGAAGCCATCCATGAAGACTTCCAGGAAATCCCCAACCATGTCGGCAAAAATTGCAATCATGCATCGTTGAAAGGTGCCGGGGGCATTGCAAAGACCAAAGGGCATTCGCTTGAATGCGTATGTGCCGAAGGGGCATGTGAAAGTAGTCTTTTCCTGGTCCTCGGGGGCGATGGCTACCTGATTGTAGCCCGAGTACCCGTCTAAGAAACAGAAGCATTCTCTCCCTGCCAATCTCTCCAGGATTTGATCAATAAAAGGCAGCGGAAAGTGATCCTTCTTTGTTGCGGCATTCAGGCGCCTGTAATCCACACAGACACGCCACGACGTAGGTACCCGTGTCGTAATCTCTTCTCCCTCCTCATTGGTGATAATCTGTAGTCCTGACTTTTTCGGGACTACATGCAAAGGTGAAACCCATTTGGAGTCGGAGATGGGATATATGAACCCAGCTTTACACCATTTTTCGATCTCAGTCTTAACCACTTCCCGTAAGTTTGGATTCAATCTACGTTGGCATTCACGGGATGGTTTAGCATTATCTTCCAAGTAAATATGGTGTGAGCACAGGGCTGGGTTAATCCCTGGAAGATCAGACAATCTCCAGCCTATAGCCTTACGGTTTTTCTCCAAAATATTAAGCAGGCGGATCTCCTGCTCTTCGGTCAGTTGTGAGCTGATAATGACCGGAAATTGTCCTTTTTGTCCTGCAAGGAAGGCATACTTAAGTGTAGGGGGCAATGGTTTGAGTTCAGGTAAGTCAATGATGTTTCTTGAATCTGGTTCTGTCTGTGATGTTTGTTTTTGTGATGTGGACGCTTGTAGTGTATCAATGTTGACCACCATCATGGCTGTATCAGGGATCGGATCGCTAATGATGGAATGAGGTGTGGCAATCGCCGCGTCCGATCGGTGTACCTTACTCAAGGATTGTCCATAAGGAGAATGGACTGACAGGTCGAGAGTGGCCTCTGAGTCTCCAAGAGTATAGGTAGATGCATGGATGAGATGGCAGACTAAGTCATCAACAATATCCTCACCAGATGAGGTGGACTCTATCATTGCGGCTGAGTTTTGTCTCCAGGACCCAGCTGTTGGTTCTGTAATTTCAGTCTCAGTTTCTGATTTTTCAGACTCGGTGCTCGACTCAGTGTCAGGTCTTTGGAACCTAGTTTGCTGCATTTTAAGTTCAACTTTCCCGAACTGGATTCTCCCTGATGTATAATCAAATATAGCTCCTGCGGTCCTAAGGAAGGGTCGCCCTAGTATCATCTGGGAATCTTTCCAATTTCTAGGGACATCCATGTCAAGAATTGTAAAATCCACTGGGTAGTTTTGTCCCTCTATGTTGATGACAATGTTTCGAATCTCGCCCCTAGGTCGCTTAGTTGATGTGTCTGCGAATTGAAGTACAGCTGTAGATTGTTTAAGAGGACCTAGATTTAGATGCTCATATAGGGTTGTGGGCATGAGATTGATGGATGATCCATTATCTAACAATGTTCTCGCAAACTTGATTTCCTTGATGTAGCTAGTGACAAAGTGAGCACCCATGTCTCTCTTCTTTCTTGGCAGCTCATTTTTTATAAGACGAGATGTGGCTACTGAGAGTATGTGTTTCTTTGTTCGGCTAGGATTTTGTTTGCTGGCCCTAGTTGGTGTGCATCTCACCTTAAGGTATTTCCGAAAAGCCGAATCTCTTTCTATCATCTCGTCCAAGGACAGAGTGACCTTAATATTTTCCTTGCAGATGCGGGCCATCTCATCATCATTTTTTTGGTTTTTTATGTTTTTCTTCTTCCCTGCCGTAAGAGCACGGGGGAAAGGAACAGATTTGTTGTGATCAACATCATCACTTTTATTGAATGAGAAAGTTCGTACAGGACTCTGACTCGGACTAAAAACAGGGAAACTTGGTGGCATTTCTTTGTCTGACTCAGACTCAGACTCTCCATTATATCCGGGTGGTGTGGGTGGGACTTGTTCTTTCTCCTCCTGTCTTCCTTTGTCAATTCCCCAGGGCTGTGTGAATTGGTGGACACTGGGGCTATGTCTTCGTGTTCCTTTGCTCGATCAGGCATGGTTACGGTCCTTCCGCTCCTAAGAGAGATATGATAAGAGTCATTATTTGAGGAAGGTTTAAGCTCAGGTATGGAATAATCAGAGATTAATACCTGATTGTGTCCAAGGCTATTTGGGTTAGCCTGGACTTGAGCTGGAATCACGGTCTGGGGTGTTGTCACCTCATCTCTCCAACGAGAGAGTCGATTTATGTCGACTCTCATGTCATGAAGCTCATCCAGCACTCGCTGGAGTTCTGGAGAGATAGCAGAAGAGGAGGAGGACCCTTGGCCCTGCCTGGCCTGAGGTCGCTGATATTGCCCTTGTTGGCTTTGGCGTTGGTTCTGCTGTGGTTGAGGTTGCGGGTTCTGATAACCCGTGCGATATTGCTGCCTCTGTTGTAGTTGAGGCTGGTAGGTGGGTTGGGCTTGCGGTGGACGAGGATTTGGAGTAGAGTTTTGGCCTGAGCGATTGACTGGTTCCAAATTGTACCAGACTCCATTTATCTCCATGACCTGTGGAGGTTCCTCAAAATCAGTCTGAGCGGAGGTTTCATCAGTTTGAGAGGACAAGACTTGGTCTCCACCCCAATGGCTATGTTGCCCTACCCCTTGACCTTGAATGTAGTGAATTTGGTGTATGGGTGCGGGGGGTGCAATCTTTGATACCCTGTCAGCCAATTCCTCCATTTGTTTAGGCAATTTGGCCAATTTCTCCATATCAGATGATTTATGGATCTCATCCACCTTTTTATAAATCTGCTCAACCATAGTTAGCTTATCAGCTATTATTCCCATGTCAGCATTGTGGTCGGTTGTCAGATTATTCACCATCTTTTTGGAGCCGGCTATGTAAGCCCGGCTAGTGGTTTGTGCACGGTTAGACTCAGCAAGTCTTTCGAACACCTTGTATACGGTGTCCTCGTGGCGTCCCATGTAGCTTCCTCCGCAAGATGCACTAACCAACCCTTGAGTCTCAGGGTTCAGCCCGCTCACAAGACTTTGGACCAGCATCATTTTACTTATCCCGTGTCCTGGGCATTTCTGTACTAAGTCTGTGAATCTTTCCCAGGTTTCATGAAATGGTTCACTCGGGTGTTGGGTGAAACTCGTGAGCTTTATCCTCATTTGATTAATTCTACTAACTGGGTAGAATTTCTTTAAGAACAGAATCTTGAACGTGGCCCATGTCGTGACTACTTCCCCTAGATTTTTTAGCCAGTAAGACGCCTTATCAGTCAAGGCGAAGGGGACAGCTCTCAACCTTATGTAGTCCTGGCTAACCTTAGGGTGGCAGAGGTTAGCACAGACTAACTCGAAGTCGCGGAGGAAGATATATGGTTCTTCATGGTTATTTCCTCCGAACTTTGGCAATAGTGCCAGGAAATGCGGTTTGTGTTCGAACGCATCCTCAGGGGGGACAGGTCTCAACCAATTATAATCTTCATCTAATTCTGGGAGATACGTGTCTTCCATAGCAGCCTCGCCTTGTTGTATTATTTCCAACTGCGTTCTAAGTAATTCATTGGTTTGTTCAGCAGCTGTTATCCTAGCCAAGAGTGCTGGAATAGGGTCATTGTCGTTCTCATCGTCCCCAGAGTTCTTCTTAGGAGGCATTATGATTCACCTTCAGAGAGGAAGAGTTTAGATATAAGTGTTGTGATTTAAAAAGAATTTTGCTAAGGGGAAGAGATTCCTTAGCGGAGGAGTAAAAGATGAAACTTCTAAGACAAGGAGGATAGAGAGATAGTCCTTACGAACAAGCAGACACAAGTCAAACACCAACCAATTTTCAAGTTCACCACTCAACACAGATGAAGGCACGTCAGGGTTCGGCCGCTTATCTTTTCAATTTTAATTTAATGGCAAAACAATCTTGCAGATTAAGCGGAGCTGTTAGGTACTGAAATATTTCTCAAAGACTGTCCCGAGTTCGTACAACTAGTTGCATCTACTCTCAGCCAGTATAGGTGGAAGTACGGACCGTATAAACGGCTACCCGTGTTGCTTGAGGACGGTGCCTTCCGCGGTGTCCTCTAAACCACCCACTCTGCTAAGGGAAGTCGGACCGTAAAACGGCTACCTCACTGAAAAGTAGCTAATTGTTTTTAAAAACAGTAGTCTTTGTGAAATTTCTCAATTTTGGCTCTATCCTAAGTGTGCGATATGGTCCTTACAAACAATGAGTGGTTTCTCTCCACCAGACACAGGTTAATTTTAGATCAGTTTATTTACAATCACCTTGATTAGCAGTCCCGGTTTTAGGTTAAGGTTATCACTGTAGTTTATGTGAGCACAAAAATTCACTCCTACCGAACAGTCCCAATTCCTTTAAATCCTAAGTTGTAAAACTCGAGGAGGGAGAATCGAAAAAGCCAATGCAAGCGTAAATCAATGATGCATGCTTAAGAGAAGGACTTACAGTGAATCCTCGCGTTCTTCATGCGGGATGCAAGACAAGGAATTTTAAATTTACACTAAATGATATGCACAGATAAAAAACGCCCTAAACAGATAGTTCTATTAGCGGGAAGAATTGATTTAAAATTTGGCTAATGTTGAACGATCTATAGTGCGTTTAATTAGTGAAAAAGTGTGGCCTAGAGATTACGAGCACAATCAATAATAAACAAGCAAGCGTATATGTGCCTAAGTCCTACGCCACTCAAGCCGGGTCCCAACCACACAGAAGGGGTTGAAACAGACCCGACACACCACAGGATTGTTCAGTCTTAATTATTACAAGGGTTCAAAGAGAGACCCTGAGAATATTGCAGAAAATAAAATCTACTCTAAGCTTCTCTCTCACAGGAATTAAAATTCAAATTTTTGTCCTTGCAGATCCTTTATCGAATCTCAAATTTTCGCTCCCAGTAGTCTGCAAAGAGAGAAATTGCGGTTAGTAAATGAAGTAAGAGAGAAATGCAAAATAAAATGAAAAAAAATGACACAAAAATTAATTAAAAAAAATGATTCAAAATCCTAAAAATGCACCGTTCCCCGGCAACGGCGCCATTTGATGAACGCGAAATCCACCTCTTTAATATCGATGAGTTGTAGTATAGGAGGTGAAAATCGGTCGATCAAAAACCACAAACTTTGAATGTTGTGGAGTAATTTTTACTTGGTAAGTGTACCAAGGTCGAACTCAGGGAACGGTGATTTTTAGTTGCGTGGTTTTAAATCAATTTAAATAATTAATTAATGCTTGATTAATTTGTGTGTTTGCAAAAATATACAATGCGAAGATGCGAATGTTATGCACAGAAAATGAATGGGAACACCAATTCAGCTCAGGATCTTGTGATTTGGCACGATTTAAATCCTCAATTAACAACTTCAATTAATCATCAAATATTATCACAGATCGAATAATAATGTAACCAAGAAAAATCAATCGACTCCAAGTTCACTGATAAAATGACTTTTCTAAGTTAATAGTTGATCACCCAAATAGAGAGTCAAAAATATTGGTCCTCAATTCAATCCCTGTAATGATTAGGAATAATCAACAATAAAACAAGGGATTAATCAAATTAAAATCCTCAACGGAACTCCTGCAACCGGTTTATCGTTCATTTCTCAAGCACAAGTATGTCAAAATAAGCCTGCAAAAAGTCAGTAATGATCCACAAGTAATAATTGATAATAAACCACCTCAGATCTGCTCACAAGGTATGCTAAGTTGTAGATCATGAAAATAGCTTCGAAACGACATATTATGTGCTAAAATCGGAGTCCGTATGACAAAGATATGCTAAAAAGAAATTTCAGGGACTAAAATGTAAATAAAATAAAGTTTTCTTTGCAAAAAGGTCCCTGGGAGGACTTATCTGTAATTAATAACACTCGGAGGGGCCTGGACGTAATTTACCCCTGGCAGGGGTATTTCTGCAATTTCTGAAAGTCCCAGGGGTATGGCTGCAATTTTCCCCAGGTGCACGTGCCGCGCACGTGCACCCGGAGGCTTGGACACGGGGCTGGAGGCTCGGGCGGCCGAGCCTGAGGTTCGGGTACCCGAGCCTGTGGTTCGGGCCGGGCCTAGAGGCTTGAGCACCCGAGCCTCAGGCTTGGATACTGGCTAGGGGGAGGGTGACGTGGCGTGAGCACGGCCGTTGGATCAAGGGCGGGGGAGGGCCCGATCCAACGGCGCCTGTGCGTCGAGGGTCGGCGGCGCGGACGAAGCGCCTGGAAGGCGCGGAGGAGCGTCGCGGCGGAGCTCCTAGGCGAGGGTGGAGGCGGCGCTGTGCAGCCGAGGCGGCGCCTCCGCGCGAAGGCGGAGGCTCTGAAGGTGGTGCCTCCGCGCGGGCGGTGGCCGGAGGCGGTGCGGTGGCAGAGGCGTCGCGCGATGCGGAACCTTGCAGTGGTGGCGAGGCGATGGCCGAAGACGATAGCGAGGGCGGCGATGTGATGGCCGAGGTCGGGGCGGAGCGGCTGAAGGCGCTAGATCCGAGGCGCAACCTGGAGGCTCGACCGATCGACGCCCGTCAGACAATGTCTGAAGGCGGCGGTGGCTGGACCTGCATAATGTTAAAGAAAACACCGCAAAAATGGGGGAACGACTGACGACGAAGCCCTGTGGTTCGGGGAGTCCGGCCTGTGCAAGGCCAGTGAAGTTGTGTGGGGCGGATGAGAGGACAAATCGACGGAGGTCAAGAGGAGTACTTGGGGGACGAAACTCGACGGCGAAGTTACTGCAGGAGCTGGGTGTGGTGCTGCGCACAAGGCGGAGGCCTTGGATCTCGTCAACAAGGAGCCGCTGTCACCGGCGAGAGGACGGATGGTCCAAGACGAGGCTGGTGGCGGGGCTTTTATAGGAGAGGTGCGAGGGGCGTTACGGGAGGAGGAGGTAAACGGCTGGGAGGCTCGGAGGTCGCGCGGAGGCGTAATGGCCGCGCATGGCGGTCATTGATGGCCGCATGCGGCGGTTTTGCGGAGGAGGTGGTTGCCGTTGGGGAAGATGACCCTGATCACGTGCTAGGCACGTGACCCAGGGGTGCTGGAGAGAGGGGAAACAGCGGGGTGCCACGTGGCACGCCTTGGAGCTGCCACGTGGCACCAAAAAAATTTCTGATTTTTAAAGGGGGAAAAAGAGATAGAAGATGACCTCGGATCGAAAAATTTTCTTCACGAAAGTTGTTCGTCTCGTCGAGATCTACAACTTTCATGAAGGGTCCGGGAGCAGAAGAGGTCACCTGTGCGAAGTGGTATTTTTGGTGGCTTTCCATGTGTACGAAAAACCGCATTTTTGAGATTTGTAATTTTTTTGGTAGTTTTAAAGGGGATAAAAATTCTAGAAAAAATACGATAAAATAGAAGAAAATTATTTACACATTAATCTAATTTTTTTGGATTTTTAAAGGATAAGAATTTAGGAAAATAAAATAAAAGTAAGAGACGAACAATAAAATTAATTAAAAATCACAAAAATAGAAAATATTAAAACAAAAATATTTCATGTTTTGACTTTTTAATAATTCTGCCATTTACTATTTTTAATTGATTTTTCAATTCTTTTCCACGTGGCAGCTTCCCATTGGTCCACAGGAATGTTGACCTCCGGTCAACTCCCTCCGCGGACCTTCTTCTCCAGCGGATCTCGCGCCCGACCCGACTTCTCCTCTTTTTCCGCGCTCGATCCGCTCGCCATCTCCGCAAACCCCGGGTCCTACTTCTTCTCCTTGCATCCGAGACCCTCGCTGGGGTATCCGCCTCGAGATCCGTGCTTCACGCAGCCCTACCCGACCAACCCTAGTCGGACTCCTGGCAGTATAAGGCCTGAGTTCCGCCACCTCATTCAGCATCTTTGGCTTGTCGTTCCTCCTTCCAGTGACCTCCACCTTCTACGCGAGAGTGACAGCTTACCTCGGAGGTGTTGCAGCGAGGCTGAGGGCGTTCAAACCACTGATCCGGCGAGCCACCCCCGCCGTGCTCCGCCCAGAGTCAGAGCCAGAGCCTCGGACGTTGACGCTCCTCGAGGCGAGGACCCAGAGCTTCGCAAGCTCCTCCCCAGTCGAACCATCCACCCAGGTAGCGTAGTTGTTTCTTCCTTTTCTCTGATTTCCGATTACCCCCAATTCGTCGTTCCGCAGACCACCTTCGATTCCGGTCACACCACCCATCCATTCGATCATCGGGCTGCACCATAGCCTCCGCCTCCCTCCCACGCACGTTTTGCACCCCTCCATTCAACCCAGCTCGCACAAGAGCTGGGGTTCGAGCTCCTCCGTTCACCCCCTCGCCGGAGCTCGCCCACACCGACTCCCCGATCACTTTCACCACGCTAACGGGGTCGAGGCACTTTGCCCTCGACCCGCGAGTCTTTTGGACCCCTTTTGCAGGTACAACGAGGGCCATATGAGGTCCTCTGATTCGAGCCAGGAGCCGCTTCTCCGCCGGAGCTGACCGAGCTCCTTAGGGCTACGTTGATCCATCGGAAAGTCCCACTTGACGCGGAGGCACACGACGAATCTTCTCCGACCATCAGAGCCCCGCGTGGAGGCCAGGAGCGCGCACATTGGGCCGGCGAAGTTCGTCGGCCGACAGTTCTTCCAGGACCTTCGGCCACCGTCCGATTGCCCCCGAGCTCCAGAATTGATCTTGTCCGTCCATCTGAGGAGTTCACAACACCGTTCGATCCAAGGAGGGGCGGTCTGGACCGTTCGATGCGCAAGGTTTAGCCACCGCTACCCTCCACCGTGCGATCTTCCACGTGGCTACGCCTTGGCCGTCCGATCATCCCGAGGAGCCCAGCGTTGGAGCGCCACCCGCATCTCAGCCGTTCATCCACCACGTGGCACCCATACAACGGCTTCATTAATAAAGGGTAATTTACCCTTAGGCTCTTTTCTTTAGTTTAATTTCAGTTTAGGCCTGTAATTATTTTTAGGATTTTATTTACGTTAGGTAAATTGCATGTTGGACCTTAAGCTTTATTTTGTTTGCATATAAGCCCCTGTGTGTGGTGTGTCACGTGCTTCGACACGTGGTTTTCTGGGTTATTTGCACTTTGTTCCCTGTAGTTCTGGTTGGTTATGGAATGAATGAATACTTTTGGATAATTGCATTTATACCCCTGTGCATGAATTAATTGTGCATGTGTGCTTTTTATTGGGTATTTTACAAACAAGCCCTCAGACTTTTGGTATCTGTTACCAAATAGCCCCCCGAAATTGTTTTTTGTACATTTAGGTCCCTGAGTGCCTCAGGCACGCGCCACGCACGTGTTTTCTTGGGTATTTTGCACCGGAGCCCCAGAGCTTTGGGTATTTCCACGCAGGTCCCTGTGCACAGTACCTAACTTTAATGTTTGAATAAAATAGCAAATCAACTCCGAATTCAATGAAAATTGGATACATGGCTCCTGCCATGTTGTAAATTTTTTTGGAATTTTTGGAGACATTTTTGTTTTGATTTGATATTTTTAAAAATTCAAAAACATCCATTTTCATTACTGTTTAACTTTAAAAGTCACAAAAAATATCAAACCCTATCTAAAAACTACAAAAAATTTAACTACTGTTTGTTTTGGCTTGCTTGATATTCTAGCCAATTTTGGCTATTTTTCTTTATATAAAACTTAAAAAATTGCAAAACACTAAAAATCTTATAAAAATTCTAATAATTAATCTAAAAACCCAAAAATAATAATTAAGGTGCCTAAATTTTCCTTGTTCTTTCTCTACACGGAAAAATTACCTCCAGGCTTATTAGGGATTTTTAGATATTTTATCTAAGTCCCTTAAGCTCGGCTGGACAGTACCTCCTTTTTCTGTCATTGTTTCATTTTTAGAAAATCATATAAAAATCATAAAAATCCCAAAAATTCATTAAAAATAGTAAAAATCATAAAATACACAAAAACATTTTTACTGGAATTTTTTCTTGATTTTTGATACATTAAATAATTGCTTGAACTTGGTTGTTTCCTTTGCTTCTTTATTCTCCTTATTAATTAAAAATCCAAAAAATTAAAAACACCTAAAAATCCACCAAAAATAGTTTCTCTTTATTTTTGACTCTTTTTGACTACTTCGTAGGTCGCAAGGCCATCATGTGCTCCCTGAGTCCGACCATGGTCGCTATACCAGGCTAATCTAATAGCCAGGGCCACTATCTGATTTTTCGTGTTTTATTTACTTGATTGGTGGTCTATTTATCTCTTTCTTGATCGACCGAATTATTCCTCTCGATCCGGGTCGCAACGACCCTTGAGTGACTTTATATTTTATCCCAGATTGATTGAGCGGATTTTTCGGGCCATCAAGGGGCGGCCACGCGTTGCGCGGCTGGCGGCGCGCGCGGTAAAGGGAAGGCGCGCGGAGGCGCGTGGGCTGCGCGCGGGGGGGGGGGGGGGTGGGGGGCGGCGCACGCGCGGGGTCACGGTAGGGGGCCGGCGGCGATGAGGACTGTGGGGCGTGGAGGCGCCTGGAGGCTTGGAGGAGCACGGCCGCACGGATGGACGACGTCGGTGGGGTGGCTGGTTGCTGGGTGGAAGGCTGGCTGCGGTGACAGTGGTCGGCGCTATGGACGGGCGGTCGGAGGAGACGGCGGCGGGCTGGTAGCTTGGCTCCAAGGGCGGCGACGTTGAGGGGCTGCAACCTTTTTTTGTTTTTGTTTTTTTATATATTTTTTAAAGGAATTAAAGGCGAAATAAAGATTGTGACAATGATAATAGTGGTGGTGGTTGATGTGATGTTGTGTGTGATTGTGATGAAGAACAATGAAGAAAAAAATCGTTAGATAAAAAATCAGGTGACAAGGAAAATGAAGGGAAATACTTACCTGCGGTTCGTCGGATTGTGGAGCAGCATCGTGCGGCTTCCATCGTGGCCTCAGAAGGATGGCGG
This sequence comes from Ottelia alismoides, assembly GCA_037367405.1. NCBI lineage: Eukaryota > Viridiplantae > Streptophyta > Magnoliopsida > Alismatales > Hydrocharitaceae > Ottelia > Ottelia alismoides. The sequence continues at coordinate 784,471 of JAZKJV010000658.1, forward strand.
AGTCCTTCAATGCTGAGCAAGTCCAATCGGATCTCGCGACGTGGCAGTGGTGATGCCGCGGATCTCGTCTTGAGGTTGTCGTCGCTCGACTCGTCTCCTGCAGCTGTCACCTAATGGTTAAAGGGGCTCGACCTCACTTCTCTCGAAAACGACGGATGAAGAATAATGAAGGAGGGGAGGTGATTATAAAGGAAGAGGAGAGGGAAGTTGGAGAGAATGGAGTGGTGGAGAGAGTGGAGAAAATGGTGGCTTGGAGTGGGGCATAAGAAAGGAAGGAGTAAAAGGGAGATAAATAATAATATAATAATATAATATAAATAAAATAAGTAGGCTACTAAAAATAATAATAATTAAAATAATAATGATTAAAATAATAAAATCCGAAAATAATAAAAAATAAATCCGAGAATAAAAAATTGGGGTGACATGTGGCGGCTCCAGGAGCTGGCACATGTCGCTCCCAGAAAATTCAAATATTAAAAGAAATAACAAAAGGGATTAAATCAAAATATCATCAAATGAAAGTTGCTCGTCTCGACGAGATCTACAACTTTTGTGAAGGGCCGAAAATCAAATGAAATCATCTGTACAAAATGTATTTTTGGGTGGTACCTTGTAGATATAAAATACCGTATTTTATCTTTTATAATTTATTTGTCATTTTTAAAAGAGAGAAAAATCAAAATAAAGTTAGAAAAAAATATGAAAAGAATATTTACAACTTAATTTAATTTTTTTGGATTTTATAATGAAAAAAATAAATGAGGGGCAAAACGGTCAATATGTACAATATACAAAAGGGGCCCAAAACCCAAGTTTTGCATATGAGCTCCGATTTTAATGAAATTGATCTTGTTTCGAAGGTCTCTGAATGTATATTACTTTAAAAGTGAGTAGACCTAATTCGGAGGCTATATGAGAGAGATATGTACATTTTAAGGTTTGTGGTTTCAAACTTGGGTTGGGGTTTTATTGGGTAATTTTACAAGTTAATATTTTTTGATATTTTTCTTTAATTAGTGTTAGTCATATATACACAATAGAGTTGATTTTATTAGATTCTGAGTTAGTATAAAATATATACAAATAAGGTATTTTATCTAATATACATGTGAATATTTATAAGTGAAATTGGCTTCTTATTTTATGCAAATATGAATGCTAAAATGCAGATATTATGCTTGCATGCATGAATGCTAATTATGCAATATAAGTATAAATATGCCTCTAATTACTCGGGAACAAAGCTCTATTTTCAACTTTTAGAGTGATGAATCGCAGATTGATCAGTGGGCTGAGGACCAAGGGTGTAGAGGCACGCAGGGACGCGTAGTGGGTGCAGGGTCGCACGCGGTTCGCCAGGGACTGGGAGCCAGGGCACAGGTCGCGCAGGGCGGGAGGATGGTCACGCGGGTCGCGCAGGGTGCGAGGTGCAGATCTTGCAGGGCAGGGGCTGGGGGCTGAGCGCGGGACTGCGTGTTGGTGATTGGGCTTGGGTCTCACGCATAGGGCAGGGGCCAGGGGTCGGGCGCAGGGCCGCGTGCTGGAGTGGGGCATGCACAGAGGGGCCAAGGGCAACGGTTTCCTGGCGTGCGCGGGGGGCCAACGAGTAGGGTAGGGTTAGGGTTGATACTGAGATCATCGCTCCGATACCATGTAAAGGGGAAATAATGAGATGATTTATTAGAGGCCCAATGATTCTCTTATATAGGAGAAGAACCTTTTGGGTAAATTACAAAAAGAGGATCAGAGAAATACAAAATCTAGAAATAACGCATAGAGATGGTTAATATCTCAACAATTTAAAATTCTGAATATATTTTGTATGATATCTTAATTGCTTATGTGTTGTTTTGTTAGTTCTAGATTAGCTATATCATATACAACAAAGCTTATGCCTCCATCAAATAAAATCCATATTCTAGATTCTTTGACTTCTAATTAGTAGATTGGATCTTGTAAGAGTGACTTTTGCTCGTTAAGAACTGTAAACAATAAAATAATAATAATAATATATACAACCATATATATTTTACTTACACTGGATTTGGAATTGGAGATTCATGTAAATCTAAATTCTAAATCAATAATACAATATATTTTATAGTGTAATTTATGAAATAGTTGCATCTTCTAGGGATTTGTATCGTGTCATCCAGACTTCTATTGTATTGTGCATTTGTTCGACAATGAACGCATCTACTTCTTTTGTGGACTTCTTATAAAGGATACGAATGTCTCATGTACATCTAAGATGTCAAGTCGATAGAGAGGATATCAATCTTCTTGAACGTGACTAGTTTACGACCACCGACTTGGGAGTATTTTGCCAGTTAGCTTGACGAAATTCAACATGCATATATAAATTTAGGTCCTTTACACCATGCTTTTAATGAATATTCTCTTTCAGGCTTAGAGAGATCGATGTCAATTTTTAAAACGGATTGGTATAAATTATTTGCATCTTTGTTGGAAATTCTCCTACAAGGGATGTGTTTTTTTTGTTTATCTTGCTATCTTTTTAATATAAAAAAATCTACTCACTTTGGATCAAACATTTATAGTTGAAGGACTTTCAATTGGGAAAGGTGAATGATAGAAAAAATTATGCTTTATCAGCTCATATTGATATAGACTCAAATTCACCGCATAAACATATGCGAACAATCTTGTCGAGACTTGATGATTCGTTCTCGACATATCGAACTAGCATTTCACAAGCACGTTAATAAACAAAATGTGAATGATAGGTTGAGACTAAATGCTTTTTAAAGACTATATTAGATGCTTTGTTTTCCAAGGATGCCTATTTCGAGGTCACATGAACATCCGAGCCAAAAATTTAAGGTGGTTTTGTTGAACTAGTCAAGATGTTGGTTTATAATGATGATGTTTCTGCAGTGGTTTTAGAAATTGCACATGTATAATGTTAGATATGCTTTTCAAGAAATTTAAAAAAAATAACTTGGTATTTTATCAAACAGAGTGCGAGAATACAATAAGGGAAGAATTGGTGGTGTAAAGTTTTGCTTAATTGTTGGAGGGGCTCGGGACGAATGAAAAAAAGAATAAATGGCAACAACTTTATGATTTGCTAATAATGGTGGTTATATCTGGGAGTTTTTTTTGGTTATTATCCATGTGCCCGTCACTTTTGCTTGAATATTAAACAAATTCTATCTTTTTGCACAATACAATATCAATATTTAAAAAATGAGGTCAGGTATATGATTTTTTATTAATATGCAAGGAGAATGAAATGGCTTTCAAGCTTTATTTCTAAGAGAATATCAATATGCATATTGTATCATTTGCTTAGCATATCGACTACAACCAGCATTGCTTGCTACATGTAGATAAGTGATCTCTATTTATCTCCTTTTTTAATTGTAGATTTTACCGGTGCTTCCTACACGTTTTATGATTAATTGCATGTTGCTCGAGCTTCTCAATCACAACAACTGTTTGCATCCAATGAAATTGAAATTAACGGAGGGCTTAATCGAATGCAAGCTTTTGCAAAGAGCTGATAATGTAAGATGAAGTCCTATTTATCATCTAATACTAGTCTTTGATCAGTATGTTTGGTCCAACTTTTGAAGTTCTTGAAAACTTTATTAATGATGGATTCACGTATGCTCGAAGATATGAAGCTGATGCAATAACGTTATCTAATTATTATAATTTAATTTGTCGATAGTCCAATATCTTTGTCAATCTTTGCAAAGACAATATTTGAGATATCATAAATGCGATGAATTTGGTTCGTTTGACAACAAAACTTATTCATAGGCTTATGGAACATGGATGGGATTCCTCGATGGACCATGTCATTTATTTTTATGAAAAATACAATGTCAGCATCCTAAATATGAATTCTAAAGGAAGAAGGCGACGGTCAGTTTAAATAGAATTATGCTACAATGGATCATCAATACATAGATGATATTTTTATTGCCGCAATCGATTCACAACTGTGTGGAGCTTTTAGTTCTTACTTCTATATTGAATCCGAATGATAAATAAAGGACCTTAGATGTTGAAAACATTTGTGTACTTGTGAAAATATTTTATCCTGGAGAATTGTTTGAGCAAGAGAAATTAATAAGAGGTATAAAGCGAAACGATTTCAGCTAGATATTGCTTAACATCCTCAAATAAAAGGAGAATCATTAATTGTTGAGATTTGTAGCTTATTAGTAGAGATCGAGCTGTCAAGAATGTATCCTTTGATTGATAGATTGATTCGACTTATACCAACTATATGTATGCAACTACAAAACAAGCATTTTCAACGATGAAAACTGCGAAAGCTAGACTTCACGCAAAAATGAATGATGAATTTCTAACAAATTTTATGATCATATATACCGAGCAGAATAATACCCAAAAATCAACACATAATTGATAATTAAAGAGCTGGATGCTATGAGGGAATGGAGACCCATCTTTGAACTTTTTGGGTACTTTACGAATATGTTCTATTCTATTTCAATTTTATAATTGCAAATATATTTTTTGTATAATTACATTTTTTAAAAAATTCATAGATATAAATTTGATTTTTTACTTATTTTATCAACACGCCTCCTTGATCAATTTTCTTACTTCACCCCTTCTACTCCATACAACTTGCCACTTTGGTTGTGGAATAAAAAAACCTCACATAATTTTAACTGTTTGGTTCATGTTGTCCCTTTGACACTTTTTTGGATGCATATCTTTAATCATTAATAGATGATTTAAAGGAATTTTGGAAGAGTCATCATGAAACACATGACATTGTTGGCTGTATCAAATCTTAGACAAGAATGAGGATACTATAGACCAATGGTGATTTTTCTGCATATGGTATGGTATCTGAGAGCATAAATATGAAAAGAAGATATTCATATTGCATGGGAAGTCAAAATGCATATAGACAAAAAATATGTTTTTTTAGAAAACATAAGATGTCGTTCGAGAGAAATACAATTGAAGAGTCAATCCGCCTCATACGTTGTTGAGAGATGGAGTATTTAGAAGATAATTGGAGTTCAAGAATAATGGTGATGCCGATTGACCTCTTGTTGACTAGATGAATGTAAGCATTTTGTGTGAACTACCCATATTGCTTATTTTTCTCAGCAAACGTAAATTGGATGTGATGCACAACAAATAGATATTATATCTTTTTTTACTACAATGGATAATGATAGAAAGACAAATGGACATGAAATGCTCAAAGAGATTTGATGAAAATTTTACTCACATAGAAGTGTTTGGATGGTTCCATTATTAAAATGATATCTAATATATTGATTAAGTCTGTTAATACTTTGAAGTTAGAAATGAACGAGCGCGCAAGACATTGCCAAAAACATTGCCATTGGTAAACATAGTGCAACTTACATGGGGTGGGAGAAAATATGCAATGGTGTGAGTTGGTGGGAATGTGAGAATAATTAAAAGAGTAGTTATTCCACCTCTTGGTATAATATAAGCGATTACTTTATGTTGTGGCAATCCTATTTCAAAATAAACATATGATATATAAGTTTATTACACTTATAAGTATTTACACTTATATGTAGAACATGTTGAAATTCGAATGATATATAGAAGTGATATATAGATGAATATACATGGCGATATTTTTCAAAAAAATAAAAAATGCTGAAGATAACATGGGTTCAACGGAGCTGCCCCTTGGGGCAACCAACATGGCTGTCCCGCCTCATTTTCTGGTATTTTTTATTTTTTTTGTAAAATAAAATCATGTATATATATACCTCCATTATGCCATTCGAATTTCGTCAGAAACGGATACTCCTATACCCTTCATCCAGAACATGTGAATTACATCAATGTTTAAGCATTAAAATTACTTGTTTTAAATGAAGGGCATATGAGTATCCGTTTCTGACAAAATTCGAATGAAATATTAGAGGAATATATATATATATATATGTATATACATGATATTATTTTGCAAAAAAATATTTTTTTTTTGCAAAAAATGAGGCGGAGGCTGCTTCATTCCCCCATATATATATATATATATATATGAATGATCCTGTGAGAACCAAAAATTGTGAGAGCAAAAGAGCAATGATTATGGATCACTAGATTATGTCTTCTCTCTCCTGATTGATGGGAGAGGATGGATATGAGCAGAATTTAGTGGTCCAGAATCACCGCTCTCACAGGATCAACCCCTCCCTTCCTCTCTCCCTCTCTATATATATCGAGATCCGTATGAAGAACACCGATTCGAGTTAGTATCCATATCTTAGTACATGTCTTTCAAGAACTTTCGTGCGACATGCAAGTTTTCCAATTAGGACATATGTCCACTTACTGAATTTATGGGAATACGATAAATACCACTTGGTCGTGCATGCTTATGTTGAATTACTCATTATTTTTGTTTGCATTTAGTTCTCACTTCTTATCATAAAATTGCCAAATAATAATTGGAAAATTTCAGTCCAAACGTTCATGACAAGTGTATTATTACAAATTCAGAAACATACCTAAATATCCACTAATTGGAAGACTTAAAGTCTTTCAATATTATACTTTGGTGGTATCGACCCCTATAGATCGATGAGCTCTGATCTTGATTCCGCTTCAATAAAGATAAGTAAAGTGGAATAAAGATATGAATACAAAAGGAATAAAATAATAAGATGAAGATCAGAATGGTGTACTCTTGCCATCCAATCGGAACATGGAATTAATCCCTTGTTTCAATTCTTATTCTCATTTGTTTAAAAAATAAGGCAAATATCAAAACCGCTCCTCTACGAAAAAGCGAAATCGCTCGTCTGCATGTAATTGCCGGAAATGGGCGCCGGAATCCCCTTCCTCCCCTTCAAGTTGGCCGTCGGCTGCGCCCTATCCCTCTCCCTCCTCCTCCCGTCCCCCCATCTCCTCCGCCCCAAAGCCTCCTCCCTCCGTCCTCCCCCTTCCCGCAAGAGGGCTGCCGCCGACCTCCTCGCTTTCCTCGGTGGTGTCGACGCCCCGCGGACCCAGGAGTTCCGATCCTGCCTCCGCTTCCTCGTCCCCTTCGATACCCCGTTGATATCCCGCCGCGGCGACTGGACGGCGCTGGCAAGGAGGGATCTTGTTGGTGTTGGACACCGAAGGGATGATGACATGATGGTGTGGTGGCCGCCAGGGCCGGTGATGGAGCTCGCACGCCTGGCGGTGGATTCTGGCGGTGACCCCGCAGCTCTGCAGAGGGAAATCGATCTGACAATGCTGGAGGTGAGATCAGGTCTGGAAATTTGGAATATCGGGGGCTTCGATCGGCGGTGCGATAAGAGTTTCATAGATACGATGATATGATCCGTGGGTTCTTATTGAATCGAACGACCATGTTTAAGTTCAATTCTACTAGAAAAAGAAAGTTCGAGTTTATGCTTTATTATCGTTAGTTTAAATTCGATTTAATACAGTAATTAATGATATCGAACTTCTGTGTTCGATTTGATATTTGATAGAATTCACTGCTATTTGAACTAGTTGACCTTATCACTAGAAATCACAAGCCTGCAGAAATCAGCCGATCGTCGGTTCGATCAGTATCGGTAGGGTGCCGATTGAACAGAGAGCTTAGTTGGCCAGTAGTTGGCTTAACGGCCAGTCAACCTGTTTAGTCGGTTGACTTCAAACCTATGATTGTCTGCCCCGCCCGTTTATCTAATCTGTCAGCTATCACATAGTTGACACGCCTCAATATGGTTTGTTTGACATTTCATGTGATTCATATCTTCATAATCATATCAAGACATTACATACAAGTCACTTTTCTAGAACGTGCAGGTAATAATTAGTCCAAATTTTCCTATAAACTTCCCATCTTTGACTTTTTACTACATGCCCCTATTTACTCTAATAACTATGTGATGTCATATACCAAGTATTTTGTTATGTATGGGTTTAATATTGTTCTGTTGGAGATCTATAGTAATGCAGTCCGAGTGACTGCAAAGTTTTTTTTACAGTATGTTGTGTTATAGTTGCTAAGCAATTTATGACATAGCTATTAAATCTGATTTGATATGATATTGTTACTTCATAACTATCAATTTTTGGGTTTTGTTCTTTGACAAACATTTCATTCTTAACTTTTTCTTTCATTCCATCAACTATGATAGTTACTTATGTCGTTATTGTGAATGAATCATACATGTATGAATACATAATAATGTATGTAATGCAACTAATTTATATATTTAAAGTAACTAGAAAAATACAATACCAACTAAATACGATCAGTCGCTCGATTAGTTTCCAAAAAAATGATTAGTCGCTTGGCTGTCGATTAATTGCTAGTGGATCAAATAATACACAATTCGATCTCTAATCAGGTGTTATTGGATTGGGTTGGTATGATTTTATGATTCTAACCGATTGGATTGGATTGAGATTTTTCAAATCCATTAAACTACAGATTGGACTGACCATAACCAAAATCAGATCAGATCCATTCTGTTAATCCATTAACATGTGCGTGGAATGGAAACATTTTCCCCAATTGTCTTCCTCTCTCCCCCTGCCTCTTTTCCCTTCCGTTGAGAAATCCTAGCCCCCTTCTCTTCTCCTCTGTCACCATTCTACCTCCACCCCAATCTTCATCTTTCCGATGCACCCCCACCATGCCATCCTTCTTCCTGTGTCCTCACCAACGTTATTGCCATCACTCTTTCCATGCGCATCGGCGCCAACACTCCCCTCTGTCGCCAATGCCACCTATCTACGCCATCTTCGCCCTCCCAACCATTCTCTCCACCACCCTCCCACTGTCGCCGTCATCTCCTATCATAGCCGATGTCGCCTCTTCTTCTCTTTGCCAACGATGTCGTTGCTCCACAAAAACCCAGCCATCGCTTCTGCTGTTGTCGTTCAATCCAAGTTGAAGCGCTGCATACTTTCCTCCAATGAACTATTGGTAACGTGTGATTGTTTTTATTTCCTCCCTTTCATTCTTGATTGTAAGCTGGGTTGTTGAGAAAAGAGATCCTGAAGCTTGTAGCAACTGAAATAATTTCCTAATATATATTAATTCCTTTTAGTTTGACCTCATCTTATAGGTGTTATGGTGCATAGGATTGAGAACAGTACTCAACATTTATCTGCAAGGAACTTTTATGCGCATTGCATAATTTCCCATGGGTGCATCTCATTTTATCCAACCATCATTTGATATATTTCGGATTTGATCAAAGATCTCTTGCATTTTGTTTGAATATCCTTGTTCTCCTTATCTCTTCCAGTTCCATTTGCTCGACATTTGAGTTCATCTGTAGTATTGTTCAAGGCCATTTTTGAGTTAGTTTCCATTTGGCATAAGTATTCTTTGACTAAATCCACTTCAATGGTATGGTGGAAGTGCAGTGTGCCTACCACCCAAAAGACCAAAGTTCAAATCTCTCCTTGTCGGGGTTGCGTTAGGTAGTCGACAAACAACGTAAAAATAGTCGGATCTTTCAACATTAATTTGAGCAAGAATCCATGTAGCCGACCTTACTTAATGTGGGAGAAGGCTTCACCATTATTCTTTGACTGCATAAAGTTTGCTTCATTGAGTGCTATACACATAAAAGTAGATTATTTACTATTAGGGGAAATATGTAAGTAATAAAATTTGATTTGTCCAATCCGTAATCCAGAGGATTGGATTGCATGCATTGTAATGTTTAATGGATCAGATTGTAAAAATTTCTAATCCGCGAAGGTTGGATTGTGCACGAATGAAGCTATTATTTGATCCAATCTAATCGATGTGCACATCTAGTTAGTCAGTAACTCGATCGACTAAATATTGATTATCAATTTTTGCAACTGCGGAACTACTCGATTTCTATGCACTGAATGCCGATCTTTATGCACATATATGCAATAAGTTTTGCAATAATTGTATCCAATATCCCATGAAATTCAATCTGATGTACTAAGTGCAACTAGATACAATTTGTATATGTACATACATGTTCACATATACTATTGTTTGAAGCTTAATGTTAATAAGACAAATGTACATTGTGCTTATGTTCGGTTCATTTTAGCTATCAAATTTGAATGTGGAGTTTATTTTCATTTTGTTTAGAAATGAACAATCTTGGATCGAACTATTGAATGATAATTTTGAATTGAATACAATGATTTATTTGCAACTCGTAAATGTGGTTGCAGGTGCCGGATGTGGATGGGTGTAAGAAGGACAGGTGTCAGCTGACCAGGACTCCGTATGGAAGGCGGTTTTCTTGTGAGGTATGTAGAACAAGTTGTGCATTTCAAGAAAAAATACGGATTGGATTTTTTGTTCAAGAATAAAAGTTTGAATTCATCATTGTTAGAGATGACAATAGATTACGTTTCCATATTTCATTGTAAACCCCACGGGGGTGTTTATGTATTTTGCCTTTTGAACTCTCTAGGGTTTAGTCCTCATAATGTTTTCTCTAATTTTCCACATGGTATTAGAGCAGCGGTCCTAGACCGGTGCTTTGACCTACATCTGACCACCACCCACCAACCTCTCATCGCTTCTCCTCGAAGAAGCATGTGAACGGGCTTCTCCACCGTTGGAAGCCTCCTCTCAATGTAGGAGGACCTCTCTGCCTCCTAGGTCTCAGCCAAGAGGAGACCGCACCCTCTCCCTAGGGCCTTGCCAGGAGGTACCCCTGGATTCTAGGACGCCACCAGGAGGTACCCTCACATGCTAAGGCTCCACCGAAGCCTCCCTTGGGCTCCGCCTGACGTGCACCAACACCGCTAGGAGGTATCCCTGCCTCCTAGGGCCTTGCCAGGAGGTACCGCTGCCTCCTAGGGAACCGCTAGGGGGTACCCTCGCCTGCTAGGGCTCCGCCGAGCCTTCCTTGGGCTCCGATGAGCGTGTACAACGCCATATCATCGCTCCTCCAACTTCCTCGCTTCCTTGGGCTCCACAGGAGCCAGGAGGCTCCATCTACTATAGAAAGCCACGTCCAATAGAAGGCCTCGCCGCTTCGATAAGGGTTCATGGTTACCGCTATTTCCCTGATCTCACCCTAATCTCGCTCTTCTGCGATTATGTTTGTAACCAAGGTCACACTCTATGCTTGATTAAGACACATGACATACTTCTTAAGGTTACTTTTTCTTGACCTACGTCAGCATGATGTCTACCGAGATCAAGCCCGCGTGCCCTGCTTCTTCTTCGATGGTACATGGCACCTCTATCAAGTTGAAGAGCTCAGAAAATTATGTTTTATGGTCTCGGTCTTTCAAATTTTTTTCAGTGGCCGACGCAAAATCTATGTTCTTAAAAGGAACCGCCTGCTGAAACAGGCATGGATTATGAAACCTGCTTTGTTGACAATTGCCATGTTATCACTTGGATGACGAACAATGTCGATCTGAACATTACTGCCAACCTTCTTTACAAAAACACTGCAAAGGCAATGTGGGATAACCTTGAATGCATGTACTGTTAGAAGACGACCAAGTCTCGTTTCTCTGACATATACACAAGGATCTGGTCTGCTACTCAGGGAGAGACGAGTCTTATTGAATACTACAAGCTTCTTACAAGCCTATTTGAGGAACTACTGGCATGTTGCGATAAACAGATGGGAGAACATGCTGAATGGCAGATCTACAGATTTCTTTCAGGGCTGCATACAAAATATAACCCTGTGAAAGATCAGTTTTTGATGACAGATACTCTTCGCACCATTGAGACCATCTTCGGACGTCTACAGGAGCTGGAGGCCCCAGTTCAACACTCTACCATCAACATATCTGCAGAGACAACGACTCATTTTACCTCCTCGGGATTCAGAGGACGTCAACACTATCAAGGAGGATGGGGTCGTGATTCTGGACGTGGCCACGATCGTGAATGTGGATGCGGTTGTGATTCTGGTCATAGACGTGACCGTGATTCTTCTACTGCTTGATATCCATCATGCGTGCACTGTGGACGTTGGAATCACCCTTCTGACCATTGTTGGGCAACGTTTGGCATGCAACCTAATGCCAACAATGCAAATGATGAAGCATCTTATAATGCAACTGAAGAGACATCTGCTCAACAAACTGGAGGGGTACAAACCCCATTTACTGCTTGTGAATATGCTCACGTGCGACAACTACTGCAAGACTCTGCTTGCTCTGTCGACGACAATATTGCCTCTGCTTCTACTGCTAGCCTAGCTACTACCTTAGGTACAATAGCAAATTTTGTCTCTGCCTCTAAACATGCATGGATAATCGACTTCGGAGCCTTTACCCATCTAATGGGAGAAGGAAGTTTACTCACGTCCTTCCAGCCATCTTCCTCTGTGAAGACCATTCGAGTTGCTAATGGGGTCATTCCCCAGTTACTGCTGTTGGTACTGTTGATTTCTCCTCCAAGATGAGATTGACTGATGTTCACTGTCCCCCTGCCTTTCCACTCCGTCTTTTATCTGTACAAAAGCTATGTCGTGAACTTAACTGTCGTGTTATTTTTGACAAGTTCCGCTGTTATTTTCAGGACATCCGGACGAGGTCGATTTTTGGTGGGGGGCATGAGAGGAACAACCTCTATTACCTCGACATCCCATCCGATTCTAAGTTTGTGGGCATTGTCTCAATTTCGGAAGATCCTCTTTTGTGACACCTTCGTCTTGGTCATCCTTCTGCCAAGGCCCTCTCCATGATATTCCCCGAATTCTATATGCTCAAACCCTTTGAGTGTGAGGTATGTCAGTTCGTAAAACATCATAGAGCATCCTTTCCTGCACTCTCCGAGCCTCGCTGCAGTGTTCCTTTTGCTCTTGTTCATTGTGATATCTGGGGACCCTGTTCGGTCCGAACTCTTAGTGGTCATAGATATTCTGCTGTCTTTGTGGATGACGACAATCGATCATCTTGGGTCTTCCTGTTAAAGGAATGTTCAGAAATTAATAACATTATCAAGAATTTCTTTCACTATGTCAAAAATATCTTCTCCACTATTATTCAATTTTTTCTTTCTGATAATGCATTAGAATTTACACAAAATAAGTTGACATCCTTCTTTGCTTCTGAGGGCGACATCCACCAAACCTCTTACCCATATACCTCCTAACAGAATGGGGTAGCCGAAAGAAAACTAAGATATCTCCTTGATATTGCTCGCTCTCTACTCACCCAAATGAAGGTTTCCAAGACCTATTGGAGATATGCTATTCTCATTGATGTTCACCTCATAAACAGGATCCCCTCTGCACTCCTAAATGACTCCACTCCTTTTGGCTTACTACACCCAACTGACTCATCCTTCCATCTGCCTCTACGAATTTTTGGATGCACTACCTTTGTTCACAATTTCCATACTGTTGACAAATTATCTCCACAGATGATTAAATGTGTTTTTCTGGTTACTCTCGAACTCATAAAGGGTACATATGCTATGATCCTTCTGGCCATCACTATTACATGTCTGCCGATGTCACCTTTTTCGAACAAACTAGCTTTTTTACTCAGGCTATGTCAGACATTCCATTAGATCTTCCTCCTCCACCTATTGTGTATAAAAGAAAACATGTTTCTACTCTTGTTCCTTTTCCTCTACCCGTTCCTTGTTGTAGGAGAATATGCCATCTTCAAGTGCTCCTACCAATCGCTCTGCGCAGAACTAAGAGGCAATGTACACTCCATCCTATGTCTCATTTTACGTCCACGTATAGCTTATCATGTTCTGACAAAAGATATGCAGATGCTCCTATGTCAATTTATATTCCAAGAGACCATCATAGTGCACTGTAGGATTCTGGATGGCGAGAGGCAATGAATGCAGAAATGGACGCTCTCAATTCTCGAGGGACATGGGATCTTGTACAGTATCCCCAGGGAACTAAACCTGTTGCCTGCAGATGGGTCTTCACTACGAAGCAGTCTCCAGATGGCTCTATTGAGAGGTTGAAAGCAGACTTGTGACAAAAGATTTTACACAAACATATGGAATCGACTACTTCGAGACTTTTTCTCCTGTTGTGAGGATGGGGTCCATACAGACTATCCTTTCTGTGCCTGCGAACAAGGGCTGACCTATCTTTCAACTAGATGTCAAGAATGCTTTTCTATATAGCGATCTCGAGGAGGAAGTCTACATGATGCAACCTCGTGGCTACGAGGTTGAGGGGGAGTATGTGTGTCGATTTCGCAAAGCAATCTATGGTATGAAGCAAAGCTCGAGAGTATGATTTGACAGACTAAGTACATAGATCGGTACTCGAGGCTTCCAGAGAACTACATCCGACTACTTTATTTTCGTCAGAAAATGATCAACTAGTACTGCTATGCTTGATGTATATGTTGATGATATGGTTATTACATGTGATAATGATAGAGGGGTATTAGAGATTAAGGCATTTTTGCAAAAGGTCTTTGTCACCAAGGACCTGGGGCAACTTCGCTACTTTCTAGGTATAGAAGTTTTACGTACCAAGAAGGGACTCCATATGTCACAAAGAAAGTATTGCTTAGATATACTGACTGGGGCATGGCTATTTGGGTGGAAACCTTCTAGTATTCCTGCAGAATCAAGGAAGCACTCTACCTCCATTGATCCTGTCTTTGAAGATACTACACGATACAGAATCCTGGTTGGCAAACTTCTGTATCTTACTGTCACTAGGCCAAACATATCCTATGCTGTGAGCAGAGCTAGCTAATACATGGAGAAATCTTGTTACAACCATTGGCAGGATGTCCTTCAGATCCTTTGCTACTTGAAGGAATCGCCTGGATGTGGCCTATTCAGTGGGACAAATGGATATACTAATGTTGCTGCATATGCCGATGCTGATTACACAAGTTCGCCTGAGGACCGTAGCTTTACTACATGCTATGCTATGATGGTAGAAGGAAACCTTGTTAGTTGGAGGAGCAAGAAACATACGGTTGTTGTATCTCGATCTAGTGCAGAGGCAGAATACATGACGATGGCCCATGCTACATGTGAAATTACTTGGCTACCGACTCTTCTGCAAGAACTCAATGTTGCTATCATGGTTTGAAAAAAGTAAAGGCGGAACGAGGCGTTTTCCTCAGAATCGAGGCGAGGCGTAAGCCTCAATTTATAGAGAAAACTATGCATAAAGCTATAATTATATATATGTCAATGTGATTATATGTTCTCTGTCCAACATATAATACTTAATATTATAAGATATGATGAAATAATAGAGATAAGAACCCCAAAATATAAGATAGAGCAACATCATATCCCTTTCTACACATTTTCATCCAATCAAAAAAGGAATTCTTCATTATTGTGAAAGAATTAAATAATACACATCTATTTGAAATATTATTGTAATTAAAAGTACGATTAAATATACACCGAAGAAATTTATGTATGTGTCTAACATATAATATATGATCGCGAGAGGAACCTTGAATCCTATCCATTTTCGAACAAATATTTGAAATATTATTGTAATAAAAAGTACGATTAAATATATATCGAATTATTGATATGCCTTGAGTCCTAACCATCTGACCATTGTTGAAGAATTGTTTGCACCCATCCTGCCGTACCATACCCCTACAAAACGGGCGTCTCACTACCGATCAACGAGCATGGGGGGGGGTCTAGTGGGGAGCAGGTGCGCCCCCTCGGGGGTGTGGGGGCAGCATCCTCGGCGAAAAATTTCAAAAGCGGTTCTATTTGTATTCGGGTATATGGATCCATCTATTTTGGACACGAAAGAAACATCAACTTTAGACATAATTATTAGTTAGACATAATTAGCAGTAAATATGAAGCAATTTGTTGAAATAATTAGACATAATTAATAGTAAATATGAAGTTATGGGTACGAAAGAAACATCAGATTTAGGCATTCAACTTATATAATCATTATCCTAAACAAGTATATATTTATAAGCTTCTCAAACCACCATGTAAACCATTAAAATCTTAAGAAATACTTCAAAAAAGGAAAAACATCTCGTCAAGCCTCGAGGCTAAAAAGGACCGCCCCGCCTCAGGGCATACACCTCTGCCGCCTCGAGGCGCATTTTTTGATTCCATGGTTGCTATCACCACTCATGTTCCTCTATACTGTGATAACAAATCTGCTACTTACATTGCTACAAATCCTGTATTCCTTGAGAGAACCAAACACATTGAGATTGATTGTCATTTTGTTTGTGATGCTGCACGAGGAGGCAAAATTGCTACTCCATACATCTCGACAAATCTTCATCTTGCAGACATATTTACAAAGGCCTTATCAAAGAAGCGCCTTTCCTGGATTGCTTCCAAGTTGGGCATGATCGATGGATATGCTCCAACTTGAGGGGAAGTGTTAGAGATTACAATAGATTACGTTTCCATATTTCATTGTAACCTCACGAGGGTATTTATTTATTTTGTCTTTTGAGTTCTCCAGGGTTTAGTCCTATATAATGACCATTAAACCTCTTGAATAAACATCTCATAATGTTCTCTCTTGTTTTCCACAATCATGTTTGGATGTTGCAAATCATGTTTTGCCATTGCTTTTGCTTAAATATGATGTTAACTAAACTTGCTTATGAAATTTTAGAAGATCTACTTTGATGCACTGAAAAAGGTGTGGTCTAAACCTATGTCGGATAACAAAGGCTGGTTATGCTAGAAACTAATTGAACTTATTTTTTGACTCAACCAGACATGATTATTGAGGTTGAGACAATGGGTCTTCAGATATTTTGAAATGCAAACACCATTTTACATTTAGAAAGCAAGTATTTAGTACTGTATAGTTAGTAGATGGTGCAAACATGTTAACCACTATTAAGAAGATCATATCCTAAAACTAATGGACTCCAAATAGGCCTTTATGATCCTGGTTCATGAACTCGCACTATGCAGGGCCACAGGGTCTAATGAAAAGTACCATTTTGGGTTTGTTACGAATAACCAAGGATTTAGCTAATCACATAATAAGATATTGTGTAAGACCGATTTATATGTAGTATGCAGTCATGTGTTTAGTCCCACATCACCTATTGCGAGAAAGTTCTGTATGAGTGGGGCCTACATATAGGATCATGTTCAATATGTTTTCAAAAAGAAATAATAGTAGATCAGATCCTTTAAAAACCTCCCGTGCAATAGGTCGGTCATCTTTACTTTGTCAGACCCTGTAAATTAATGTTTTTGGGAATTATCTTTTTCAATATGGCCTATCATATGCAGACTTTGCATTTTCTTCTACAAGAGGTTGTTTCAGTGACTTGAATTTGCGACCTTTAGATCACAATGGTAACATTTCCTGTCCTGTGCGGTGCCAAGGCTTCATATCCCTTGCACAAGTGGGGTCCTCACCCGAACGAAAGGTTGTTCTGCGCATCTAGGTTAAGGTCCTCTCCCAATTGTTGGATCCACAAGAATTTCATCTTCGCATGTATCTGAAGAGCTCAGATAAATCTGCAATCCTGCTCCTTTATCCTCCCCCCCAGGTTGGCTGCTACGTGAATCTGTGAGCGTGCAGTACACATTCTTGATGGGAAAAAAACATCCCGCCAAATCCAATGGTCCTATCCTGCTGAAGGTCCTCCAAATCCAGAAATGAGGTCTGTCAACTGAATAAAGTCTTCAATATGCTGCTTAGAAAAACATGAATTGAAAGTCGGCACCCGTTGGTTTTCTATCCATGTCTCCTGAACAGTAGCTCCACGATTAGCCGCTAAACCAAAAACCAAGGAAATCAGGTACTTAGAGGTCCATCCCCATCCAGTTATCGGTCCGGAATCTGAAAGATATTCCATCCCCTAACACTGGACGAACAAACAGTGGTAAATCATGAAGCACCGCACATATGCCCTTCCAAAAAGCCGTCGACGCACGATGAGATGGGAACAATGTGGGATGGATGGAAGATAGAAGGTTGTAAATGCTTCTTAATATGTGAGAAGAAAGGCTCATCTCACTGTCCTACAGCCTGGATGCCCACTTGAGAAGGAGAGCTTTGTTCATATCTTCCAACTTGCGAAGACCAAGACCTACTGGTCTACAGGAAGTGTCACAGCATCCGGTTCACCAAGTTTACTCCCTTTGCACTACCATCATACAAATGCCAGAGGAACCTTCACATAAGACTCATCTCTTTCTTCAAAAAAATAAGACTCAAGTCACTGATAAATTCCCACATGAATAAGATGAGTAGACATAAAGTAGACATGAACCGTTGTTGTTGAAATAAATAATGCGAAAGTAGAATCCATAATCAACTGAAAAATATAGAACACTCTGAATTTACGTGGAACCCTACTTCATGAGGAGTGGGATAAAATCATGAGAGAAGGCCTCACAGGACGATATATTGCATTATGAATCTCTCAATGAATACAAGGGGTGTAGGTCTTCTTATATATCTCTACAGACGGAGGGTTTACTGGCTCCTTCCTCCAAAGAGGAGGTGAAGAGCGTGGTCTGGGGGTTAAACGCGGATAATGCTCCTGGCCTCGATGGTTTCCTGGTTTTGTTCTGCCGCGAGTTCTGGGATGTGCTGAAGGGAGATATCTTGGAGGTGGTTAACGAGATCAAGGAAGGGAACAGAGGCTTCGAGAAGGTCAACAGATCGCTGTTGTTTCTGCTTCCCAAGAAGGAGACACCGGTGAGGACTGATGACTTTAGGCCGATTGCCTTATCTAATGCAGTCTATCTTATTGTGGCTAAGATCTTGGCAAACAGGCCAAAGGTAGTTTTGGACTCGGTGGTCCTTCAGGGTTAGTCGACTTTCATTCCTGGGCGACTGATGGCGGATGGTTTAGTAATGGCGTCAGAGATTTGCCTAGATGGGAAGCGATTGAGGACGAAGGGGGGTTTTATGGAAGATAGATTATGCCAAAGCGTATGACTGTGTTGATTGGAATTTCCTATGAGCGTCCCTGCGGCGACGTGGCTTCCCTGAACTCTGGACTGGGTGGATGAAGAGGTGTGTCACCACCTCCTCTTACTTGGTCTTGGTGAACGGCAAACCAGAGGGAGGGTTTTTTCCCACCTCCTTATCTTTTCTCCTGAGCTATTGTAGAGGGTGTTTTTCAGACCTCTTTTGCATCCAAACGTGAGTTTTAGGGCATCTTTTAGGCGTCGTATGCATCTTAATCAATAACAGGATCTCCTTCCTTTTCCAAGATCACCTGACACCTTCTTTTACCGTGACGAAGCTCCTGGCCACGAATATTATGATGCAAGCACTACTATCAAACTTATAGGCATCGAAAATTACATACTTTGGTCTCGATCTTTTATGGTATTCATTGGTGGTAAGAGAAAACTCTACATCTTGACTCAAGATCCTTTAGATGAAAAGGACAAAGAGTACGGCAACTAGCAGGTAAACAACTACTTGGTTATCAACGAGATGACCAACAATGTTCATGACGAAGGAAATGCGGGAGGATCTTGAGCAATCATACTCCTAGAAGAAGATGAAATCACGCATTACAGACATGACATCTACAGGTGAATCCAGGGTGACTCCGCCCTCATTGAGTACTACATGCATCTCTTCATCCTGTATGAGGAGCTTGCGATATTCCAACCCTCATGTTGTACTAAATAGGTACAAGAGCATTCTGACTGGCTGGTATATTGTTTTCTTGAGGGCATGCATTCTAGGTACTATGCGAAGGAGCAATTTCTTATATCCTACACATAGCTGACGATGAAGTGCATCTTTAGTCGACTTGAAGAATTGGAGACATTTATTGCACGGCCTCCCGCCTTGCCTTCAGCAGAGAACCCTGCACACATAGTCGGCATTATCACGATATATCGATGATATATCAGTATCGACAAGATATGGGTACCGATATTCATTTCTAGGATATCGACCGATTTCTCGCGAGATATCAGAGATATATCGCCATATTGCTCGAAATTGAATGGGTTCAGTACAAAATTTCTCGGATATCGACCGATATCGTCGATATTTCGCCGATATCTATATATATCAATGATATTACCTTTTGTAAGATTGATTTGACTATTTATTTTGCTACTCCTAGTATTAAAGCACATCATGAATTATATATTTTGTTTCGGGTCCTCTGTCCAATAGGGTATGGTGCTACAAGGGGGTGCATATGATGGTTCTTCAATTGGTAGACTTCACCCTCTTTGGAAATAGAGATGAGAACAAGTCTAATGCTGATCAAGTTAGAATCACAGGTCAAGAATACATCTCAGCAATCAGCATTAACATCCACTGATTTGTGCAATATAATGTGTATTGGTATGCTAAATACACCTCATTCTTGCATATAAATGTGTATTTATATGTTAGTTATTGTTTTAATAACTAGGATGATCTTTATTTGTGAAAAAAGTTGCTTTTTACACCATTTTCGACCAGGCGGACCGATACAATATCGGTATCGATATTTCCTACCTTGTGCTTCACGGAACTCTAGGTTCTAAACCCCTCATGATGAGGTAATCTCTTTTAGAATATTTCATTAATTTACATTTTTTTCATTTATTTTTGTGAATAGATAAATCTTTATACCAAAGAAACATTGTCTCAATAATTGTTATGTATATTTTTTGAATCAAATGACTCATCTCAATACCATTCAGTTGTCTTCCATGAACGAAGCTGGTGTTCTAAGTGTGCTTAATTTAGCTACTTTAATTCTAATTCTAATGTTTATTAATCACCAATCAATATTAAGAACGATATGTTCGATATGACCGATATGTGCAATATAAGGGTTATAGATGATCTATATGTGTCATCTAAGTGTATATTTGTAATTATTTAATGTTATAAGAACTTGGATTAAATCCATTTTCAAAATCTATAAGCCAGCAATAAACATTAACAGTGATATTCGGTATGACTGATATGTACGATATATGGGGTATAAATGATCGATATGTGTGCTATGAATGTGTATTTATATGTTATTTGTTGTTTTAATATCTTGGATGATCTTAAACTGAAAAATGACAAAAATGGCTTTTTGAGCCATTTCCGACATTTCCACCGATATCATCAATATATCCCAATATATCCTTTTCTGGACGGATCGATACGATTTCAATATCGATATTTCCTATCTTGTCTGCACATATAACCTTATTTGGTTGAGGAGGCATATATATCTTTCGAGGAGGACGCGGATGTGATTTTGGCCATGACCGTGGGTGAGACTCTATTGCCCCATGCTCTCACTGTGGACGATGGAATCACCCATCTGAAAATGCTGGTAGAAGTTTGGCACACCTCTTTATCACGTCAATAATGCCTATGAGGATACCTACGTTGTGGAAGAGGCGTCACCTGTAACAACTTCCAGTGGCAAGATAGTTCATCTTAATGATGCAGAGTACTCCCGCCTGATGCAGATCCTTCAGACTTCATGGCCTATCACCTCTATTGACACTACCATTGCTGCTATGGCTACTCTTTCAGGTACAATAGCCAATTTGCTATCACTCCTACTTCGGCTTGGATTATTGATTCTGGTGCCTCTACTCATCTGACTGGAGAAGGTAGGCTGCTCACCTCCTCCATACCATCTACCTTTGTGAAGTCAGTTCGAGTCGCTCATGAGACTCAATCAACGATTACTACTGTCAGAACTATGGAGTTCTCTTTCAAACTCCGACTTTTTGGAGTCCACTGTGCTCCTAATTTTCCTCTTAGCTTGCTGCCCGTTCATAAGCTTTGTGTTGAGCTTAATTATCGCATGATATTTGATGAGTTTTGTTGCTATTTTTAGGACATACGGACGAGGCAGATTTTTGGTGGAGGTCATGAGGACAGTCTATATTATCTTAACTTACCTTCAGATTCCAAGTTTGTCGATGTTGCCTCAATCTTCGAAGATTCGTTCTTGTGGCATCTACGCCTTGGGCATTCATCTGCCAATGCTCTCTCAATGATGTTCCCTGAACTCTCTACTTTGAAGCTCTTTTAGTGCGATGCATGTGAGTTCAGAAAACACCATCGAGCTTCATTTCCTGTTCGAACCGAGTTCCGTTGTACTAATGCTTTTCATCTTGTTCATTGTGATGTTTGGGGACCTTGTCTGGTCCGAACATTAAGTGGTCATCACTATTTCATAGTTTTTGTTGATGATTATAGTAGATCTTCTTGGTTGTATCTAATGAAGAAGCGTTCGGAGATTAATCAAATTGTCCGAAATTTCTTTCAATATGTTAAAACCTTCTTTGCTACCTATGTTATGATTATTCGAAATGACGATGCGCTTGAGTTAACCCAACAGGACCTGACCTCTTTCTTTGCGTCTCGGAAAACAGTTCACCAAACCTCTTGTCCTTATATCTCACAACAGAATGGTATAACTGAGAGGAAACTCCTCCACTTGCTAAATGTTGCTAGATGTTTTCTTAGTCAAATGAGGGTTTCTAAACACTATTGGGAGGATGCTATCCTTACTGCAGTATATCTCATCAACCGTGTTCCTTCGCCTGTTCTCGGAGGGGGACTCCATTTTCCTTACTTTACCCTACTGAGTCTTCCTTCTCCATACCTCTGCATATTTTTGGTTGTATTGCATTTGTTCATAACTTTCATGCAACGAACAAATTATCCCCTCGAGCCATCAAATGCGGCTTTCTTGGGTACTCTTGTACCCAGAAAGGCTATCACTGTTATGATCCTGTTGGACGTCGATACTATGTGTCTACTGATGTCACATTCTTTGAGCAAAGAAGTTATTTCACATAGATTGTTAGTGACATCCCTCTGGACCTCCCTCCTCCACCAATCGTTTATACTCGCCAGCGTTCCTCTATATCTTCTATACCAGTGTCTGTACCATTACCTGTCTCTTTTATGCAGGATGATATGACCACTTTGAGTGCTCCCACAACGACTGCCCGATATGTAAATGAAGAGCTTCCTATAGCTCTACGCAAGCAAAAGAGGCAGTGTACGTATCACCCCATGTTGCATTTTACTTTTACTGATGGTTTGTCTATCTGCGACAAGAAATTTGCAGATGCTCTGAATGCTATTTTCATTCTCCGAGATCATTTCAGTGCAATGCAGGATCATGGTCGGCGACAGGCCATGGATGAGTAGATGGATGCACTTACCTACCGGGGCACATGGGATCTTGTGCCGTGCCCTCCCAGGAGTTCATCCTATGGCTTGCAGATGGGTCTTCGTGACCAAACAGTCGCCTGATGGGTATATTGACAGGTTGAAAGCCAGACTAGTCGCCAAAGGTTTCACACAAACCTTTGCGGTTGATTATTTTGAGACATTCTCACCTGTCGCTAGAATGGGGTTGATACATACCATTCTCTCTATTGCTGCTAACGAGGCTTGGCCTATTTACCAACTTGATGTGAAGATCGCCTTTCTTTGTGATGACCTTAAGGAAGAGATCTACATGAAGCAACCATCGCGTTATGTAGTCGAGGGGGAGATTGTATATCGACTACACAAGGCCATCTATGGCATGAAGCAGAGCCCTAGGGCATGGTTTGACATGCTCACTACGGAGATCAACAAACTTGGTTTTCAGAGGACAACATATGATTAATCTGTCTTTGTTTGACGATGATCTACTGGCACTATATTCTTGCTATTTTTGTTGATGATATGGTTGTCACAGGAGATGATGAAGCCGGTATTCTAGAGACCAAGAACTTCCTCCAGAAGGTCTTTGTCACGAAAGACCTCAGCCAACTTCGCTATTTTCTTAGCATTGAGGTAATACGCACTGCACAGGAGCTTCTTCTTTTACAAAGGAAGTGCTGCCGCGATATCCTGATCGAGCTTGGACTATTGGGATGCAAACCATCGGGCATCCTTGCAGAAATGAGAAAACATTTAGCTTTTACTAATCTGGCTTTTGATGATGTAACACGGTATAGAAGCCTAGTGGGAAAATTGCTTTATCTCACTGTTACTAGGCCAAACATATCATATGTTGTGAGCATAGCCAACCAACATATGGAGAAGCCTCTTTACAGTCATTGGCAGGATGTTCTTGTAATACTTTGATTTTTGAAGGAATCTTCCGATGTGGACTCTTCTATGTGACGAATGGGCATACTAATATCTCCGCCTATACATATTCTGACTATGCTCTCCTGAGGACCGTCGATCCACTTCAAAAAAAAACCTTGTCACTTGACGAAACATGAAGCAAATAGTGGTTGTCTCCAGATCCAGTCCGGAAGCACAATACAAGGCAATGGTTCAAGCTACTTGTGAGATCACGTGGCTTGTCTCTTTCCTAACAGAACTTAGCATGTTAGTCTCTACTCCCGTACCCTTATACCGCGACAAATCTGTCACGTACATCACCATCAATCCAGTTTTCCATGAATGAACAAAACACATTGAAGTCAACTGCCATTTCATTCGTGATGCAGTACAAGGAGGACGAATCATCACTCCATACATCTCCACTGAACTTCAAGTTGTAGACCTTTACAAAGGCCCCTCCAAAGCAAGCCCCTAAATGTCGGTTTTAGTCACCATTTCGGTGTCGACTAAAACAGAATTTCGGTGGAATTCAACCGGAATTTCATTTTTCGGTCATTTCGGTCGAGTTTCAATTTCGACTGGATATCGATATTCGACAGAAATTCGACCGAAATTCGCTGAAATTTGAGGTCATGTTCCAAAGAAGCACCTCATTTACTTAGTGTACAAGTGATGCAGCATGATAGCAAATTTTATGAACATTTGCGTTATTTATTTTATTTAGCATTTGTTTTGTTTATTTGATTTTATTTCATTCCCATGTAAAAGGCTCATTATAAAAGGCCTCTTTTTATATTTTCCTTTGATTTCTTCTTTCCCTAATTTTAGGGATTTGTTGCTTCTTTTGAGGGGGAGTAGCCTCTATAAAGGGCTCCCTTGTATTAGGTTTTTTTTAAGTTGAATTGAGAACATTTTTTTTCTCCATCCCTAATTTCCTCTCTCTCTCCCTCTCTCTCGGCCCCACGCCTTTCTCACTCCCCGACTTCTCCCTTCCCCCCCCCCCCCCCCCCGATTTCTCCCTTCACCCCGTAACCCTACCCTCCCCAGCGCCGCCTTCTTCCCCCACCTCGCCTCACCCTCTCCACCGTGCCGCCCCTCCCCACAGTCCTCTCCTCTCCCTTCCCGCAACACCGCGCCATTCGCCCCGTCCCCGAACCTTACCAGCGCCGCCCACTTCTCCTCCCCTCCTCTCCCGATTCCGCCTTCTCTCCTCTCCTCCCCTTCCGATTCTGCTTCACCCTCCTCCCCTCTCCCAGCGCACCACCTTCCCTCCGACTCCCTGCCGCCCAACAACACTTCGCGCGACCCCGCCAACCCACCCCTGCTTCGCCTGCGCCACCCACTTCCAACCCTTACACGGCCAAACCGCCGCCGCTATAACCCCCAGCGGTCCGCCAGCCATCCGGAGTCGCCGCCTCCTCCGGGTTCACCTCAAAGGCGACCCTACTTACTGTGAAGCTGACTCGCGCCCCTCCCTCCTTCGCAGATCAGATCTGAAGCGCGCCTAACGACCCCTTGCCGGTTGTGGTACGAGTGTATTTTTCCATATAAATTTCCCACCGTACAAGATTAGCATTGTGGCTGTGATATTGCTGTTTAATTTGGTGATTAATTGAGATTCTAAACCTGCAACTTCGTTATTAGTTTCCGTTAATCATTTAACTATTGGATTGGCCGTCGTTTGTGGAAGATTCGGAATTATATTACGAGTATCACGTCATTTATTGTTGCTGATTCTGCCCGTCGTGTATCATTTCTTTCATTTTTCGTCATTTGATTCCGTCATTCCATTGTTTGGTTCGACATTTAGATTATCGCACGCGTAGGTTGCATCAATTTGGTATCAGAGCCTCACGATTCTGCATTTCGTCTGCATCCCATTTATTTGTTGCATATAAAACAAAAAAAAACAAAAAAAAACCACAACACAAACCCTGGGATAAAAGCAAAAAAAAAACCCATCAAGGAAAGCAAAACCCTAGGATATCCATGGCCGACAAACCTAGTGGCTCTAAACCCCCCTACACCACACACCCTGAACTATCGCTGGAATCCCTAGCTGCTCAAATGCAACACATGCAAAGAGTGGTTGAACAGTTGAGTGGGCAAATTGCTACCCTAAATAGTCGTATGATAGGCAACGACCTTACTGATGAAACTCCCAACAAAGGTCGACGCACTAACCGGAAATCACACACCCGGAATAGCACTTCCCGAGATTCTAGCTCTTCTACTTCTGACGGACATGTTAGTGATTATCATTCACAGGAGAGTGAACAAGAAGAACCCAAAGACTACACTCCTTTCCTCCCCAAGACTCCAGACCCATACCCCTTTGGCTATACTCCGCAAACTAATGGTGAACATCAATTCCAACCACGAAATGGACCCAAGCCCGACGATGGATGGGATCGAGGTATCCGTCTCGATGTCCCGGAATTTGACGGAGGACGAGATCCTGATATTTTTTTGGATTGGCTCCAAACCGTTGAACATTTCTTTGTGTGGAAGTCCATGCCTAGCGAGCGAAAAGTCCAATTTGTCACCATCAAATTAAAAGGACATGCTCTCCTATGGTGGGACCGTTTGCAGTCCGAACGCAAACGGAAGGGAAAAAGTAAAATCCGCAACTGGAGCAAAATGAAAGCTGAATTGAAGACCAAATTCGTGCCTGAAGATTATAGACGCGATCTGTACGCGCGACTGCAATCATGGAGGCAAGGTACCATGAGCGTGAAGGAATACACCGAAGGGTTCCAATCCCTAGTCCATCGCAACCGCTTGCAGGAGACCCCTATTCAGGAGGTCACCCGCTACATGCAAGGCCTCCGCCAAGTCATCCAGGATGAACTATACCTCCACAACTGTCGTAATGTCGACGAAGCCTACAAGCAGGCTGAACGGGCTGAGATCAAGCTTGCTAAAGCCCAGACGAGGAAGATGCCTTTCTCTGTGAACTCCGTCCCTCGTACCAGTACCCCGATGACATACTCCAAATCGATGGGTTCCTCATCAATCATTGCGGGTAAAACCCAAGCCAAACCATCAACTCCTGCCGTCGCCCGACCATCCACTGGAAACCCTGGTCAAGGCATCTTGGGAAGCCGACCTATTGTAGGACCTGATACTTGCTTCCGATGCTATCAAAAGGGACATCGAGCAGCAGAGTGCCCGAACCCTAAGGCCAAGCCCATCCATCTATGCACCACCGACGACCCTGAATACCCCGACCCTGACCAGCAAGAATCCCCTGAAGAGGATCCGATTGCGATGACTGCTGACACCATGGGAGCCGATGACTATGAACCTCTAGGAGTGGATGGAGACGACTCCGGTCCGTTCCTGGTAATTGAACACGAGAACTTCATCGCTCCTGACAACGCACCCACAAACATTCTGCTCACCCCCGCTGTCCACGATGCTGATAGCTGGCTGCGACGCAGCATCTTCCGAACCACCTGCACCTCAGGAGGACGACGCTGTTCTCTGATCATTGATGGAGGAAGCGTTGAGAACTTCGTTTCACAAGAAATGGTCGACAAGTTGGGTCTGCCGACTCAACCTCTCGATAAACCGTACAGTGTGGCATGGTTTCGTGGTGGTACTCAACTCCCGATCCACCGTCAAAGCCTCGTTAACTTCTCCATTGGTCCTTCATATAAGGACGATGTGTGGTGCCATGTAGCCCCTATGGATGTCTGTCACATAATCCTAGGGAGACCGTGGCAATTTGACCGAGACGCTGAACACCGAGGAAAACTGAACACTTACACCTTTCTCATAGACAAGGTGCGCGTAACCCTCAGACCACAACGTGAAGCCCTTAGCCCTCGCCAAGTGGCTACACTTCGAGCTGCGACCGCCCAAACTGGCAACAAGGCTACACCATCAAAGACTGTGACCACGGGCTCTGTGTTGTTGATGGAAGCCCAAACATTCCAACGTGAAATTCAGGAGAGCTCCACCATCTATGCATTAGTGGGGCGTGAAGTGGACAACCAAGAGACAACTCCACCTGAAGTCCCGCCTGAGATAAAGCCCATCATCCAAGAGTTCGCTGACATCATGCCTTAAGAGTTGCCTGAAGGACTACCCCCGTTGCGAGACATTCAACATCACATTGATCTAGTCCCTGGAGCCAGCCTACCTCACTTACCCCATTACCGAATGAGCCCAAGCGAGCATGAAGAGATGAACCGGCAGGTTACTGATTTGCTGCGACGTGGGTATGTTCGAGAGAGTATGAGCCCCGTGGCGGTTCCTGCTCTGCTTACCCCGAAGAAAGACGGCACATGGAGAATGTGCGTGGACAGCCGAGCTATCAACAAGATAAAGATCAAATATCGTTTTCCCATTCCACGCCTCGATGATATGCTTGATATGTTATCAGGTGCCAAATTGTTTTCCAAAATGGATCTCCGCAGCGGCTACCACCAGATCCGCCTGCGACTTGGAGACGAATGGAAGACAGCTTTCAAAACCAAAGAAGGCCTGTATGAATGGACGGTCATGCCCTTCGGCCTGTCGAATGCCCCAAGCACCTTCATGCGAACTATGAATCATGTATTGCGGCCCTTCATTGGCAAGTTTGTGGTCGTGTACTTCGATGATATCCTGATTTACAGTTTGACCAAAGAAGACCACCTATCTCACTTGCGACAAGTCCTGGAAACCCTGAGAGACCAAAAACTGTATGTCCACCTCAAGAAATGCTCCTTCATGTCTGACACGGTCCTCTTCCTAGGATACATTGTCACTGCGGATGGACTTAAAGTTGACCCCTCAAAGATTCAGGCCATTCAGAGCTGGCCCGTACCCAAAACCCTCACTGAAATTCGCAGCTTTCTAGGGTTAGCTTCTTTCTACCGACGTTTCATTCGGAACTTCAGCACTTGTGCGGCACCGTTGGTAGACTGCACGCGGAAAGGCGCGCCCGCCTGGACTCTTGAAGCAGAGACGAGCTTTCAAAATCTAAAACATCAATTGACGCATGCTCCTGTTTTGGCACTCCCCGACTTCACCAAGATTTTCGTGGTCGATTGTGACGCCTCACATGTCGGGATTGGCGCTGTCCTCAGTCAAGAAGGACGACCTGTCGCCTTCTACAACGAGAAATTGAACGATGCCAGATCACGGTATTCCACTTATGATGTTGAATTTTATGCCGTGGTCCAAGCTCTCAAGCATTGGAGACATTACCTGATCCAGCGTGAATTTATCCTTAACTCTGATCATGAAGCCCTGAGATATTTGAACTCCCAGAAAACTCTTAACAAGCGTCATGCCAAATGGGTTAATTTCCTCCAAGAATACACCTTCCATCTCAGACACAAAACCGGAACCCTGAACCGTGTGGCCGATGCTTTGAGCCGGCGAGCACATGCCCTGACCACGATGACCGTCAGTACGACAGGATTTGAAACTCTCAAGGACCTCTACCCCACTGATCCTGATTTCGGTCAAATTCATGCCGACTGTGTTGGTACTGGGCAGGACCCAACAGCCACTTTTGTTCTTCATGAGGGTTTCCTATTCAAAGGCCACCAACTATGCATCCCGGCCACGTCCCTTCGAGAGAATTTAATTTCAGAACTACACAATGGAGGTTTAGCTGGACATTTTGGACGAGACAAAACCTTGACCCTTCTTCAAGAACGCTTTTATTGGCCGCAGTTGCGAAAGGATGTGACAAAGTTCGTACAGAAATGCCAAACATATCAAAGATTCAAAGGCCACCGGCAGAACACTGGACTATACACACCCCTACCCATTCCTCTGCGACCCTGGGAAGACATCACCATGGATTTTGTGCTAGGGTTACCCCTCACTTTGCAAAAAGTTGACTCTATTTTTGTGGTTGTGGATCGATTTTCTAAAATGGCACATTTCATTGCATGTAGGAAAACCTCAGATGCATCTCATGTCGCTGATTTGTTTTTTCGTGATATCGTCCGTTTGCATGGTGTTCCTCGTTCTTTTACTTCAGACCGTGATACCTGGTTTTTGAGTCACTTTTGGCGCACGCTTTGGTCTCGTCTTAATACTCGTCTGCAATATAGCACCGCTTATCATCCACAAACAGATGGGCAAACTGAAGTAGTTAACAGATCATTAGGAAATTTATTGCGATGTCTGGCAGGGGACTCTCCGTCCAAATGGGATGTAATTCTTCCCCAAGCTGAATTCGCATATAACAGTTCCACTAATAGGTCTACCGGAAAATCGCCCTTTGAGAGTGTGTACGGCTTTCCACTTCCACAATTTCTTAACCTAAAACCCACAACCATGCAAGGGAGAAGTAGTGCAGCTGCTGAGGATCTGGTCGAACACCTAACCCACCTCCATACCGAAATCCGAACCAAACTCCAATCCATGACCCAGAAATACCAAACTCAAGCCAACCTACACCGAAGAGAGAGTGAGTTCAGAGTTGGAGAATTAGTGATGGTCCACCTAAAAAAAGAGAGGTTTCCTTTGAGAGTCCACCAAAAATTAAGTGAACGAAAGATTGGTCCATTTCGAGTCCTCAAGAGGATTGGACCCAATGCATATCTACTCGACCTGCCGCCAGACGTTCAGACATCACCGGTCTTCAATGTATCAGATCTCTTCTTATATCATGGAGATGAACAGACCGATGACACACCAGTAGCAGTTCCCGCCAATGATGATATGCGCCAACCGCCAGCCACAACCGATGCTGATCAGATTGAAGATATTGCAGACATCCGAGATATGACGACTAGACGTGGTCTCTTCCGAGGATATCTAGTCAAATGGAAGGGACGACCTTTTACCGATTGCACCTGGATTGACGAGGATGAACTCCAACAACTCCGCCCCGATATACTTCAGAATTTCCACGATGTCATCTCGACGGAGCGAGATTCTTTTCAGCAGGGGGGAGTTGATGCAACATGATAGCAAATTTTATGAACATTTGCGTTATTTATTTTATTTAGCATTTGTTTTGTTTATTTGATTTTATTTCATTCCCATGTAAAAGGCTCATTATAAAAGGCCTCTTTTTATATTTTTCCTTTGATTTCTTCTTTCCCTAATTTTAGGGATTTGTTGCTTCTTTTGAGGGGGAGTAGCCTCTATAAAGGGCTCCCTTGTATTAGTTTTTTTTTAAGTTGAATTGAGAACTTTTTTTCTCCATCCCTAATTTCCTCTCTCTCTCCCTCTCTCTCGGCCCCACGCCTTTCTCTCTCCCCGACTTCTCCCCCCCCCCCCCCCCCTCCCGATTTCTCCCTTCATCCCGTAACCCTACCCTCCCCAGCGCCGCCTTCTTCCCCCACCTCGCCTCACCCTCTCCACCGTGCCGCCCCTCCCCACAGTCCTCTCCTCTCCCTTCCCGCAACACCGCGCCATTCGCCCCGTCCCCGAACCTTACCAGCGCCGCCCACTTCTCCTCCCCTCCTCTCCCGATTCCGCCTTCTCTCCTCTCCTCCCCTTCCGATTCTGCTTCACCCTCCTCCCCTCTCCCAGCGCACCACCTTCCCTCCGACTCCCTGCCGCCCAGCAACACTTCGCGCGACCCCGCCAGCCCATCCCTGCTTCGCCTGCGCCACCCACTTCCAACCCTTACACGGCCAAACCGTCGCCGCTATAACCCCCAGCGGTCCGCCAACCATCCAGAGTCGCCGCCTCCTCCGGGTTCACCTCAAAGGCGACCCTACTTACTGTGAAGCTGACTCGCGCCCCTCCCTCCTTTGCAGATCAGATCTGAAGCGCGCCTAACGACCCCTTGCCGGTTGTGGTACGAGTGTATTTTTCCATATAAATTTCCCACCGTACAAAATTAGCATTGTGGCTGTGATATTGCTGTTTAATTTGGTGATTAATTGAGATTCTAAACCTGCAACATCGTTATTAGTTTCCGTTAATCATTTAACTATTGGATTGGCCGTCGTTTGTGGAAGATTCGGAATTATATTACGAGTATCACGTCATTTATTGTTGCTGATTCTGCCCGTCGTGTATCATTTCTTTCATTTTTCGTCATTTGATTCCGTCATTCCATTGTTTGGTTCGACATTTAGATTATCGCACGCGTAGGTTGCATCAACAAGCTGGGCATTATCGACATATATGCTCCAACATGAGGGGGAGTGTTAGAGTTATTGTACTTGTGTTTTACGTTCCGTAACCCTTAGGGGTACTTATGTATTTTTCCTCTTGTGCTCTCTAGTTTTCTCTCTATATAAGAGACTCTGGCCCAATAGAATAAACACCGATTCATTTCTTTTCTCCACCATAATAATTATATATGGCTCTAAATTTGGTTCAAAATTCACTTTGTTGACATCTTTGCTTCACTAAGGAAAATATCTTATCCTCTATTTTTTGTAATTTTTTTATACATGCCAGTTGAATTGTTATAATGTTAGAGAAAATGATTCATTTGTGAAGTATCAAACTCCCAATCCAAATATCTGTTTATTATGAGTGACTATATATATATAACATTTGTAAATTTAACAATTCTTCAAAAATCTGAGAAGTGCACCTCACTCACTTATTTGAAACCACCTATACCCATCCTTCGTTTTTTAAAACATTGATTTGATTATGGTGACATAGAGGAGATTGTGTTGTATATTGCAATAACAAACAAACCTTGGTTTATTCCGATATGACTTGTTTGATTTGGCCTGTAACTCTAGTTCAATATACGTATTCAAGTCTGTAGACACTAGGCTGTTTTTTTTGAAAAAGTTTGCTTGATAAAGTGAGATTTCCTGATATCTTTCTGCAACTGAATTTACAATGATGGCAGGAGTTGAACTCGTATTTCGCATTCTTATTCGAATTAATTGTTTCCCGTGGACCTTCCGTGGGTTTGAATGCATCGTTAAGTCGCTACGATTTGTTTCATGGGCATATTTTTCTGGCCGCTGAGTCTGGAAGACTAGGCATATTGTGAGTAATGACACCTCTTTCTACTAGAAAAGCTGAATAATATTCTAATATATTTGCACAACGAGCCTTTGAATGATGTAACATGTCTTTTCATCTTATCTTTTTTTTTGCTTTTCTTGGGGTTATAAATGACAACCACAAATGAGAGTTGGACCCCACACACATTACATTTTCGTTTTAGAAGGCATCACTTTAATTTGCAAGTGTTTGTGAACCATGGCCCATGACACAGTACCTGCCATTATCTTTCTCGTGCATGCCTTCACTGACATTGCAATTAAGATGTATGTACCGCAGTGAGGGAGAATATCAGAGTTATTTATTTTTTTGACATGAAAAATTGTGGCATCCCAAGATGGGATCCACCTAAAAAGGTACACTAAGATCTTGGCATCATCTTACAATGACAAGTTTAGCTACAAAACGACTAGGCTGAACAAACGGTCTTACAATGTTCCACTATATTCTCGGTGTTAAAGGCATGATTTCGAAAGAGAAGCTCATTTCACGTACACCAAATTGTTCAAAAGAAGTACAAGGGGAACCGAGCTATTGTCATGCGAGTTGCTGCAGACGTACCTGATGGATCACCAGAAGAGAACACTATTGGTTGCATTAATCAAAGGTGTCTTAGCCATCCTCTATACTAAAGCCGAATAACAACAAGCGAAAAACAAATGATCTAAATCCTTGGGATCGGCAACACATCGATCATACAACTAGTCACCATCGCAGAGTTGCCGAAGTTGACGCCCTTTAGGAAGCATGCGACCAAGTTTGACTAACCATAAGAGAACCTTGATTCTCTTGGGAATCATGCTCTCCCAAATAATTGTGTAATCATGCATGATGTCATCATCCACCTCGAAGTGATCGTCCACAGAAAAGCGACAAGCCTTCTTAATCAAGAACTTACCCTCACCCAATATAATGATCCCTCTCAATTCTTAGGCCCTCCACCTATATAATGATCCTTCCCAATTCTAGGACCTCCACCTCTACTAACTCACTATGCATCGCCATGAAGTCCTCTAGCCTTTGATCTGAGAGCTCTGATGAAAAAGTGGGCATCCACGCTCCATGCTCCAAGACAGCCTCGAAATCGAACATCTCTATCCATCACAAGAGCGAACTAACAGAGAAAACGACTACAAAGGGTACCACCTTCTCGACCAATCATCACTCCAAAACCTGAAGGCCTTGCCATTACTCAAGACTAGGTGTACTTTCTCTAGCAATACCGGTACTGCCTTCATAATTCCGTGCATAGAGAAGAGAGAATGCAACTGTTGCCAGGTAATAACGCTCCATTGACCCGATAAATTCTCCACGCCAGCTTGCAAACCAGGTCCTTTGAATTGCCCCACAACCGATTCACCCACTTCACAATAAACCCTTTGTTCATCCCCTCCACCCTTAGGATGCCCAATCCCCTTTCAGCTTTGTCCTCGTGACCTTCTCCCAATTATCCAAATGAATCCCCACTTCTCCTATTTCCTGGCCGACCATAATAATATTCTCATCAAATATTCCAATCTATTACGGACCCCGACCAGAAGGCAGAGGCAATCTAGTAGCACATGAAAGAAATGGGAATGGCTGTCAGCCCATGCTTAAGCAAAATGAGCTTCTCCCCCTTTGAGAGCGTCATCTCTTTCCACCCCACCATCTTACCCTCCAATCTATCCAAAACCATCCTCCAGTGTTCCGCCTTAAGCCTCCCTACCACCAACGGAAGGCTAAGATATGTGATAGGTGACTCCCCAATTGGGCAACTCAATGCAACACTCGCTTGCTTGGTTTCCTGTTGAGATAAGCCAAAAGGCACCACAATCGATTTATCTTTATTAATCTTCATAAAAGAGATATATCCAAATATGTCGATAACTAGAGACACCCACCTAATCTAATCCGCTTCCCCTTCAGGAAAATCACCGTATGATCTGCATACTACAAGAGGGGGTATCGATATATCTTCATTGCTGTAACCAGGACACCATCCTTCATCGAAGCTAGCCTCATCATGATAGTAAGCGCATCAGACATAATTACAAACAAAAATGGAGCCAACAAGCAGCCTTGCCTAACCATGGCCTCAAATTTCAGCGAAAAATCGGTCGAATTTCTGTCGAATATCGATATCCAGTCGAAATCGAAATTCGACCGAAATGACCGAAATTTCTGTCTTCTGGGCGTGACCAACCACTTCGGCCTTACCGCCAAGGCCATGCTGTGGTTGGAAGAAACCCCTTCGGTCTCCTAACCAACACTGCATAGTAGGTCGCCGTAATACACTGCTTTATCCATGAGATCCAAATGTCGAGGAATCCTCTCTTCACAAAGAAAACCAGATAAAACGCCAAGCAGAGGGAATTCCTATCTTCTGGGCGTGACCACTGGATATGGAAGGACAAGATTTTCTCGGGAAGAATGCGTATGTAGCAATTGCTAGGCCTCCATCGCCTAGAACATATGGCATGATTCGTGACTGCAAGTTTATTTGGAATCTCAAGCTGCCAAACAGAATAGGCTTCTTTCTGTGGTTATTGCGTAGAAAGATGGATTATGACAAAGGATTGATGCGAAAGAATATCGACGGTCGTCTCCAACAGATGCGCTCTTTGTTAACTTGTATCGAAACTGCGGAATATCTTTCTTGGCAATGCACGAAGACATCGATTGTTTGCCCGGAGATTGGGGCTAACTGGCTGAATTTGCAAAGCTTAGAGTCATTTTGGGATTCATTATTTCAGAATTGTGGACGTCCTTGGGAGGAACTTCTATTGCCTGTGGCTACCTTGTGGGCAATTTGGTTATCTCGTAATGGGGCGATCTGTTTGGGTCAGAGATTTTATTGCGAAAATGTACTATTTCCTGCTAGATTTCTTCTAGAAACCTTGGTTTTGCAAGTATCTTTGTAGTTTTTTTATTTTAATTAAAATGGGGCGGACACCATAATCGTATTTCCCCCTCTTTGGTCTCAAAAAAATCCACACCGTCTGAGGAATTATGCACAAACAAGGCAAATCTCGTCCACCATCTCAGGCAGTATTCACACTAGCTCATGGGGTCGTGCACATTAGTAGTGGAAAACATGACACTATCTGCCTTTCTGCACAACATCACAGTGATAATGTGCTTCTAATAACTCTTCTCCTTCCAATGTAAGCTTATCCCCATTCCACCCAATCACTACACCACCTGTGACACCTTCTGCTTCAATAGCTTCTATATTTCGACAGTAATACTCTACCAATGGTCCTCCACGATCTATCCAACTCTTGCGATATTTAAATTTCCGCAGTAGCAAAACATCTGCCCTCACCTCCTTAGCAAGATCACAAACAACCATCTACTCTCCGACCTCCCCAACCCCGTAACATTCCATGTCAATATGTTCATTCTGACACAATAGCTAGCCCATGTGGAGGTATCACCCCCAAGCAATCCACCAAACTTTGATCCACACCAACCGTGAGCCTTCCGCCACCTCTCGCCTCCCCAACAATGCACATCGAATTAATCACCCCTTCTTGAGAAATCACGTGCTCCCCCTGCATAGTAGGTGGTGATCCTCCCTAGAAATCCTCGACTCCACCTGTTGGCGTGGTGGAGTCACCAACATCTCGGGGAGGCCTTGACCGAGCCCACCATCAGTAAAGAGCAGCCGTCACCCAAACACACCATGAACACCTCCACATTCAAGCTTCGAAAATAACCACTTGACCCCTCCAATCAATCATATATCTCCATGCGCCTGCATCTCCGCCGCTCCCTCAAGTTCTTTCTACAATAACTTTTCCCAAACCTTTCATCGAATGAAAGAATGGGACGGAGCTCACCCCCTCGCTCCTCACTTGTCACAGGAGGTCCATGCTCCAGTACAACTCTAGGATCGTGATCGGTAGACACCTCAACACCCAAGAAGAAAGGAGTGAGATGGACATTAAGATCCACCAAGCATGTCTCCTCAGTGTAATACAAATCCACGAAGGTAGGGCCATACGAGGAAACCACCCTCGGCTATCAAGGGAGAGACCTCGATCTGTCCAATAGATTTGGTGCCAGAGACCGAGACTTGCAGTGACAGTTGAAAGACCAAACAACGTGACTTTTCCCCTTCCTCTATCAACGCACCTATCATCGATTAGAGTTGTCGTCCCTTGCCTTCAGCACCGCCAGATTGTCGCCATCTGATGCTGCCGCCCTTCGACTTCTCATCATCAAAGGCACAGATCTCCAACCACACTAGCACCCTTTCGATTCGCGCTTCAATCAAACAAGGGAGAGGTCGAAGAGTGTTCGTAGCAGAGATCGCCATGTCTAGCGGCTGGGCCATGATGCATGCCCTCAATCACGATGTCATGAACATGACATACCATGATCCATCCCCACTGCAACCCTAATTCGGTCCAACGACTATGCATGATCGACACTTACTTAAGATAGAACCTCCAGATCGGATTTGATTTCATGGTTCCAACTCTCAGCCCCAGCCTCTACCAGTGCATCTTCCCAGTAGCCTTCTGTTTAAACCTTAATAGGCTCTCGACATCCGCTGACGATAAGCCTTTTACACAAATTGTTGAGTCCAACACATCGACCATTGACATATCAACTATCGCATTCACCAGACACCCTTCTTCCCTTCTACCAACTCCAACAATAACATGCTGCTTATCTCCAGTTTCCTCACATGCTAGTGTTCTCTTCGGCTTCCAAACTTTAATACACGTACAAACACTTTGACGATGGCTGAATCTTCCACATGCAAAACCCTTGATCCGATCTCGGCTATCATACGTACGATGTCCGTGCCCACCACATCGCAAGCAAAGCACTGTAAAACTCGAAAGGGAAGTGACACCGGGTTTCGCTGAACACCCTCCTCCACTCTCTTTGTCCAATGACGTCTTTCAATGACAGTCCAACCATCCGCATCTCGAACCTTTGGAACCTCACCCCAGTATGCTTAAGCTGGTTCTCCTCCGCGGACCTGCACTCGATCCTTCTCACGTGCCCTCCCATGCTCCTTGTCTCCCAGTCTTCCACGCTCCATCAGGTCTTATTTATAATATTTATAATTATTACACTTATAAATATACTATCATTTAAAATTTGCTATCGTGGAATTGATGAAAAAAAGAAAATTTACCAGCAGAGTGATTCCTTTGTGAATTATGGAAACCTAACTTGTCGTAATATTGGCGGTGATTGAGGAGTTCTAGGATGGGAATTCCAATGTTTTCTTTTTGAATTGAAAGGAATTCCAATGTTGATTGGTTGGACATGGCTTATTTTTATGCCGTCAAAGAAGGAGCCACTATAAGGGTCTAGGAATTCATGCCTATTGCTCTTTTTAATGCAATCTACCTGATGGTTGCAAAGCTTCTGGCTAAGAGGGTTGTATTGTGTCCTTGATGATTTGACTATTCCTCAGCTAACGACCTTTATACCATACCAACTGATTATTGATGACTATTCCTTGATGATTTTGACTTTCCCAAGCATCGATTCAGATCTTGGGAGGGGATTTCGTTGTTATCAGATCCACCCTCTCTGGACGTCCCGTGCTCTTCAACACGCGCTTTCCCTCTGCACAGGTTGGAGGTGCAGTTGGGCCCTTATCCGGATTCTCCTCATTTGGACTTTCCCTCCGGGTCGAAGAGGATGTCGATAATCTCACCGCCCCTAGGTCTCCAGCAGGTCATGATGCTCCAAGGTATGTGCGATGTACGTGGGCCTCTCTCCAATAGGGACGAGGGGCGTGTTCTAATCTCCTCAAACCAGAGGTTGATGGATGCTGGATCAAAAGGCGAAGCGGATACGGGTGCCTCATGCTACTCTCGTGATGATTTATCTGCTGGAAAGGGTGGTTTCAAGCTGACGTAGGAAGGGATTTTGGGCATCACGAGAAGGGCGGCTACTCTCTCACGTTAGGTGAAGCACATGAGGGTTGCTGACTGAAAAACCCTTTGTTTACCCTCGCTAATTGTGCCGAATTAACATTAAATGCGTTGTAGTCGGGAAAATTTGGAAAACTGCTTAAAGTAATTATCCAATTAATAGCGAGCGGTCAAATTTATTTATTTATACTTGGGAAGTCCAATGTCAAACTCAGTGGCAACTGTCTCCTTAAGTTAATTTCTAAGTGATTCTGAACTTTGGTTTTAGAGGATTTTTTGGTATTTTGTATGCAATCAATAACTGAAATGCAAATTTAGCAAAGTTCGAGGATTAAAATGTAATTTTCCTTCAAATGATGTCCAAGAATAATGAAACTTGGCCAGAATGTGAAATATAATGAAATTGATGCTCTATATTTTTTTTTGGAATTGTCTGATGTAATATGAATTAATTACGAATTAAATATGTAGTCTAGGTGATTTTGAGAAAATTAATTTTAATAAATATCAAACACCGATATTTTCTAGAGATTGAATTATCCTAGATAGGTCTATTTGAGAGATATCCAAAACACTTTTTAATTCCTTAAAATACTAAGTGCAGATTTAGCTAAAAATCAATTACTCAAATCACCAACTATTTTATTACGACCTCGATATACATGCAAACATGATGGTTTTTGGGCACAATAAAGAAATCAACTAATTATAGAAAATCTGAATTTTTGTTTTTTTGGAGCTATGATTAAATTTATAGGAATTTAATAGCACACAATGGGTAAAATATGTTATTTTTCGCAAGATAATTAATAAATAATTAACCACAGATAACAAAAATATCAAGCATAAACCAACACGTAGAGAATTAGTTGAACAATGGAAGACCTAATTTAATAAATAAAATAATGTCGAATCAAGGTCTAAAATCA
The DNA here is from genome assembly GCA_037367405.1 of Ottelia alismoides. NCBI lineage: Eukaryota > Viridiplantae > Streptophyta > Magnoliopsida > Alismatales > Hydrocharitaceae > Ottelia > Ottelia alismoides. The sequence continues at coordinate 824,200 of JAZKJV010000658.1, forward strand.
ATGAAGAACAGAGGGTCTAAATGCAAATTGCAGAACAAAATGATAAAAAAATAATACACAGGGATATGAATGTGAATACCTAGACCCAGGAGGGTCTCAGTGCAATTTCTCCACCAGGGCACATGCAAAGCACACCCCTGCTTGAACGGTTGTGCCTTTCTGTTTGCGAAGTTTTCAGGGCCTCGTAAATTGGACCCCACGCACGTGCGGGGTCACGTGAATGCGTCTTGGGAGTTGACCCCACGAGGGTGGGCCGTGAAGAGCTCTTATGAAGAGTAAGGCTCTCGTGAGCAGACCCTGGAGGAGGCTTGGCGAGGTCCTGGAAGTGCTGCTTGTGCTTCGTGTCGATGAAGATGGAAATCGACGATGGCATGGCTAAGATGCTTGAGGAAGTCAGTGAAGTTGGAGGCGACCCCTTGGGTCGTGCTGCCGATGAAGCGAAGCCAATGAGCGGAGCTCTGATGTGAAGGCGATGGAGCGGTGGGTGGATGTGAAGGGGCGGAGCGAGCTGCAGATGGGTTCGGAATAGTGCGAAGTATGCGGGAGATGTGGGTTTGAGTTTCGAATAAGGAAGAAGAAAGGGAAAAGGGGGATGTGGTGTTCGCCTGAAATGAGGAGAAGACAAGGCAACGATCGCGAGGGCAGAGCGGTTGTTTGGTGCGGTGGTGGAAGGGGTGAAAGAGGAAGGCGAAGCAATGGGACCGAAGCGAGTGTCGATAATGAGGCGGAGAGTAGCATAGAAAGAAGAGGATGTGGGCGGAATCACAAGAAGAAGAAAGATCAGAGAAAGGAGGAAAAAGAAAGAAAAAAAGAATAAGAGAAAGGAGAGTTACCTCGAGTGAGGATGGAATAGCCTGGGAGGGAGGTGCACAGAAGAACACCTCACTTCATTGCTCGATGCCGTAGCAAAGTCGGAGCTCAGCAAGCTCAAGGAACTCGCGACGGTGGAGGTACTGCCAACTTGATGATCCATGCCCTTATTCCTATCAAGTATGATGGAAAAGGGAGTAAGAGAGGACACTTTCTTCTACTTGAGTTGTATCTACATGAGTTCTATCTCGTTCATCATCCTCTACTCGTAGCTCTTCAATAAAAGCAATCTTTGCATCGGATGTTTTAACTCGATCATTTGGTCCCTATACATGTGAACCAACTCCAGGTCCCCATAAGAAAAATGGGAGATGGCATCTTGGGTTCGTGTATAGGAGAGGCCCAACATGAGGTATTTAACCATCCATTACTTCGAGAGTTTCATAGGGGACAACCACTCTACTTCTGATATTCGATTCGACATCAACTCTAGATGGACTTCTGTACTTGAGATCGGCTCAGACTTCTACTGCACATCAACAAATGACAGATCGACATTCCAAACTGCTGCTGCTGTTAGCCGTCTTCACCGAGCATCGACTACTTCGTTGGATGTCTTTCCCCGACTTCTACTCAGCGTGGATTTCTTCTACGACGACTCTACGCAAATCTTCTCCAGGCACGACCTGATCACCGCAGATTGTCCTAGTGCAAGGTCTTCTACTAGTAGCGACTACTTCGTGCGGGTGCCTATCTCTGTCTCTTTTAGATGTATCGTGTGAAGGTGTGTTATATATTTATTTGTTGCAAACGGCAGCTTTCTCAGCTCCAGCTTAAGGGGGAGTGTTTTAATCCCACATCTATTATTTGAGGGGCCCGATCTGTCTGTGGCGCTATATAAAGAGCCCCTCATCTTCCATACTCATTAAAAACTCTAATAGAAGATCCAACCCTTTGAGGCCTTCTCCGGTGGTTTCATCTCGCTTCTTAGGGAACATGATTCTACATAAAATCCAAGATGTTTATGTTTGATTATCGTTTTTGCTTCAGTGTTTTATTTTTCAACATGTGATATTGTGGCTTTGGAGATTGTGGTTGACTGAAGGGGAAATTAGGCGCCCATATTGTTCTGGAAGGTGGACTTCCTTAAAGCTTACGTTATGGTTCATTGTAATCTCCTCTAGAGCTTTGGATTGCTCTAGTGTTTGTGTTTCAAGAGTTTTGGTATATCGTTAAGGTGGGGGAAGTTATGAGGAGTGTTGATTGAGAAGGGACACTCGAGGCCTAGGTTCTTTCGTTCCGTCATATTATGGAGAACTTATCCCCTCCCAACGTCTCCACCACGGAGGCACCTTTCTTTTATCAAATCTTAGGGATATGGTCTATCATGAGGGTGGTATTTTATTATGGTGTTGGTTCCCAAGTTTTTACAATGTTTCATGTAAAGGAGAAAATGACAAATTGGTGGAAGAGTTGGAAGAACTTTCTCGTTTCGGTGTTTGTCCAATGGGAAAGGGAGTGGGAGCTGGTGGGAGCGAGCTAGGTTGGTGGAGGGGTCTTTTAGATAAAATCATAAAATGAAGAACATTTTTGTGTAGTTATGTCCCATCGAGGACTCGAGCCCGATTCCACCATTTTTTAAGGACAAAAGGGTGAGGCATCCATGAGACATCCACAACAAAATATTCACAAATTATAATAAGCAGTTTAAGAGACCACGAGTTTTGAAGTATGCATATGTAGTTAGTCTGGTACATTTTCTACATGTAAATTTTCATCCCAAAAGATCACATCATTTCTCACCTACTAAATGGCCCAAAGCATCACGATCACCCAAACTCTGCGTAAACCCTAATTCCACCATTTCGAAGCAGTTGGGGGCACAAATTTGTTAGGCTGGCAGATATTTTTCTTGAGGGTGCAAGTCAAATGAGTAGGGTCATACCTCTCAAGCAAGCAAAATTCGAAACCCATTATGATTCTAGGAGAAGGGCATCGACATGTGCTAGCATTAGATCTAGTTGGATCAAGACAACTTGGTTTTTATCCCAATGCTATTATGGGGGCAGAGACCTCAGGTAGTTGACCTCGGAGGAGATAGTTTTTTTAGTTGATGGGATGGGAGGGGGGGGGGGGTAAGAGGGTTATATGAAGATGATGGGGTTTATGCTTCGGTTTACTGGTGACCTTTCTTGTTGCAACATTCTTGGAAGGAAGGGGAGCGTGAGTTTTGGGCAAAGGACGATGGTAAAGTTGGAGAATAGGGAGCAATGGAGGATAGTCAAGGAAGAGGGGGGATACTTTGAGGTGTAGGGTCTAGCATGAGTGTTGATGAGAGGGGAACGTATTTAGGTGGAGTTGGTAGGTGAAGTATAATGTGGTTAGGAAGACTTTAAAAGAGGGGGGTTCAGAGGAGGAAGAGGAAGGTGTTGCGACCATGGTACTAGTTGGCCTATGTTCTTGGAGGTAATTGTTTGAAGAAAGCGAGGGAGTGGTTGGTTGAGATGGGTAATGGATGAAGGTTTGCAAGGGAGGTGCTGGGCGTTGGTGGGGCCCTTTCTCAGATTGGAAGGATATCGAGGTTCAGTGGAGGTCGGAGAAGAGGGTGGGGAGGCTATGGATCGAGGGGTGGAGTTAACATGGGCTAGGTAAGTGGGAGAGGTGATGGAGATGCAAACTATGCAGGAGGCCTAAAGGACGGGAAATCTACCTCCAGCTTTACAATGTCCAAACAATGCAGACTATGCAAGAGGCTCTGGGTTCATGGAAGAGCAAGAAGCAGACTGTAGTTGCCAGAACTAGTGTAGAGTCAGAGTATGGAGCCATGGTTAGGGATGAGCATTGGGCTGGGTCGGCCCAGCCCAGCCCGAAGCCCAGCCCAAAAAGCCCGACCCGGCTCAGGCCCAAAGGAATATCGGGCCGGGCTTGGGCTCAATATTTAGGCCCAAAATTTTTTTGGGTCGGGCTCGGGCTTGGTTTGGCCCAGCCCGACCCGGCCCAAGGGCCCGGCCCGAAGAGGGCCCGCATCCTTTCTCACATCCGACATGCATGAAAACTCTCACCTATTTCATGTGCACTCTCTTCTTGTATCATGTTTTCATACAATGTTTATAAATCAAGAAAGTCAAGCGTGTGATATGAGTTGATGATGTATTTCAATTAAGAATTAATTTTCCTTAATTACTATTTGGTTTAGATTCTTTTGGTTATTCTTGAATTTGTTAGTATTTATTTTTTTCAATCAGAACATTTTCTAATATTGTACATTTATCCAATATGGGTCTTATCTCCATTTTTTAACATGTAGGATCTGGTGCACCTGTTATTGTTAACTGGGTAAATTTGGTTCACTCTTTCAATTTCTTTAAATGAGGGACATTCATCGTATCTAGCATTGAGTGCACATGTGTAAAATGAGAAATCTTCGGATTTGGTAGAATTGTGTTTTAGTTGTTTCACAAGTATTATGGTACACGTTTTAAACAATTTTGGCTTGTGTAATTTGAGTTGAGATAAACTTGAAACAAAAGAGTCAAAGTTAATAATATCTAATTCGGAGATGGGCCGGCCCGACCCAAAGGAATTGGGCCAGGCCTGGGCTTGGGCCAAACAAAAGAAAATTTGCGGGCCTAAGCCCGGCCCAAGGCCCGAATTTTTTAAGTGGGCTTGGGCCTGGGCCCTTCAAAGCCCGGCCCAGCCCGGCCCATGCTCATCCCTAGCCGTGGTATAGGTGAGCACCGAGATGATGTGGGTCTGATCTTTTCTGACTGACCTAAATATTGACACGCCTCTTCCCATGCATCTACAATGGGATATCCAAGCTTCTCTTATGCCTTCCATGAAAGGACCAAGCACATTAAGGTAGATTGCTACTATACACATTAGAGATGCAAATGGTTACAGATATATCCGTATCCGATCCGTCACCGTATCCGTTTTATATAGATTTTAACATCCGTATCCGTATCTGTTTTAAAATGGATACAGATACATATATCGTTTTGATATCCGCAAACATTCGTATTCGTATCCGTATATACATTTTCGTGTATAAATTTAGTCATACATTTATTTTTAACCCTATATAACATAATTATATACCTTCTTTTACTATATTTGTAATTTTTTTACTATACAAACACATTTAGTAAATTTATATCATGCATTTTCCACCCAATTCATATATATATATTTAAGTCAATTCTATGGAGTATTTCTAACATTACTCGTACGCAATCAGTATCCGTTTTACATCCGTATCCGTTTTTTAAGGATATGGTAAGATAGTTTTAATATCCGTCAATCTTCGTATCTGCATTCGTTTTCGTATTTAAAAATGGATAAGGATATGGTAATACCTATATTTGTATCCGTATCCATCCATTTGCATCCTTACATGACATGATTTAGAAGGGTTTTATCTCTACTTTCCATGTTTGCTAAGAGAAAAAAACAACATATGTTTTCACCAAGGCTCTAGTCAGAGGGCCATTTTAGAGATGTTGTTCCGAGCATAGCATAGTTGACATCTGTGCTCCATCTTAGTGGGAGTGTTGAGAGTTATTTTATCTTTTCCCATTTATAATTTGCTCAATCGGGTTTCTCATCTCTATTTAAGAGAACCCTAGGACATCATGAATAATCAATTCAATTTTTTCTTTCCACATTATCTAAGCTCCCCAACATAGATCCTTAGCTCGAGCTGCAAGTTTGAGGTCCAACCATCGAGCTTTATGCCCTAGGATTCCTAACCAAGCTCCCTAGTTAAGTTACCTCATCGTGAATTTGCAACCAAGCCATGTACAATGAAAAACATATAGAAGGGTATATGATGTACGCATACTTCACCCATTGGGGTTTTGCACTGAGCAACATAATTAATTGGTTGAACCACACAAGAATTCCTTAAGAATACAAGAGCAATCATGAGCACTATAACTATTGGTATTTTCCCTAAACTGTCTAGAATTTTTTTCAGGAACTATGATCATCTATGAGATTAAACAAGCTTTTTGGGAGGATTTGGATAAGATTATTTAATGAATCCCACAAAGAGAGATGATTTGCTTAGGTGGAGATCTTAATGGACATGTGGGTGCTTCAAGGTATGCTAGTGTTCATGGAGGACATGGTTTCAGGGATAGATTTGACGAGGGAAAAGTTATTCTGGATTTTGTAACGGTGTGTAATCTTTTCATTGCAAATACTCTCTTCAAGAAGAGGGAAGAATATTTAATTACTTATAAGAGTGGCTCGGTTGTAGTCACAAATAGATTACCTTGCATTGAGAAGAAAAGATCGGTTGTGTTTCAAAGACTACAAAGTAATCCCAGGAGAGGTTGACCACCCAATATCGCTTGTAGTCATGGATGTGCAAATAAAAGGGCTAGTAAGGAAAAGGAGGGTCTCTAAGATCACTAGAACTAGATGGTGGAATCTTCAATTGAAGCAATCAAGCTTCATGGAGAAGGTTTTAGAAGACTTATCTTGGGATTGTAACCAAAGTGCAAATGAGATGTGGGTGGCAGTAGTATCTTGTATCTGAAGAGTAGCCAAAGAGATGCTAGGCGAGTCAAAGGGAGGAGCTCCTGGCCAAAAGGAGGCTTGATGGTGGAGTGGAGGGGTGCAAAAGAAGCTCAAAATTAAAAGAGCTTGCTTTAACGCTATGTCTAAGGATATAATTAGATGAAATTGTCACAAACTACAAAATAACGATGTAGGAAGGAAGGACAGCGGTAAGCGAAGCTAAGTCAAAACTTATGAAGTTTTGTACAAAAATCTCGACTCTAATGAGGGCCAGAAGGATATATTCAGGCTGGCTAAAGCAAGAGAAAGAAAGACCAAAGATCTTTCTCAAGTGAGATGCATTAAGGATGAGGAAGGTCACACGCTTGTTACTCAGAAGGATATAGAGACTAAAGGGAAGCAATGCTTTCATGAGCTTTTCTTTGGGGAAGGAAATAGAGTTCACTTTGGGAAATCTAGCTAGTAGTGAAATCGTGCAAGCTATAGATGAATACAAAGGAAGGAAGTAGAGGAGGCTTTGAAGGTTATGATACATGGGAAATGTGTAAGACCTGATGATATTCCTGTAGAAGTTTGGAGAGTTTTAGTTGAGCATGGTTTGACTTGGCTTACAAATTTATTCAATATTATTTGACGAAGCAAGAAAATACATGAATGGAGGAGAAGCATTGTGGTTCCTCTTTATAAAAACAAAGGAGACATTCAAAATTGTTCAAATTATAGAGATATCAAGTTGATGAGTCACAATATGAAAATTTGGGAACCTGTGATCAAAAGAAGGTTGAGGCAAGTTTCCAAAGTAAAAGAAAACCAATTCGGATTCATTCCAGGTCACTCAACTATTGAAGCCATCCACTTGCTATGGAGAACAATGGAGATTTACGGAGCTAAAATGAAGAACCTCCATACGCTTTTTATTGATTTAGAGAAGGCTTATGATTCTGTCCCATAGGAGATATTGTGGAGAGTTTTGGAGAAGTGACAAGTACCTATCCTATACATTAACCTCATAAAATATATGAATGATGGGGCTTCATCTTGTGTAAGGATTCAGTCTGGGAAGACTGATTATTTTGACATCAACATTGGTCTGCATCAAGGTTCAACTTTGAGCTCATTCTTTTTTACTTTGATTATGGAAAAGTTGACAAGTCACATTCAAGATGAGATACTTTGGTATATTTTATTCCCTAATGATATTGTGTTGATTGATGATACTAGAGATGAAGTAAACGAGAAGCTTAACGTCTGGAGACATGTATTGAGAATAAAAGATTTCCTATAAGTAGGGTTAAGATTGAATATATGGAGTGTACTTTTGATGGAAGCAATGAAGGAATCGAGGTTAAGATTGATGATGATAACATTCAAAAGATACTCTTTTAGATATTTGGGATGTATTTTGCAACATGACGTTGAAATTGATGGAGATGTTACAAATAGAATAAATGCAGGTTGGTTAAAGTGGAGAGGAGCCTCTACTATTCTCTGTGATAAGAAAATTCCTTTGAAAATCAAAGGAAAGTTTTACGAAGCAGCTGTGAGACCAGCTATTCTCTATGGATTTGAATGTTGTCCCGTGAACCATGGACATGTGCAGAATGACAGTAGCAGAAAGGAAAATGATAAGGTGAATGTGTGGACACACATGTAAAGATCGGATTCGGAACGATGCCATCAGAAGGAAAATTGGTGTAGCTCTGATCGAGGATAAGATGCGAGAAAATCGCTTAAGGTGTTTTGGCCATTTGCAAAAGAGGTCAGCGGATGCACCGATGAGGAGATGCGAGTTTTGGAATATTGAGCAGGCTAGAGGAGGGCGATGAAGGCCCATGAAGTGTTGGAATGAGACTATACGAAGGGATCTTAGTTTTTTGGATCTAATCTCGAGAATTACCCAAGATAGATCTGAATGGAGATAAAGAATCCATGTATCTGACCCTACTTTATGTGAGAAAAAGCTTTGTTTTTGTTGTATGATCATCTATGAAAAAGCATCCAAAGATCCCCACATAAAAGTCAAATGCCACCCTAGAGGGGACAACACCGAACATAAGATGAAATATGAGGAGTTGCTGGTAGCTGACCGATTTCCCAAAAAAATCACAGTTAATCAACCGATTGCTCGTGCACAATGGTATTAATCTATGCATGATCCATAATAGCCACCTTATCTAGGATAATATTACATGATAAAGAGCCAATCACTGGTCATCGATTAGTTATCTCGAGCAACTGCTGCTGATAATTGATCAGTTGTTTCTACTCAGGCAATGGTACCCCATCAGTGCTCGGTGTACAACCACCACCTTATCGAGGATAATATCACCTACCATAGATGCATTTGTTAGTAATCAAGCAGTTGTTTTGAGCAGTTGCTGATAATTAACTTGTTGCACTGAGCTACCATTGATTGGCAAGTTACTCGTACATGGGGGTACACATTTTGGTGGTTACCGTAACCATGCGTCACAAATGGATCTAATATGGAACATCATGCTATTTACAACGCTTCTGACGAAAGACAACACCATTACGGGAGAGTCAAATTACCTACAGAACAACAATAGGTCGTACACATCCTTCACGAGATTCATCATTTGCCTCAAGGATCGAGGCCCATAAGCCATGGGAAATCCATTCTATTACGAAGCTGAACAGAGAAAGGACAAGAGAAGAGAAGATGATCCACATCCTCCAATGAGGCCTCGCAACGCAAATAGACGGAGTCAATTGTTTGAAGCCAGCAGGTTCTAAGCTCCTGAGTGGCGACTCTGCCCAATCTTGCATGCCACAGAATTATCCTCACACGTGGTAGTATATGAGATCTCGAAATGAGCTCGAATATGTTTGCATCCACACATGTCCCCGAAGATGTGTCGCGAGAGGGAGAGAGAGAGAGAGTACAATAGGCCTTTCACCATCAATCCACTTCCAACCATCTCTTCCATATGAAGGGCCCTCGTGATCCACCAGATCTCTCATAAGGCACATGAAATCCTCTAATTGTTGCTTCAAAAATTATGAACAATAGGAGGGACACCACATGCCATTTTCCCAAACATCTCTCACCCGCATTCTGATGATTAGCAAGTGCAAATAATCTTGGGTATCGAGTCACAAGTAGCTCATCCCCTGTCCAGTTGTCTAGCCAAAACAGAATTTGGATCCGTTCCCCAACATTGTTCGAAACATATCTCTAATAAGTGGAAGCATCTCACAAATACCCCTCCAGAAGGTCGATGTCATCACCGTAGCACTAGGATCTGCCGCCAAGTTCAAGTTGATGCCATAAGTGCTTCGCAGTAGTTTGGAAACCACATCATTACGACTTCCCCAAATCCTGAAAATCCATTTCACAAGGAGGGTTTGATTCAATACCTTTAGCTTTTTAACCCCAAGACCCCCTTTCAGTTTAGGTCTACTGACCACGTTCCAACCAACCTGAGAGAATTATCGTGGCTCTTGACTAGAGCCCCCTCCCCAACAAAAATTTTCTCATGTTTTTTCCAAGTGGTGTCTCACCTTCTTCAAAAGAGGCCAAGAAGACATGAAAAGATGGGTATAGCCGATAACACATCCCTTCAATAAGATAGAGGATTTCCAGCCTACTAAGTGTTTTTCTAGCTTCTCATAGAAGGAAACCATTGTGTCTTCGTGAGCCTTTTATAAGTGAGCAGGAGACCTAGGTACTTCATCAGCAGGCTTGAGATCGGAGATGCAAGCTTAGTGAAACAATCCTCAAGCTCCTCCTGTGAGATTCCAAATGGGGCGAATCTGAAGACCTGAGATAGATCCAAACATGTGAAGCATAGTTGACATACCATGGGCCTCCTGATCTCCACCCTCAATAAAAAAATATCGTATCATTTTCATACTGAGACAATGGGATGGATAGGTCCAAACTTGTATATCCAGCCGTGAAACCTGCAGAGATTGCTTTCCCAGCTAGAATGACCAGAATGTCCGCAATGATCACAAAAATAAGAGGTGCGATCGGACAGCCTTTTCTAATTCCCCTGTGTCGTAAAGTGACCCCCTCAGGCCTGGCATTCACCAAAATGGAGAATGACGTCGTCGTGATACATTGCTTCATCCACGATATCCAGTGTCCAGAAAACCTCTCATTCTTAGTGTAGACCAAATAAATCTCCAATCAACACTGTCATAAGCCTTTGAGATGTCAATCTTCCATAGTAGACCATTGATACAACGTCTTTTCCAATTTGCGGCAATCTTGCTAGTATTGACTAGGCTGTCCATCATGCAGTAATGTGGGATGGAAGCTGATTGACAGGGGGAGAAAAGTCAATTTTGATTAAAACCAAACTTGTATTTGAGGGTAGAATGGGATCCTTGGCCAATGGTAGGGATACAACATGCGATTTGGGGCGGGGTCAATAGTCTTGAGTTATGAAAACAACTTTGTGCAAATGGTAGAGTTGTTGAATCTGATGTGGATCCAATAGTCTTGATCCGTGAAAGCAACCTTGTGCCAAATGCAGGTTAGGCTAAGGTAGAGTGTGAAGTTTTTTATTCAAAAAGATGTAGACTGTGAAGCTGTCCAACCCTTATCAATCATGCACACTGTGAGGGCTTCATGGATCAGGTTGCACTGGCGTTTCAGCACTTCACATTTTAGAAGTTATAAGATGCATGTTTTCATTTGAACATTTGTTAATCCGTTGCTGGCATGTATGCATAAAGAGAATAAAACGAGTCAGGATGCCAGTGGTTGTTCTTACATTGATTCTAATATTATGCCGACAATTTGAAATAATATGTCAACATTTGCTAGATGCATGGATTTAATTTGAGATCCTATTGTTACCTGTTGCAGATTTCATGCTAAAGAATACCCCGCATATGACAAGAAAGTATTTCCTATTAATATGGGCTACTGCCAAAAAGGTGTGGTAGTACATATGAATACCTGAACATATTGTCATGCATTTCTTTTTTTAGAGAAGATTATTTAATTGGATTTTGGCACCACAATGGAAGAAAAATAAAGTCTTCGTTCATGATCTTTTCTCTTTGAAAGTGAGAAAATTACACATACCTTTGCTATTTTCCGATCCATTTCTCTCCTTTTTTTCCAGGGTCAAATGTGGAGTATGATGATTCGATTAATTTAAGGAACATTCTTTGGTTGGCACCATTGCCTTGTAAAGAGACAAGGGCTTGGATGGCGCCTGGTAAGCATTTTGCAAACAATACTTTGAAATAGAATTGTATGGTATTTATGTGCCTGAAGGACACTATCTATTGTGTATGATACCTCATCAGTAGGTAAAGATTTCTTCTTCTGTTCTCCTCATTCTTCGTTCCTTGTTTGACTCTTTTTTCCCTCATCCCTAATTAGGTTATTCAAAATATTACCAATAAATGGATACCTGAATCGGTTGATCATTTCACAATAATAGTTGGTCAGTCGGTCATGTAGTCCAAAATCAAGCATCTAAGCATTATCTTGTTGGATTAAGGTTGGGGCTTAATTCATATGACTATAGGTATCTAGTAGATTTCCAAACTTCACATTGATGGAGGCTTCTCACAACGAACATGTGGATATCAACACAACCACATTTACATGGATTTACATTGAAAACTCTTCTCAATAGAAGGGAAAACCATTGGTGAGGATGCACTAGTGCACACAAGGATCTAGGTTTTGTCTTTTCTTTTTGATTGAAGAAGGAAGGGGGACGAGCTTCATATATATATATAGTTACATACAATTAATTGATCGCTACCCAAAACCAAATAAGCATACAACTTAATATGCCCCTTCAAGTTGGGCATAAAGATTAAACACATTCAACTTACATTCTTCTGAAAGTTTAGTCATGGAGCCCTTGGTTAAAACATCAACAACTTGCTATTCAGTTCTATGGTAGCACAAATGGTGATCGATCTCAACATGCTGTGTTCTATCATGCATAACAAAATCACTTGATAAATTTATTGCAACCTTATTGGCATAGTCATCTTATAGGCAACTCTAATCTGTTTTTATATATGTAACATGATCCAAAACAGTACAACAACTCTGTATTCAACTTTAGCAGTAGATCTCACAAATGGATTTTCTTTTGCTCCAAATAGAAGACTGCTACCTATATATATATGCAATATCTACGGGTAGACCTCTTGGTATCTAAGCATCTTTCCTAATCAACATCAATATATCCTTAAATCTCAACTCTCCATCCTTGACGAAATAAATTAGTTTCCCTTGTTTCTTTAGATAACGCAGAATGGATTCCACAACACAAGGCCTTACATATCGGTTTCGGGCACCATTTCGGTGACCAACAAAAACGGAATTTCGGTCGAAATTTGATGGAAATTTCGATCATCGGTCATTTTTTTATACTAGGCTCCCTTATTTCGGTCATTTCGGTCGAATTTCGATTTTGACAGGATATCGAAATTTGATCGAATTTCACCGAAATTTGAGGCCATGCCACAACATTCATATACACATTTGTGGGAGCATGCATAACTTGATTTATTATATTGACGTCACTAAAATGCATTTATCGTTCATTCTCAATGGAAGCACCGTGGTATATAATCTATTATGATCCCGTCGACCTCGAGCATTCTTAATACTCATGCATTCTACATACCGGAAGACTTTGAATAACCCAAAGTTTAATTCCATCTATGGATGTTTCCTTCAAAGGTTTATCAATAGATTTCTCAGTCAGTTATGGGGCAATACTATCAATTATATGCTTTTCCAAAAGCATTATATCACACGCTTTACAAAAGAATATATCAATATTCTTGAGTTTTGGTGTGAAAATATACATTAACAATGTGAAGGGATGGAGTGAGAGTGCGGTTGTAAGCAGAGGTGCTCTAGGAGTGTGAGGAGAGACCAAGAGGGACACTCTTGAAACCAGTAAGCGGAGGGCCACCATCATCGGTGAAACTTGTGGGGGGATTCAAGCAAACGAGGAGGAACACCCCCACGACACTTTCAAAGAGGAGTTGGCGGGTGAAGGCTCGTGGGGCAATGCGAAGATGAAGAAGCAGATTCATCACCTTAAACCGAAGGAAGGCACGACGTTGTGGTGTTTTTGATGCGGGGGGATCATTTCTCTAAGACGTGTATAACGTTGGAACCTCTTTGCTTCAGATGTGGCTACCCTTGCCATCATCGACGAGAGTGCCTAACCATGGGTTCCATGTCAAGGAAGAAGGCATTGTCGCATCCTGGTAGAAAGAATCCATAGGTGGCTGCGGAGGAGAATATTCTAAGTCTGCTGGAGGAGGATTTCGCGAGTCTTCTACATCATCTATCACAAGGAGTGGCGATGGAAGACTCAAATCAACAGGATTCTGATCGGGGAAGGGGACATGGTGGTCTTGCGAAAGCCCAAGAATGGATTTCTGCGAAAATACCGGCTTTAGCGAGGGTTGATCTTGTACAACTTCCGGGCGGGGGTTTGTGTCTATGGGGATTATCATCATCAGGTGCGACAAAGGTGATGAAGGGGGCCATGGAGGGATGCTTGCCAACGGAATTTAGGGGCCTCCTTCGATGACGTATACTGCATTCCTTGGACGGGGCCTTGTGGAAAGAGTACGAAAAGTGGGGGATGATGATAATATACATACCATTTAGATTTTGGAAGTTGGAGGCCATCCACGAGGTGTTGTTGCTTGTGGGGGAGGTGGATGAAATTTGCTGCTTCGGGTTGAGGTCAAGCTAAGAGCAAGAGTTGATCCTTTAGATGAGGGATTCCAAGCCTCTGATGGCGATGGGGGCATCGATTTGGCTTAGGTGCCGACCAGTTACATTATGGCTCATGCCTTTAAACGAGAAAGCAAGCGACGACTGTGTGGTACCAGAGAACTCAAAGGTGACGCCGACGATCGTCGGAGATAATCAAGAGATGATCTTCACGGCGGGGACTTCGGAAGTTGTGACTTCTGGGGAAGGAAAATCGGTGACATTAAAGGGGAACCCTAATGTTGTCGCCTTCCTTTCAGGGCTATGTTTCAACGGTGCAAAAAACACCTGGGCTTCGGCTCAAATCTTCACCCGGGTAAGTCGAATCAGCACTGCTAATCAAGTCGGTTGGTGGGTCAAGTGGACCCCGTGATCGGATCCCCTCTACTCGGATCCCCTATGCTTGTGTCTTTAATGCTGACATGGTCGGAATCTCCGATCAATACATGGATCCACTGTTCGCGAGTCCGCTTTTGCGGTTGCATATGCGTGTGTGGACTTCTCAGGACGCCACATACTGAAACCCCTTACTATGTGCCCCTTGCGCATATGCGGACCACATATGCTCACCGTACGCCCGCTTCGAGCCTCTGCAGTATAATCGGGTAATCAGATACGAATCTTAAGATATGGATACAGGTTTAGGCGAATCGATTGCATCCCATTTCTCGTCCAAAACCCTCGATAGGGTTGCAAGTTCTCAATCTCGAGCCCTCCGCCTCGTCCAGTCTGTGCCTCCTCCATCACCTGGAAGCCCTCCGCCTCCAACTCGTTCATGCGAAGCTCCTCCGCCTCCAGCTCCTCCGCCTCCAACTTCTCCGTGCGAAGCTCCTTAACCTCCTGCTCTTCTGGACGAGGCTCCTCAGCCTCCCAGCTCTGCCATGACCGTGCAAAGCTCAACTATGATCGTACGAAGCTCCGCTAGGTAATCCTAGGTCTCTCTTTTTCTCTTATTTCAGGCTATTTGTTTTATGTTTGATTTTTGGGAGCCAACTTGGGCTTGTTGAGTGATTATTTCTCCTAGTCCGTGCTTACTTACAATGTTTAGGCATATAAAATGATCATTGTAATTGAGCTGTACTATATTATACTGCATTGTTTCCAAGTAGATAATGCTTATGCTAACATTCAACTTGGGTTTGTTGAATGATTATTTTTTTGAAAGAATTTAAGATATGATTAGGTCTGTACTGTATTGTTTCTAAGTATAAAATGTTTATGCTAACATTCAACTTTGGTCTGTTGATTATTTTTTTAAAGAATTTAAGATATGATTAGGTCTGTACTGTGTTATTTCCAAGTATAAAATGTTTATGCTAACATTCAACTTTGGTCGAATGGTTATTTTTTTGAAAGAACTTAAGATATGACTGGGTCTGTTGTTCTATGAAATTAGTATGAATTTACTAACAATGTTTAGTATGAATTTATGTACGTTTTTGAATTTAGGTCTGCAGTTTTGTGACTCTCCTTGCTAATTAAATTTTTGGGTTTCTTTCGGATACTTACATATTTTGGTGATTGCCAATTATTATGTGTGGTAACTTTTCTATTGAAGTATTGATATTTGATTGATAGAGATTGTTTTGAGCTCTACATGTTATTTTTCCTAAATCTTCTGTTGGACCACATTTATTCATAATTTAGTTTAGTTGTAGTAACTTTTGTAGATATTTTTTATTTTATATAAAAAATTAGGAAACCACGTAGAATCACATATACCCCGCATATGCCCCTGCATACTGCTTAATTGCTATTCAGTGACTTGTTCGAACATATACACATACCGCTTTCCTTAACCTTGCATGGATCCAAACTTAGACGCTATTTTGGATCTGAGGTATCAGATATGGACAAATTCTTTGACCCGTTAGAGTTCTCATTTGCTGCAAGGTCTGACCACACTCCATCGTGTTTGGATATTTGCAGTGGCAATGTATACTCACTTTACTTCATATTCGAGCATTGCTGGATGCTGGAGGAAGGTTTCATCAATATGGTGATTTCTTTCTGGATCGACTTGGAGGTAGGAGGTTCGGCTACAATGAAGTTACCTACGCTGCGACGAAGTCTTCGGGATTTCAGGAGTTATAGGGCTGAGCGTGGTTTAAGGTGAGATCAGGCACAGGAGGATTTAGTGAGGTTGGATTTATGGGATGATGTCATGGAGCTGGATGAAGAGGAGATTTCGAGCTGCGGGGTTGCACAAAAAATCATGGAGGACAGGAAGAGGGAGGTTAAATGGAGACAAATGTCAAGACAAAAGTAGTTGAAGGAGGGAGATGCAAACACGAGGTTTCTCCATAATGTGGCGAATGACAGAAGAAGGATGAACCTCATTCATTCGATCAAGGTAGGGGGAGTATAGGTGAGCAGGAAGGTGGAGGTTGCAAGGGCAGTGACGAAATACTTCAAAGATGCGAACATGCGTGCATCTTACAATAGTGCGAGATGATTGACAATGGGGTAAGCGCCATTTCAGATGTTGTTGCGGAGGAGCTAATGAGTCCTTTTGATTATTGGAGGTTCATGAAGCTCTGTTTGCATTTACTCGGATGGTTATCTTGGTCCGGATGGTTTTCTGGTCTTCTTCTATAGGGAGTTTTGGGATCTCATTTCAGAGGAGTTAATGGATGTGGTCAAGGAGTTCGTGAAAGACAACTACGGTTTTATAAGATCAATCAGAATTGGTGACAAAATGGGTGACCCTCTTCCAGTCGAGAGTGAGTGGGTGGTTGTCCAGCGGAGGTGTAGGGTTCGTCGCAACCAAGAACGAAGGGGAACTCGAAGCCGTCCCTTCCAAAATCCTTTCGGGAATGGATGTTTTAGGTGTGGTTCAACTCAGCACTAGATGCATAATTGCCTGAGCCGATACGTTGCTTCTGGTGTGGAGGAGGATCGCACAGAAGTAGGAGATGCCCATTCGGTAGGTCATCGGAAAAATGTGGCACCGTGCTCATTGGCGAAGGCGGAGGATGGGAGACCCTCTTCCTGGGTTCTTCAGACACGGGAACGGTTTTGACGAGATGCTTCCGTGGGGAGGTCGCTCAAATCACTCCGTGGCGGATAATTGCCTGAGGTCTTGCGAGGGAGGAAGCCGACGAACTACTTCGATGGACGCGAGAGGGTTGGACACAGATCAAATGGCAGAGGGTTTTGGCCAGAGACGGGTGTATGGAATCAGAGTTGCTCGATAGAATTTGCGTGCAAGGCATCCCCTTGGGTGTCCGGACCTTGTCCGGCACTAGAGCACTGCTGAGCAATATAGCGGAGGGGGTGCAACTAGAAAGTTTGGACTATTTGCCGGGGGAGCCATTGAAACTATTCTCCGGGTGAAAAGTATCTGCTCGTCGAAACTAGAGTGCTGGAACGTTTTGTTGGATGGCAAGCTCGTCAACATTGAGATCGCCGGGGTGGTGGCGGCAGCCCAGAGTCGGGAGTGGGTCAGCGCAGGTCGGAGTTTGGATTCTATGGAGGCGCTTCTGGATTTGGGGTAACGCTTGCGTGGCAGCCCGACGGAGGCGACCGTCGAGCACTGGTCGAACGGCGGGGCAGCCGATGAGGCGGACGAGTCTCCTCGCCTTCCACAATATCTTCATTTCGATGCCTTTTCGGTGGCGCTCTGCACGACAGGCGTCGAGCCCGATGCGGATCCGTTGAAATATGGGGAGCCTAAGAGTCGTGGCATTTCGACTAACGCTACGAGGGATTGTATGCAATCGGATGGGGTGGGTTCTGGCCTCCTGTCATCCGGATCTCGGCTTCGAATGCAGTTCGATGCTTCGGATCGAAGCACTGTCCGCGGATCTCAAGACAGACCATCCTCCTATATGGGCAGTGCAGAGCTCGGATCCGTGGACCCACGCGGTATCGAGTCCTCCCCGAGCATTCCGATTATGATCAATCACGTGATTCCTTCCCGTGGTAATTGCTCACGGACCCATGCCTCTTTGGGTTAGCCTCACCATATATTTGAAGAGAATGGACAGTTCGAGGCCCTGGCTGGTTCGCCTACGACAGGCATCCTGGAGAGCGACGGGCGCAATGATGTTGGGCCGCTCAGTGAGCAGCGCACATCTATGATGCGAGAGCGGTGCACCTTGGGCAACAACCATGGATTGATCCGCAATGCTCAAGCCGCTTCAGAGCACGAGCCACTCAGTGAAGGGTCGGGCGATGGTAGAAAAGCGAGGTCACCGACAAAGAGGTTGCAGCTGGCTACCGAAACGACTCAGGCAGTCCGCGCGGACGGGCTAGGTTGGTATCAGAGGGAGGATGAAACCAAGGCCCTAAATGTCGGTTTCGGTCACCATTTCGGTACCGACCGAAACAGAATTTCGATGGAATTTCGGTGGAATTTCGACCGAAATTTCGGTCATTTCGGTCATTTTTTGTACTAGGACCCCCATATTTCGGTCATTTCGGTCATTTCGGTCGAATTTCGATTTCGACTGGATATCGATATTCGACAGAAATTCGACCGAATTTCGCTGAAATTTGAGGCCATGGATGAAACTTGTCGGTTTGGTACCTGTTACCAAAGAATGAGATCCAGAGGCGCAGAGAGGAGGCTGAGGAGAGCGGCGGCTCTTCGGTTCGGAAGCAGCGAGATAAGCTCGCAGTTCTACTCTATTGCTGGTTCGAGAATGGAGGCTTAGTGGAACCGTTTCTCTATCTTGGACAGAAATGTCGTGGAGCAGCTGGGGGTAATTCCTCCGCAGAAAAAGAAGTCCCACTCTGTTGCTAAATGAAAATCCTATCGTGGAATGTAAAGGGGCTGGGGCGCGTAGAGAAAAGGGCAGGTGCCAAGAATATGTTTATGGAAGCTGGTGCTGACATCTTTCTCCTCCAGGAGATGAAGTTGTCTCGGGGGGTGGAAGCGGTCATGCAGGATCTGAACGAAGGATGCAGATTCGAATTTGCAGAAATGCTAGCTCAGGGTGCCTCGGGTGGATTGCTGACTAGGTGGAAGGATGCCTTTGAGCTGGTTAATGAGTCAAGGTCTGACTATTGCTTGTCGATCAAATTTAAAAGGAAAGCTGATGAATTGACCTTTTTTTATCACCAATGTGTATGGCCCCGTCGGAAGTGAGAGGGCCTCATTAGCGACCGAGATGGAGCAGCTGGGGCCTATGCACGCGTCCGAATTGTGGATCGTGGTGGGGACCTCAATGTTACTCTTCTCCCAGGAGATCGGCCACACCGGACTGGCGGTGGCGATCCAGGCTCGAAGGACCTTAGGCAGGCGGTACACTCTCTGGGCTTATCCATCATCGATGCGACCGGTTGTGCGTTCACTTGGCGTAATGCGCATGCACGGTCCAGATTGGATTGCTTCCTGTTGACTTCGGAGGGTGCGGCGACCTTCCCTCTTTCGAGGGCCTAGGCCCTCCCGCGGACCCTCTCCGATCACATGCCGATCGTGTGGCACTCTGGGGAGGAAAGAAGGAGCATGCTTTTGTTCCGTTTTGAACGGAACTGGCTTCTGAAGAGTGGCTTCAAAGAGGAGGTTGAGAAATTATGGGGCGAGTGGACCCTCGAGGGCTCGATTATCGGGAGATTGGCAGAAAAGCTGCAGATGCTGAAGGCGCACCTTATCAAGTTCGACAGGGAGGTGAAGACCAGAAGGAGGGCAAGAAGGGAGGCTGCTCGTGATGGAGTGGCTCGGTTGGATGCTTTGGATAATGAGAGAGGGCTGGCCGAGGAGGAGTTGCGAGAGAGGATGGGATATCTCAATGACCTTTTACTGGAAGACAAGAAAGAGGAGGTGGAGTGGAGATAGAAATCTCGTCAGAGGTGGCTAAAAGAAGGAGACACCAATACAAGATTCTTCCACACAATGGCCTCAAGGAGGCTTAAACGAAACTTCCTGCACGAAATCGAAATTAGTGGAGTGAGGTTCTCGGGGGAAGCGTAAATAGGCAGGGCTTTGCTGAACCATTTTGTCGAAGCTTCGAAAAGAAGAACCAATGAAGGTTGGGGTTGGATGGGAAGAGGGGTGCAGACTTTGTCCGGTGAACAAGCGGAATCTCTTATCACCCCTTTCACGAAGGCAGAGGTTAAGCGGGCTGTATGGGGGTTGAATATAGATGGTGCCCTAGGGTCTGACAGTTTCCAGGTGCTTTTTTACAAGGAGTTCTGGAGTCAAGGGAGAGGTCCTTGAAACGATGAATGAATTTAGAGAGGGGGATAGAGGTTTCGAGAAGATCACCATGGCTTTACTTTTCCTCCTTCCCAAAAAGGAGTCACCTCTGCGGTTGACGACTACAGGCTGATTGCGCTCTCCAATGGCATTTACCTGATTGTGGCAAAGATCCTGGCTAATAGGCTGAAGTCAGTAATGGATTCAGTGGTGGTTCAGGGGCAGTCGGCTTTGGGTAGACAGATGGCTGATGGGTTGGTGATGGCATCCGAGATTTGTCTTGAACGGAAGCGATCGAGAAAGAAAGGGACGTTATGGAAATTAGACTACTTAAAGGCCTTCGATTGCGTTGATTGGAAGTTCCTGTGGTCTTCCCTTCTGAAGAGGGGCTTCCTTGAGCTGTGGGTGGACTGGATGAAAAGATGCGTGACTACGTCTTCCTTTTCTATCTTGGTCAATGGAAAATCAGAAGATGGTTACTTTCATCCTCAGCGGGGAGTGCGCCAGGGATGCCCTTTGGCGCCCATGTTGTTCGTGCTTGTTGCGGAGCCTTGGCTATTTTGTTGAAGCAGGCGGTGAATACCGGATGATGCGAAGGTTTTCGGCAGGCAAATATTTCCATCCCGATCCTTTAGTATGCGGACGACACTGTCCTGTTTCTTGGAGGTTCGACGGAGCAAAATACCAACACGACGCAGTTAGTGCAGATTTTTAGCAGCATATCGGGCCTGTAGCTAAATAGACACAAATCGATGTTGGTTCCTTTCCATTTGGAGGAGGCAGAGTGTTCAGAGCTTGCAGGAGTGGCAGGTTGCCGGATGGGAGACCTTCCTATCTTTTACTTGGGGTTACCTCTGATGGCTGGAAAGCTGAAGAAGTCAGATTGGGACGCAGTGGTTCAGAAGATGAAACAAAGGCTGGCCGACTGGAAGGCGGTTATGCTCTCGAGGGGGTGGGAGGGGAAACTGATTCTTATGAAGCATGTCCTTTCGGCGATCCCTATCTTCTTTTTTTCGACTCGTCTGATGCCTGTGGGGGTCAGGAAGAAGGTGGAGTCTATGATGAGGAGATTCTTCTGGTCGAGAGGGAAACAATAGAGGGTCGGGATGCACCTTGTCGGATGGAACGAGGTCACACGGGAATATGAGGAAGGGGGTTTAGGAGTGTGGGGTGTCGAGTGCGTGAACAAGGCTCTGATTGCTAAATGGGTGTTACGTATTTGGGGCACGTCAAACCTCGCGGTCTCTCTGATCAGGCAACTGTATGGCGTCAAAGGGGAGCTTGAGGTGGGTAGTACGTGGTATCAGTCCGCTCTCTGGACGGGCATTCACGATGTTTTGCCGCGGTTAGCGCCTAATATGCACCCATGTGTGGGGGATGACCGGATGTTCCAAATCTGGCACGATGATTGGACCGACGATGGGTCCCTTGAAACAAGGTTTCCGAGATTATTTGCTTTAGCATCTTCGAAGGACTTCTCTTTGATGCAGGTGGCGGAGTCGGGTAACTGGATGCCGACTTTCGTCCCTGAGTTGTCTGACCGACGCATGGAGGAGTTCTTCTGGTTAGTGGGGGAGATCCCACCTTTGGAGGCCTTTTCGACCGAGCGTGATCATTTTAGATGGGGAGGGGCTGGCTCCTTGGTGAAGAAGTTGTATAAGGAACTGAGGTCGGTAGCCGATGAGCAGGACACTATCCTATGCCAATATCTGAAAATTGTGTGGGCTACCAACATAGCGTGCGGAGTCAAGATTTTCCTGTGGTGTCTCAGAAGGGGTCGGTTAATCGATAAGGCGAGGTGGGGTAGATTGGTTTACTCTAAGGATGTTCTGTGTGACAGATGTGATGGCAGTGTGGAGGACTCCGAAGACCTGTTCTTCGGGTGCCCCTCATCGGTATGGGTGTGGGGGGAGGTCGGGTGCAACCATGGTTTAAAAAAACATGCCTCGAGGCGCAAAGGCGCTCGAGGCGAAACGGGGCGTTGAGAAAACGCCCTGAGGCGACCGCCTCAGACCCCCTGGCTGAGGCGTGCGCCTCAGATGCCTGAGGCGGTCGAGGCGCCAGGTGAGGCGTGAGGGGCTTTTTCAAGTATTTTTTAAAGGAAAAAATTATTCCTATTCGTATTTTCATATGTTTATAAAGGTCTTGTTGTTGAGTATATATTTATGCAAGATGAATGCTTAAATTTGACCTCTTTCATATTTATATGCTTGAATTTGACCTCTTTCATATTCATATTTACCATTAACATGCCAAATTATTTCAGTGAATTCTTACTATTACATCCTTAACATATTAAAAAGTGTATACGAATTTGAATACCCATATAAGAAAAAAATTTTGGGACGAGGGCCAACCTGGGCCCCCTTAGCCCCCCAGGCTCGCTGATCGGGCAACGAGACCCCCGTACTGATAGGGTATGGTGGCACAGGAAGGACATCAGATCGTTCTTCATCTGAGTGCAGTAGAACATATAGTTAGGATTCAAATCATATGATTCATATTAACAACTTGGATATCTATAATGACAACTATAGCCAATCACCTTAGATAAAAATTTTAGCGATAGTTACAACCAATGATTTCCTTTTGATTGGGTAGAAATTCAGGTTTATGGCATTGACATATTCTTTTTTCATGTTCTTATCTTTGTAATATCATCATATATTACATTGTTATATATTATATGTTTGTCAGATTATATTATTTCACCAATAAATATATTTATTATATATTTTATAATTATTTTTCTATACAAACTGAGGCTTACGCCTCGCCTCGCTTCCAGGGAATACGCCTCGTTCTGCCTTTCGTTTTTTCGAACCTTGGGTGCGACTGGGTCGACTCGAGCGGGTTGGTGGCTTTTTGGCAGTCCGTTTGAGGAGTAGCTCTACCGATGATAGCGCCAGATCGTTTACAGCTCTGTGGTGCATTTGGACAGCAAGAAACGACGTGACCTTCAACAATCAAACGTTTCACTACGAAGATGTTGTTTGTCATTTTAACTCATTGTATCGCCTTTGGCTATCACGGTAATGTATAAATTTTTCTTAATGAAACAAGTTACAAGGTGAATCCTGCATAGGGAGTTAACCCTCTTTTACATAAAGAAAAATCATTTTCTTGCTTCCCAAGAAAGATGTTACAAAAGTGGAGGAGTACATACCCATTGCCCTTTCGATGTGATTTACTTGATTTTGGCAAAGAAGCATGCAAATCATTTAAAGGAGATACTGTAACTGAATAAGGTAGTCTCACCGGTTCAAAGTGCTTTCCTACCGGCAGTGTTGTCAAAAGCCCTCCGGGCGCTCGCCTAGGCTCCCAGGCGAGGCGAGGCCCTAGCGCCTCGCCTCCTTCCAGGCGAGGCGTTTTGCCTCAGGCGCCGCTTAGGCGAGCGCCTGGCTTGAGGCTCTAGGCGCACGCCTTGAGCGCCTAAGGCAAAAGTAAGACTTTTTGTCGACTTTGTGTGACTTTTATCTATGTTTAGGCTTTTATATTAGATATATATTAGTTCTAAGTATCATTAACACACATACTTATACATATGCACACACATGTATATGTAATTTACACACTTCTATTTCATATACGTATACATGTACATTCATGTTTTAGTTCTAATATTACATATACTTTTTGACTAAAAAGTATATAGTCTTCTCTATATTTATTAGCTTGAATTATTATAAATACATATATATACATATAAATAAATAAAACACACATGTATACATAGGCATGTACGCATACTTATACATAAACTCATACACATGTATGCAAACATGTATGCATACAGATACACATACATACAAATACAGACATAAACACAAATATTTAATACATATACGCACATATGCAAGTACATGCATACATTATACATACATATGTTAATAAATAGTGGATTGATCGTAAAATATAATTTGGTGATAGCATATACATATACATAGACATGTACATGCACACATTTATATACACGCTTATAAATACGCCCATAAATAAGTTGGATTGGTTTTAAATTTGAAATATAAGCTATACGCATATATTTACAACTATACATACGCATACACAGATGTACACGTATACATTTATATACGTGCATGTAAACACACCCACAAATATATTGGATTGGCTTAGATTGAAATATAAGTTATACATACATATATTCACAATTACACATACATACACGTGTGTGTACGTGCATATATTACATAGACTCGTGCATAATTTATTTATTTTTATATATGGCGCCTTGCTTTTCTCAGGCAAGCGCCTATGGAGCGCCTAGCGCCTTGGGCGTTTTGCACCCCTAGCACCTTGGAGCGTCTCTCGCTTTTAACAACACTGCCTACCGGGTAGGCAACTTACGGACAACGTTGTTCTAACTTCGTAGATTGTGGCTGACTGGTGTTATAAAATAGGAATGCGGAAGCAAATTGTTAAACAGAGCATAAAGAACAGAAAGATAAACATGAACTCTGGGATTTTTACGTGGAACCTTACTCCCTAAGGAGCGTGATGAAACCATGGGAGAACGCCTCAAAAGGTTAATAGTCTATTTCTTTTCTCATCTGATATAAGGGGTGAGAAGCTTCTTATATAACCCTCACCGAGTCTTCACATCTCACAAATAGTAGATGTGGAAACAATTGGATGTGGTAAATGGATCCTGGAGGGATCCATTTACCCATCTCCCACTTAAGTGATGCATATAACAAATACTCCAATACCCCCTTCAATCTGGAGCATGCAATGCTCAACTTGGACAAACAGAAAGAAATCTCAACTCACGCTACTTAACACTACAACCAATATCAACTCAGCGCGCACAACTGTCGGTTGTTGTCGAGGGCGTTGCTTCTCATGCCATGTAGGTGAGGAGGACGAACATGCTGGAGTGTGAGTCAAACTGAATTTCCTCGTCAGAGAGCATGTGCTCTGTACTGCGTCTGTCAGAGTCACTGCAACTGAAATGGGTTTCTACATGGAGAACTTTGGCCGGCTACAACATGTGGACAACTGCTCCATCTCATAAAGGACCGAATAAAGAATGTCGCTAATTATCCATATGTAGATCTCTGAAGATGAGTCTCTCTCATAGGGACCTTAAAATGGGTTCTCTCTCATAGGAATCTCGGAAGGATCTCGTACTGGAGTTCACGAACATTGGAGAATGGAGTCTTTAAGTCTCCTCGTCAGAGAACTTGTTCTCTCCCATCTGGCTCAGAGAATAGTACTCTACTCTGGAGTCCCTATGAAACCACATGAAATTCCTAGCCAACATGGCATAGGGAATGGGATCTCTACTCTGCCTATGGAACGCATGAAAACTCTGTCCGAAATACAAAAGATGGGGATCACAAACAATGATGGCAAACATGTGCACATCTAAAAAAGATCGCATACATGTGCATGTCTGAAA
Organism: Ottelia alismoides; assembly: GCA_037367405.1. Lineage (NCBI taxonomy): Eukaryota > Viridiplantae > Streptophyta > Magnoliopsida > Alismatales > Hydrocharitaceae > Ottelia > Ottelia alismoides. Next base: position 849,844 of record JAZKJV010000658.1, read on the forward strand.
CTGAAGACTTGGAACTAATCTGACGTCGAGACTGAATATCTGAACATCTGTAGAGTCTGGAAAATCTGGCTGGTCTGGAACCTGATATTTGAATCTGGAACAAACCTGTGACTCTACACAATACTCCCCCTTTCTCCCATACTTGTCGGAAAATGACATCGACAAAGTTGGGAGAAGATAAGATAATGGGGAACCAATAAACCGATCATTTTTTGGCTTTTCTTGCATTTTTTTTCTTTCGACTATTTTCAATTTTTTAATAACCATCACATTTTTTAATAAGCCGTTCATTTTTTTAGAACTTTTTACTTCTCCTTTTTTTCATCGCGTACAGTTTTTTTGTATGCACCTTTTTTCTCAAAGCAAACACATATTTTTTTGATGAACTATACGGCCCACTTGAGCCCTTGAACTCAACCCTCTCTTGTTTTTTTAACCACCTTCGACCCACCTGGGCCCAACCATATGACTCTCCTTTTCATCATTTTTTTTTCATGATGGGCCTCCCCCTCTTTCCTTCATTCATTTTTTTAAAACGTGTGACCCTCTTTGGGCAAAACCCTATTTATGGTTCCCGATTAGGAACCTCTCTTTGGAATGACCGCCACCTATGATGCGGGGCTCAAAGCAGATGCGTCGTCGCCGCCTGTGCGGCTTGATGGAGATGCGCCTTGGGGGAGAGGTACCGGAGTATGCGTCTCCTTGGAGATGGTCGCGAGGTGATCGCATGACCGATCGCGCAAGGAGGAGAGTGCGGCTGCAGGAGTGCCACCTGGAGTAGTGCCGCGATGGCGTGCCTAGAGGGTTCACATCGCTTGGAGCATGCCCTGGAGAAGATGGGCTGATGGAGGTGTTGTCTTGTGAAGGGAGTTGCATCGTCGCATGGGTGGTTCCTCGAGCAACGGTTGCGGCCTGCGCTGGAGGCCAATGCGAAGGAGGGCTGATGGCGTCGTTCGGAGAGTTATGCTGCTGGAGATGATCTTCAAAGCATAACAATAAAGAATGCAAATGCCCTGATCTCGAACCATATAAACACGGATGATCTTCAAATATAAATCTTCAAGTACGATCAAGAAGAATTTGATAATTGAATCTCGAACAATTAACTAATAAACATAACTCTCAAAAATCGAACCTGCTCTGATACCATGCTAGAAAATTGGGATGCAGAAGCAAATTGATAAATAAAGCATAAAGAACATAAAGATAAACATGAACTCATGGATTTTTACGTGGAATCCTACTCCCTAAGGAGCAAGATGAAACCACGGGAGAGCGCCTCAAAGGGCTGATAGTCTATTGCTTCTCTCATCTGATACAAGGGTGAGGGACTTCTTATATAGCCCTCACCGAATCTCCACATCCCACATCTTGTAGATGTGGGACTAAACAACTAACTGGATGTTGTAAATGGATCCCAGAGGGTTCCATTTACCCATCTCCCTCATAAGTGACGCGTATGACATATACTCCAACAGTTGGCGTAGGCAGAAAACTAAGGGAGTTTTGTGGAAAGTAGATTTCTCCAAGACCTATGAGTCTGCGTGGATTGGCACTTTATATTGGCATCACTTCACGGGTGCAGATTCCCACAGGTGGATTTCTTGGATGAAGAGATGTATCACAACTGCATCTTGTGCAGTGTTGGTGAACGGTCAACCAAGGGGGGGGTTCCAATTGCAGAATGCATTACATGCACCTGACTTTTCTCTGAATTTATTATCTATCAGTCAGATTACAATGGATTTACATTGTCGGGCTATTTTTGATCAATTGTCTCTTGTTTTTCAGGACATACTTACATGCAGGGTGATTGGTTGTGACCGTGAGCAGGGCGGCCTCTATCGGCAGGTTCGACCCCCCTATGCTGGCATATCTTCTCAGTCTTCTGGATCAATCTCTCCTTTCACATGGCACCTGCGCTTTGGTCATCTTCCTCTACAGAAGATGTGTCATGTCCTGCCTCAGATCTACTTTTCCTAGTCAATTGGGAAAGCATCATACATCTGCTCTTCCTAGTCGTTAGAGTCGGAGCAATCGCTTCCCTTTTGAGTTATTTCATATTGATATTTGGTGTCCGAGTCGTGTTCCTGATCACCAGGGGCACAGATTTTACCTTGTCGTAGTTGATGATTTCTCTCGTTTGTCATGGGTGTTTCTTTTGAAGAATAATTCTGAAGCAGGTGATGTTATCAAAACTTTTATTAATGAAGTACATAACATTCTCTTTGCCTATGAAATTTGTGAGAACTGATAATGCTTTGGAATTATGTATGCATTCTCTCTCAAAATTCTTTTCATCTTGTGGTATAATTCATCAAACATCGTGTGCATATACTTCTCAATAGAATGGTGTTGCAGAGAGAAAGCATCGCCACTTACTCGATGTCACCTGTACTCCTCTCATTCAGAGTCTTGTCCCCCATTCATTCTGGGGTGATGCAGTTCTTACAGCATGTTATCTTGTGAATCACATGCCTTCCTTTGATTTAGGAGAGAAAATTCCTTTCTCTTTGGCTTTTCGAGAGAAGGAATTGATCTCTCTTACTACTCGTATGTTTGGCTCGGTCGCATTTGTCCACCAGTTGTCTCCGAGTTTAGACGAGATCTCTCCTAGAGCCGTCAAGTATGTGTTTGTTTGGTACTCTAGGACACATAAGGGATATCATTGCTATGATCCATTGAGCATGAAATATTATGTGAGTGCTGGCATTACATTTTTTAAGTCAGTTATGTACTTCTCTCCCACAAGTAATAGGTTGACTTCATCAGTTTCGGATGATGAGATTTACATGTCACCTCCTCCTATGGGACTATGAGTACACAACCAGCTCAGTATGTTCTAACCCAACCACCATCGCCTCCTCCACCTACATCATCTTCTCTCATACCACCACAAGTGCCTGTTGTTCCACCATTCCCACATTTCTATACTCGTAGGCCATTTTCTGCTCATGGTCAATGCCCATCATCCAACACGCCTCAGGTATGTACTGACAACAAGGTTTCTAATGATGGTTCTGGAGATATGTCTGAGCAAGGTCCTTTGCAAGAGACTAGTTCTCATTCTGAAGAGTTACCTGTTGACCTAGATGTTCCACTCGCTTTTAGAAAGTAGAAGTATACATGTACTTCATATCCACTTGCTTCCCAGGTTTCCTTTGATCGTCTAACAGGATATTTCAAGAAAGTTGTTGCTGCACTATCTGTCGTGGCTATACCACGCAATCATCAAGAGGCATTGAAAGATAGTCAATGGCATCTATCTTTGGAAGAGGAGATGGCTGCCCTACAGTCGCGTGGTACATGGAGCATGGTCCTTGCTCCCTTTGGGGCTTCTATTGTCAGTTGCAAATGGATGTTCATGGTGAAACACAATGCAGATGGGAGTATTGATCGCTACGAGGCTAGAATAGTTGCACGGGGTTTTACTCTGACATATAGCGTGGATTATATGGACACTTTTTCACTTGTCGCTCACCATTCTATTCTACGGCTTCTTCTTTCAATTGTAGTGGTATGTGATTGGACTTAATTTCAGCTTGATGCCAAGAATGCATTCTTGTATGGTGATCTTCAGGAAGAAGTCTACATGCAGCAGCCTCCGGGGTTTGCTGCTGAGGGGGAGTGTCAACTGATTTGTAGACTTCACAAGGCAATATATGACCTGAAGCAGAGCCTGAGATATGGTTTCCGAAGCTCTCGGATTTATTTGAGAAGCAGGGATTTAGAAGGTCAAATGCAGACCATTCTCTATTTGTTCAGACTCCAGAGAATATCAACCGGTACGGTCATTATTATGGTCTATGTTGATGACATACTTGTCACAGGAGATGATGTGCATGGGATAAGATGAGCAAAGGAGTTTCTGGGACGTTAATTTTTCACCAAGGATCTAGGTACTCTAAGGTATTTCTTGCGATTAGAGTTTGCCATGAATCAACAGGGTCTTGTGATGATCCAAGGAAGCACATCACAGATATGCTTGTTGAGACATGAATGATTAGGTGTAGACCTGCTACTACTCCTATAGATCATAGTATGAGACTATATGAGGATGATACATATGAAGTAGACAAGAGGAGATATAGAGAATTGTTGGGAAAACTTCTTTATGTCACTATTACTAGGCTCGATATCTTCTTTATAGTTAGTTGGGTGAGTCAGTTCATGGAGCAACCCCGGCATGTACATATGGATGTTGTATATATGATACTGAGATACTTAAAATCATCTCCAGGTGCAGGATTTGTATTAAAAAGGGGGAGCAGATCTTACTATTTCAGCCTGTGCAGATGCATACTATGTAGGGTGGCCTAAGGATTGAAAGTCCACTCCATGTTTTGCTGTATTTTTTGGCGGTTCTCTTGTATCTTGGAAGAGTAAGAAGCAAACTGTGGTTGTCAGGTCAAGTGTTGAATCTGAATATAGGGCTATGGCTTAAGCAAGTACGAAGATGATTTGGGTTAGAGTTGTACTTGCAGATTTATATATTAATGTTCCTCTTCCTATGCAATTACAGTGTAATAACTAGGTTGCACTATTCATTACCAACAACCCTGCATTTCATTAGAGAACCAAACATATTGAGATGGACTGTCATTATACACAGGACATAATCCAGAAAGGTTTTATCTCTACCACCCATATCAGTTCAGGAGAACAAACAACATATATCTTTACCAAGACTTTGCTCAGAGGACATTTTCAAAAGTGTTCATTCCAGCTGAATATGTTCAACATCTATGCTCCATCTTGAGGGGGGATGTAAAGGTATTTTATGTCTTATGTATTGTTTCTCTATTTATCTTGTGTTATGTCTATCTTATGTAATTTACCCATAGGTCTCTCCCTTATATAAGAAAGCCTAGGGTTCACAGGAATAAACAACTCTTTGATTTTTCCCAACACTAAGCAACACATGGATGATCTATTGGTGCGTCTTGAATTTTTCTGCCCATCCAATGGTTTTGTAGAGGATTGGGACCACGGATCTGGAGAAATAGGAATTTCTCTTTGAGACGTGCCTATAAAGTCATCGACAAGCCTCCAGATCTGATGCATGAGCACCTTGTTCATCATTGCATATTTATCTAGGATCTAAAAGCGCCATCATGAATTAATGTATTCTTGTGGCTGATGCATAGGGGTTGAATCCTAATGAGAGACCGATGATCTGTACTTTTCGTGGGGAGGCTGTGATAGGTGCCCACTTTGTGATAAAGCAAAAGAGCCTATTTATCATCTTTTCTTCACATGTGAGAAGATGGTCTCTTTGGCAAAAGCTAGAGACGAGAGGGGTGATTTATAGCGACCTCGTGATTTTGTAGGACTCTGTTTACAATGCGGGACATCCCCCCATCAAAGAAATCGTCCCTCCGATTGTGTCTATCTGGGCAATTTGGTTTTCGCGAAATGGTGCTATTTTTGCTTGACGTTGAGAATGTTGTCTTCCATGCTAAGACTTTCCTCGAATCATGGCTAATGTAAGGTAACCCTCATATTTTTTTCGATAGTTTAATATATTTATGGCATACACCCTTACATATTTCCCTCGTTTTTGCCTTATATTCTCATGCTACTGGGAAAGTTCAAAGACGCCCAAAAGAAGAGCCCCCACAACATCAAATCTTGGTTAAGAAAGTTGAATTGTATTCGCTGCTACAGTGTTGTCGCCGCAGTGTATTATGGAGTTCCATTGATAATGGAAATATTACTTGCACAAAAAAACTTGCTGCTCTATTACACGAAGGTCATACGTGGCTGGTTTAACTTCTGGCTTTTTTTAGTGCAAGTGCAAATAACTGCTCGGATTATAGTACCTAGCACTAAGTACACGATTTCTTTAGGAGGTTGCTAATGAATAACAGTGACAGTCATGGGTTGGAAGATGATCTATAAATCTGAATAAATATCATATGTATGTTCTGTAGCTTGCCACTAGTACCTGCGGGTGGAAGGTAATCAGTCATCTCATTTATGAAATTGGATACTCAGTCTGACAGTTGGATCCATGATCAGTATGACAGAACTCAGATTGTAATTAATTGCCTTATGACTACCCATACAAGTTGGCCTACTGGCTGCTAGTAGACCGGAAGGCGCCATTGTATTCCTCATCATAAATATGTAGCAAGATTATCTTTAAGTCGGCCAGGAGATGGAGAGGGGGGCATGGAGGATTGGAGTGGCACATGCCCCCTTTCATTCTCATGCTGACTCTCTCTCTCCCTCTCATACATACATATATATATATATATAGAGGAAAGGGTGCCTGCTCTCGTGAGCAGAGAAACTCCCTGCTCCTCTAATATGAACCGTCGGATGGGTTAAATCGGTGCCATTGGATGTCCAAAAGCCATTCTCGCAGGATTTTCTCCAACGCACTCCCTCCCTTCCTCCCTCCCTGGTCATCGCACCTCCGGCTCCCTCGGGCGCCTTCCCTCAGATCCATGTGGGGCGCCTCTAGCTTCCCCATGCATCCTTCCTCCGTCCTTGGGCGGCACCCAACCCCTCCCCTGATCGTGCTCGCACTCTCCCTCCTTCCTCTTGTGACAACCTCTAATTTTTTTCCCGATGGCGCTCGCATCGCCTCCTTTTCCCCAATGCCTCATCGCACGGTTCCTGTGTGATTGATTTTTCTTCCTGATGATTTTGGTATCTAGGATTTGTTCAGATCTCTTCCAAAAAAAGAGAGAACATATTTGGTTGATTGTTTGGATTCACAGACCCATGTGAATCTCGTTGAATTATGGTGTAGCTTTCACTGTTGACGGAGCAGTATAATGATTCAAGGGATGCATCTTACTTCACATGCAACAATGCCGAAGCATTCAATTTTTCCCCCAACATCTCTTTTTTTCCTTTCGATTATCCTCTGCCCGCCCCCTTGTAGCACAACAATAGCAGCTTTTCGATGTGTGGTTTCTCTTTTACATAAATCAGTGTTACGTTGAGGGAAGTTTGTAATAAATTAATTGTGCAACCCATTATTGTAGAATAAATATCCTTACGGAGGAAAAAAACACAGGTGAATGCCAATCTACTTTGGGTTCTCCACTTGGAGCTTTTCTTTTCTGGTTCTCTCTGCTTGTATCTTCTTGCTTTGTGAGTCACTTTAGTTGGATCATGCTGATGATTGAATCTAGCTTAATAGTAATCATAATCATGATCATGCTTTATGTTGAAAATTTTTCATCCATTCATGATCCATAAAGAATAGATGAATTTATAGTAATAGTAGTAGGTACTAAACCAATCCAGAAGTTATTTGACTGGATTATCACATCACCTACTAGAATTGGGTGGAATAAGAGATAATCTACATATGATAAGTAGACCAGGCATGACCAAACTTTGATCAACCTCAAGATTGGACAACGAGACCTCTTTGGTCATATAACCCTATACAACTTGTAGCTGCAACAAAATGAGAATGTTCACTCTCCCAAACAAGTGTGGAAAAGATTTTTTGATAGTGGTATATATGGAAAAAAAAATTTATAATAATCTCGATTTTAGTCGCTCTACTAGCCGCTTTATTTGATTTAAAAAACATTGAAATCTTAGAAGATGTAACGTTCTAGGGGAGTTACAAGTATAATAAAGGAAATGACTAAATTAAAAAGATTAGCATATTTCTTTTAATGTAAACAAAGATTGAAATGTAATTAGACTCCACTTTTATAACAAAGGAAATGATCAAGTAAAAAGAGGCTAATGTATCTCTTGTCATTTGAACAAACAGTAAAATGCAACTGGACTCCGAAGCTGATTTTCTTGTTCCATCCATCTTGATAGATATCAGAAATCCAGCCATCTCTTTTCTCTCTAGAAAGGGAAATGTGAGACATTTTTCTCAGCCGGTCCAATTGATTAAGAAGGTGATTTGTTCCTAGAATAATAACATAAATTTGAAATCCCTTAAATTTGAAGCAGCTCCATTGATAAATCATGGTGATAGACTGCTTAAAATCCAACCTCAAATGTATAAGTAGCTCCTCTTGTTCACACCATATCATCGTGACATCCACCAAAGAACCATTTCTACAATTAACTTCAATCCAACAACCTATTAATTGAACCTAACATATGGAAAATGATTCATTTCTCATTTATAACAGTCATATGCTTGTTTTGAGAGCTCCAACTCAGAATGAAGGACACCATGTAACACCCTAACCCCAAACATAGTACCACATGAAAAACTCACAAAGTGTGGGTGTGGTATATAAGTGGTGGGGATTACTACTTGACAACTTGGGCTTAAGCATTTTGGGTGGTTGTCAACGGATCCCATTGGGTCTGAACTCAACAAGTTGTCAGGGCCAGTTTTCCTCGATAACGGACCGGGGACCTAAGCCCGGGACGTTACACACCATTTGTCTTCTGATCAATTCCTTTGTTAGACATAACAACTGTAATTGTTTTGCTTCATTATATACATGACTAGCTATGAAAATAAAAGGCTTCAATCTTCGAATTTCTTGCCACCATTCTGATAGGTACAAAATATCGCAGTTGTCATTCTGAAACATATCAAAGTAGTTTGGTTGTCTTGGATAAATTCCCTGTATTTCTTTCTAGAACAGCTAGCTGGACTTGCCTTCTGGATCTTTCCCTCGTCTGCCTCTGCAAAGGTGATCTTAATTGAATATCATCATCAGACTGAGAGATTTTGGGATTCTAATCAGATCCTGATGTAACAGGACTTCTAGTATTGGTAGAAGGATCGCTAATGTATTTATCAGGTTGTTAAGTGTCACAAGAAATACCTTCCTCCTCTTCTTCATTATCCATATCATTACTATCCAAGACACCAAAAGAATTCTAAGTAGGAATAGAAAAAATATCCTTGAAATAAATCAGTATTAACATTCAAGGCTTTAAAAAATTTCACAGGGTGTGTTGCAGATTTCTCTTTTCCTTCTTCATTAAAAATGGGTTGAGCAAAGAACTTGGGACCTTCACGTCTTCTCTCATTATTCACCTTTTGCAGCATTGAAAGCTCAACGACTATTTTTTTGCTCTTCCTTTTACATGATAAATTTATAACTTTAGTCTCCCTTGTTTCTATAGAATCTGGATATGCATTTCCTTATCTCTATCTTCATTAAAAGTTGTATCTGCACCATCCAAGTCATTACCATTTTTATCATTAATCAACTATTCTTCATCTTCAAATTTCGCATCTTTATTATATTACACTGATATGTCTTTGACAGTTACATCCACTATGTCTAGACAATTCTAACTTAGATTTTGCTTTATTCCTTTTCCTTGCCCATAACCCATACTTGCTTTGTTCTGTAGTTTTGGGGATAAAATAGTTTATACCATATTGTTTTGGCTTCCCCTATTATCACCACTCAAATCTGATCTGGACTTTTCTTTGAAATGATAACTATAAGCTTTCTCTTGAATCACAGTCAGGTAAAAGGTGCAGAATGATTGGAGATTTTCATATATATCAACTTGTTTTATCTTCCTTAAACTAAATTCAATGACTCAACAGTAAGATCAACTTCAACATTGACTCTAATATACCTGACGTAGAAGAGTTTAGCAGATATCCCCCAATCTTAATTTCAGATGTGAAGTCAATGTACGAGAAAAACACCCACTCCAACAATTCGGAGATAATTTATTTGATTTAAAAGGCATACCACAAATATGCCTTAATATACAGTACAACCAACAAAAATATTGTCAACACCCTGCTGCTTATTGTGCAACAAGAAGCCAGAAAGATTTAGTTGTTGTGTGGGTATACAAGGAAGAGGGAGGGTGTGTGGGGGATCGGGGGAGGAGTAGGTGGCCACACAGAGGAAGAAGGAGGCGACACGAGCACGACCGGGGAGGATAAGAGGAGTTTCACGGGGAAGGAGGGCAGGTGCGAGCGCAATCGAGGGAGGGGTTGGATACCGTGCGGGGAACGAAGGAAGTTGCATAGGGGAGCTGGAGGCACTACGTGGGGGGAGCCGGAGGTGCGATGACTCTGGATAACTGCAGGGGATGGAGAGATAAATGAGAGAGAGAGAGAGAGTCCTGACAGAATGTGTTTTAACTTTTCAAGATCCAATGGCACTGGTTTCTCCCATCTGACGGTTCATATGATAGCAGCAGGGAGTTTCTCTGCTCTTGTGAGCAGGCTCCCTTTCCTCATATATATATATATATGTATGTATGTATGTATGTATGTATATTTCAAATAGGACTTGTTCCTTCCTGACATGACGAGTTTAGTAGAATATGTATACTGATTGTATTACAATGTGCAGTTTTAATGTTGTATTATAATATGCAGTTTTGTTTGCGACTTTAAATTTATAATGTGCAGTTACAATACAAATTGTATACGCATTCTACTAAAATGTTGGTGTTTTCTACAAAAAGATGGTGGAATTCCTTAAGTCAGGAAGGATGCATCCTACTGGAAGGCCCCCATGTGTGTGTGTGTGCGTGCGTGCGAATTTAATGGGGTTGCCTCTAACATGGCTGCCCTGATTTCGGCATTTTTTTTATTTTTTTGAAAAATATCGCAATGTATATTCATCCCTATATCCCTCCTTTATGTCATTCGAATTTCGTCAGAGATAGAGACTCTTATGCCCTCCATCTAGAACATGTAATTTTAACGGTCTTAGAACTACTGTGATCGTACATGTTCTAGATGGAGGGCATGAGTCTCAGTTTCTGACGAAATTCGAATGATATATAGGAGGGATATATGGATGAATACACTTGGCGATATTTTTTTCAAAAAAAATAAAAAAAATGTCGAAAATGGCGTGGGGACAGCCCCATTAAACTCTCTCTCTCTCTCTCTCTCTATATATATATATATATATATGAGGAAAGGGATCCTACTTCATGATGTAGGTAACTTACCTACATGATGCTCATTTTTCCCCATTTTTTTTGAAAAATACTTCCATGGATTTTCATAATTGTATCCCTCTAATATGTCATTCAAATTTTGTCAGAAACATAGACTCCTATGCCCTCCATCCAGAACAGGTAATTTTAACGGTCTTAGATTTGATGTAAGTTACATATTCTGGATGGAGGGCATAGGAGTCTCTGATTCTGACGAAATTTGAATGACATATTAGAGGGATATAGTTATGAAAATCCAACGGAAACATTTCTCAAAAAAAATAAAAGAAATTGGGAAAATAATAAGTATGATGTAGGTAAGTTACCTACATCATGAAGTAGGATCCCCCCTCTATATATATGCCTTAATTATATTTCTCTTGCAATCAACCGATCCATGATGAGTATACCAGACTGCAATTAATTGCATTATGACTATCCATACAAGTTGGCCTACTGGCTGCTAGTAGACCGAAGTTCCAGTTGAAATCCTCACCTTGTGTTATAAATATATGGCAGGATTATCTTTAAACCGACTAGGATATGAGAGGGGGGCATGGTGGATGAAGTGGGACATGCCCCCTCTCAATCTCTCTCTCTCTCTCTCTCTCTCTCTCTCTGTACCCCTTAATTAATTTTCTCTTGCAATCAACGTGTAGTTTCTTCAATTAGCATTGATTTTCTACCCATGTCTAGCATTATTTCTCACATGGTGTCATGTTGCATTTGTCGATTAATTAAATATCTTTAATCATGATACCATAAAAATAATTTAATAATATTATATTACAAAATAATTTGTAAAAAAATCAATTATATATATAATTCATGAAAAATACAGATACAATTTACCATTCACATCATATCCTGCCAACATAGAAATTGGTATTCGGGCTTCATTTAATATATGAGGAAATTATTAATTTATGTGTTTTGAAGTGATGCTTGTCATGGGTATGATTTATTATGTAAGTAATTAATCCATAAGGTTGGAATTTCAAAAAAGCTGAAAAGTTCCGAGAATGTTCATGGGAAAAGAATTGACGATGTAATTTATCATTGACATTATATCCAATATGATAAAATAATAGCAAGAAACTAATCGTCTTAATTTGCTGTTTCCTTTGATCTAAATGAAGTTTAGAACACATGTTATTTAAGTTATAAGGAATCAATCTATAAGGTTGAATTTTAAAAAAATGTTTACCATGTCCTTTATTCTATTATTGATAATACCAAATTAAACTATTTACAGATGTTTCAAAGAAATTTTGGTTTTACTTTTTATTCCAAAGTGATGAAAAACAGTTGTAGGCGAAGTGCAATGAAGTGCGCTTGTCACGAACTAATAATTAAAAAACGCGGAGTTCAGTATTTTTTTGTTAAATTTAAAATACCATTTATTTTAATTTAATTGATATTTATTATACATGTATTTCAAATTATTAACAATTTAAATTTTTGCGTAAACCTGGTGATTTTTTAGATAGTATTACAGCTGACATATGCATGTTTTTTTTTTAAATTATGTCCCCACTTCAATGGTCCGGTGGTAGTGCAGTGTGCCTACCACCCAAAAGACCAATGTTCAAATCCCTCGTGAGGGTTGTATTAGGTAGACAACAGTCAACGTAAAAAATAGTCGGATCTTTCATCATGGTTTTGAGCAAGAATCCATGTAGCCGATCCTACTTAAGTGGGAGAAGGCTTCACCATTTTTACGTATCTACTCTAAAAAACGTTCTGGCTCTGTCCCTGTTTGTGCCCCTGGGCATCATTTTTTTCTCAAAGTAGTAAAATTTAAACAATTCACGATATTAGGATGGTGAAAAAACGAGAACCCTTCGACTGCGAGGAGTCCGAACTGACGATTCTTCATGGATGTCATACTGCCTCTACTCTCTTTGTTTACAAACAACGATACATCAGCGGTTCTTACAGGGATTTGCAATCTCCATTGCAGGAGTGCTGGTGGTGCTCGATGCACGTCCTGATGGAGTTATCTATAAGGATCTTGTGCCAGAATATGTTGATTATGTCAGGACCATCTATGAAGGTACTTTTCATCATCTTTCCGCGTGATTTGTTCCTTTTCTATATCATTCCACATCTTATTCCTCAGTGTATTTTGCAGAAGATTTTGGTGAAGATGTTGCAGATATCAATTATTTGAATTTGAAAAATGTGGCTCCTGGAAAAAGAATCTTCCTTTGCTAGGTGTTTTTAAGGGATGGTCTTACTCTGCATCTGCTGGATCCTCCAGATCATAGTTGCGACCTTTTTAGCGGTCGATCCGCTCTGTTCTTGGAGATGGTTCCTTGCCTTTCGATATCACACAAACACTTCTATGAGGTGTAGTTCGAATCGTATGACCACGACTATTTACCTGCTATACTATCACATTATTTCATCTCGATATTACAAGAAGTAAATCATTGTAAATGTGAATATTTTTCACACCATTATTTTTTTCTTGTAATGTATGCATTCTATTGCATTTTTCTCTCATGGCCTATCTTTCGTCCATACTAGGAATGCAGGTGCTAGCGATGACTATTCGTGAGCGGGTGTTACAAGAAGTAAAACATGCTAAGTTGATTCGAGGGATAAGAATTAGATAAATATCGTAGAAAGAGACAATGGATGGTCGATGTAATCATGGTGTGACAGCTACATCCTAGGATAGCTTATCCAGGGATAGATATAGTTCTCTTTCCCCTTGCCACTTGTGGTATTTGAACCTTGGTCTCTTTCATACCATAGGTTAATGTTGCACCATCAGCTATTTCTCTTCTTTTATTTAATTACCATCGCCTCCAAGTTGGGATGCAGTTACATGAGTATATATTATGTATATGATCGGTCACTTTATCTGTTTCTTATAGATTTCGATATCCATATTTGCATCATTCTTAATATAGATATGGATGGGTATGAACATGATATCTTCAAATAATAATATCTATGCCATGCATTCTTTTTAATAAGTATATTTCTACATAGACCTGGCCAATGGGCCGGGGGTTCGCCCGCCCAGCCTGCTCATGGGCTGGGTTTGGGCCAAGAGATTTCAAGAATGGGTCGTGGCCCGCTCTTTGGCCCGCACATCAACTGGACGAGCTGTGGACATGTGCCACAAAGCCCGGCTCAGCCCGGCCTGCAAATATAAAAAATATATTTAAAAATTATAATTTACATACATCTAATATTATATACTTCATGTTTTTATTTTACATTATCAATATTATATCATTTTTTATAGTTTACATGTCAAGCAACACATATTTTGGTAACTTAGATTTACAATGATTATTTGATGTTCAAAAAATTTATTTATCTTTATAAATTAAATTTAAAAAGGGGTTGATGGGGATGCCCCCTGGGGGCAGCTAACATGGCTGTCCCGTCTCATTTTGGGCAAATTTTTTTATTTTTTTGAAAAATATCGTCATGTATATTCATCCCGATATCCCTCCTATATGCCATTCGAATTTCGTCAGAAACAGAGACTCCTACGGCCTCCATCTAGACAGGGTCGATTTAAAAAATCCTGCAACCGTTAAAAAATTGACGTCTGGATGGAGGCCGTAGGAGTCTCTGTTTCTTACGAAATTCGAATGACATATAGGAGGGATATAGGGATGAATATACATAGTGATATTTTTCAAAAAAAAATAAAAAAATTATAAAAAAATATAGCCATGTTGGCTGCCCCTTGTGGGGAGCCCTATTTTTCCCATTTAAAAATGAGAAAAAAGTACTTTACATTGGACCCATAAGCCGGCCGACCCAACTCGACCCATACATGGGTCAGACTTGGGCCTTGAAGTATAGCTCATGGGACAGGTCGGGCCGGCCCTTGGATAGGGGGTTTTAGAACCCGGTTCGTACTTTGGCCAGGCCTATTCCTACATTTGGAGATACTTTCGAATGAGGTGCAATTTATTCCCTAAAAAAGTCGCTCTATTCTCACTAGGAATTTGCATGGTCTATGATTCAGACATTGCATGCAAATTAATATTATACGTTCCCGTTTGGGATGGAAGTGGATGGCAGATGACAACTAACTTGACAGATGTTATAAAACTTAAAGAATGTAGGATCAGAATTGATATTCCGAAAAAGAAGGGGTATAATTGATTTTGCAACATCTCAGCAAGTAATAAAACCCTTGTAAATTCTCTCAAGATTTATTTATAACTATTAATATCAATAGTTTAAGCATTTTTCACCGTATTTGATATACATAAATTTACTTACCAAGTATTTCTTTTATTATCTACAATCTATCTGTTTATTGTATATCTAGATTTTTCCAAGGTATAGAGGATGCGCTAATGCAATGATGGCAAAAATATGTATATATTTGTAAGCAATTAAATTACCTCTATTTTTTGCACAATTTAATTACTATATCGACCCTGTGAATTACTCCAAGAAACTTTATGAGTTTCAAATAGGTTAACTGCAGGATTCACGGGATAAGAGTTAGCAAGTTTACGTGATCGCGGGGGGGGGGGGGGGGGGGGGCGATTACATTGTTTCAAGGGTCGAAAAGGTAATTTGTAAAGTTTAAAGATTCCTAGGGGTAAAAATCCCTTTTTCATACCGATCTTCACATTCGTATATGTATCCATTTTAGAATGGCTATGACTATACATACATACATACATATATATATATATATATATGTATGTATATATATATATATTATATATGATTTAATGGGGCTACCCCCTGGGGGCAGCCAACATGGCTATCTCGTCCCCTATTTCGGCATGTTTTTTTATTTTTTTTGAAAAATAAAACCATGTATATTCATCCCTATATCCCTCCTATATACCATTCGAATTTCGTCAGAAACAGAGACTCCTACGGCCTCCATCGAGATGGTGTCGATTTAAAAAATCCTGTTACCGTTAAAAAATGATCGTCTAGATGGAGGACGTAGTAGTTTCTGTTTCTGACGAAATTCGAATGGCATATAGGAGGGATATAGGGATGAATATACATGGTGATATTTTTTGAAAAAAAATAAAAAGAAGTCGTAAATGGCGCGGGGGCAGCCATGTTGGCTGCCCCAAGGGAGCAGCCCCATTAACCCCATATATATATATATATATATATATATATATATATATGAGGTAAATGGGGCTGCCCCTAGGGAGTAGCCAACTTGGCTACTCCCACCCATATTTTTCCCTCATTTTTTTATTTTTTTGGAAAATAAAAATTTGTATATTCATCATTATATCCCTCTCACATTCTATTAAAATTTTGTCAGAAACAGAGACTCCTACGTCCTCCATCCAAACATGGTCGATTTAAAAAATCCTACGACCGTTAAAAAAATGACGTTTGGATGGAGGTCTTAGGAGTCTCTGTTTTTGACGAAATTTTAATAGAATGTGTGAGGGATATAATGATGAATATACAAATTTTTATTTTCTAAAAAAATAAAGAAATGAGGGAAAAATAGGGGTGGGAGTAGCCAAGTTGGCTACTCCCTGGGGGCAGCCACATTTTACCCTATATATATAGGGTAAAATGTGTATGCCCCCTAGGGGGAGCTAACTTACATGCTCCCACCTCTTTTCCCCTATATTTTTATAATGAGGGATATAATGATGAATATACAAATTTTTATTTTCCAAAAAAATAAAGAAATGAGGGGAAAATAGGGGTGGGAGTAGCCAAGTTGGCTACTCCCTGGGGGCAGTCCCATTTTACCCTATATATATATATATATATATATATATGGGAAAAAGGAGTATGCTCCCTAGGTGTAGCTAACTTACATGCTCCCACCTCTTTTCCCCTATATTTTTTTTATTTTTCTAAAATGAAACCTATTGGAATTTAGATCATAATATGTCACCATGATGTCATTTAAATTTTGACTTAATTCGATACTTCTATCCCCTCCATCAAGACTGTCAAATTTTAACGGTCTCAGAATTGCTGAAAATGACCCCCTTCAGATGGAGGGCACAAGAGTCTCTGTTTCTGACGAAATATGAATGACATGTTAGTGGGATATAGTGATGAATACACATATTTTTTATTTTCCGAAAAAATTAAAAAAATGGGGGAAAATGAGGGTGGGAGTAGCTGACGACACAAAAATCACACTAACAACTGAGGTAGAAAATAAATCACAATGTCGTTGTCCTCAATCGCTCAGAATGTGTCAATCAAGAAAATGAACCACAGATGGAAATAAATCAATAAAATACAGAGAAGTGGTCCTGCTATAAGATTTAACCTGGTATAGCTCCCAGGGTCGAACTCAAGGAGCACAGATTGGCTTAAGAAGCCTACGATGTAGTCAGAGTCCAAGAGAGTATTTTTTTAGTGTTTTTATTTGTTTTTATAATTTTTTTTTTAGAAATTTTTAAAAGATGAGGAAATGAGAGAAAGTAAATGCAGGGCAACTTCAACAATTTATACAACACACAAAAATGATGCAAAAATTCAAGAAAATTTGTTTTTATGTTTTAAATGTTTTTTACTGTTTTTGGTGAATTTTTGGAATTTTTCTAATGAGTAAATTATTTATTAAAAATCAAACAATGCGAAAAACAAAGGGGACTGTCCAGCAAGGCTTAAGACCCAAAAATAAAATAATTTTGGATCTCAAAAAGCCCTGAAGGTAATTTTCCTATAAACTATGAAGAATAAGGAAAATTTAGGCACCCTAATTATTGTTTTTGGATTTTTAATTTAATTATTACAATTTTTATGAGTTTTTAGGGGTTTTTCAATTTTTAGGGTTTTTAGGTGATGAAAAGTAGCCAAAATTGGCTAAAAAATCAAACAACAAGCAAGAAACACTATCTAATTTTTTTAGAATTTTTGGTGGAGTATTTAGATTTTTTTGGTATTTTTAAAGTCAAACAGTAGCAAAAATACGGGTTTTTGAATTTTTAAAAATAATAAATGAAATCCAAAATGTCCCCAAAAATCATAGAAATTCCTACACCATGGCAGGAGCCATGTGTCAAAATCTCATTGGATTTGGAGGTCGTTTGATATTTTATTCAAAAATAAAGGTGGGGTACTGTGCACAGGGACCTAAGTGCAAATACCCAAAGATCTGGGGGCCTTGGTGCAAAATACCCAGCAAGTCACGCGCTTCGCGCGTGGCTGGGGCACACAGGGACCAAATTGCAATAAAAACCAAGTTCCAAGGACCAATTGATAACTCGTATCAAAAGTCCAGGGGCTTATATGCAATTTACCCAAAATAAAAACGCACATGCGCATATAAAGTGCTCACAGGGGTACATTTGCAAATAAACAAAACATTTCATGCATTCATTAACATTCCAGAACTACAGGGCTAAAGATGCAAAAATCCCAAAGTAACACGTGACGAAGCACGTGGTTCACTACTGGCAGGGGTATAATTGCAAATAAAGTTAAGCGCGAGGGTCTCTATGCAAATATCCCAGAAAATAAACAACGTGAATTAAAAGTTACAGGACTAAACTGAAATAAACAAACTACGAAGGGGCCCTATGATATTTACCCCTTTATTAATGAAGCGTTGGATGCGCGCCACGTGTAGATCGAACGGCTGCGGCTGGTGGGCGCTCCAGATGGCTCCTCCTCTGATCGGACGGTACTGGTAGCTCCAAGGATGGACGGCCAAGATCTGAACTGGAGCGAGGAGGACGATCGGACGGCGATGGAGGGTCCTCGAAGAACTGATGGCCGGCGAACTTCGCCGGCCTCGTGAAGGCGTCCCCTCGCTCCTCTGTTGCGCCTGAAGGTCGGAGAAGCTCCGGCGTGAAGTTCCGCAGCTGCTACTGGTCTCCGGTGGTCAAACCGAGCTCCGAGGAGCTCGAGCAAGGACGGCGGAGAAGAAGCTCCTGGCTTGAAGTTGGGGGGACCCCAGACGCCTCCCTTTGGACCTGCAAAAGAGTTCAGAAGCTTCACGGGTCGAGGGCAAAGTGCCTCGACCCAAGAAGGCGGGGTGAAGGTGGACGGTGCGGCGTGGCGAAAGAGCTCCGGCGAAGCGACGGCGAGGGAACTCGAATCCCAGATCCTGTGCGATCTGGGTTGTGCGAATGGGTGAAGAAGGTGCGTGGGAACACGGTGAAGGTGATGGTCGGGTCGGAAGGTCGAGATGATACGCGAGGTGGCCGGAATCAGCGAGATGCGTCGGAGATGTGATTTGGGCGTAATCTAAAATTAGAAGAAATTAGAAAGAGCTAAGGTTACCTGATGGATGCTGGAGACTGTGCTGGAGCGTGGCTATCTCCGGGTCGTAGCTTCGAAGGGCGTCAAGGCCTGAAGCTCGGTGCTCAACGCCGGCGGCGGAGCAAGGACGGCGAGGTACGCCGGATCAAAGGATACGCCTCCTCACCTCACTGCAACAAGGGCTGACGCTCGCTGTCACTCTTGCGGAGCCGATGGAGGTCACGGGGAAGAAGGAGAGGGTCCAAAGATGGCGCGCGAAGGCGGCGGAGATGATGGTTATATAGAGTGACAGGGGCGTTTAGGGCTGAGGGCTGACAGCAAAGGAAGGCGTGGATTTGATGGCAAAGGATCCGGCGAGGATGAGGGATGATTGGCGAAGAATCCGAGCACGGGGGATGCGTGGGGGACAGCCTGGAGTCGCGTGGGAAAATCGGCGAAGGAGGCGCGGCGCGCGACTTCCAGAAAAGGAAGGAGTCCGCGGGGGAGTTGACCGGGGTCAACATTCCCCCGTGGACCAATCAGGAGCGGCCACGTGTGCCCGAGTTTTATTTATTTATTTTAGGGCATAAATAGGCCGAATTAAAAAAAAACTCAAAACATGAAATATTTTTCTTTTATTTTTTTCTATTTTTTGGTGATTTTTAATTAATTTTTGGAAATAAAAATAGGTTAGCTCTATATATAGGTATATGTACACTATATGGATTTTTATTTTTGATTTTTTTTATTTGTTATTTTTATATGTTTTTATGCTAATTTTGTATTTTATTTATTTACAACATGAAATATGGAATAAAAGAATATTTTTATTTTATTTTTATCACTTATATACAAGGGTGAAATAAATGATTGAATACATATATATACATGGTATTTATACAATGTATTTTTGTATTTTTAATTTTGTAATTTTTATTTGATTTTTGTTTTGTTTCTTTTTATTTGTTTTATTTACAAAATGTGCCATAGAATATTTACAAAAAGTTCTGAAAATAATTTCATTTATTTATAGGGTTAAATAAATACAAAGGTGTGGTGGTCTATACACATGGTGAAGGTATTTTTGACTTTTTGATTTTTATCTTTTTATTTTGTTTTTAATAGCTTTTTAAATATACACAATATAGACAAGGATATTTACAACATATTTTTGGGTGAGGAAAATATATAGTTTTATTTACAAGAGTATATACACATATGTGAGCCCTATCTCCCTCTACTTTGACTTTTATGCGGTCAGGCCCATGCTGAGCCCTCCCTTGGGTTAGGTTGCTCAATATTTATTCTAAATATTTCCCTCTTTTTCTTTTTGCTCTTTATTCTTTTATTTTGTGCACAAAAACATGCTAATTATAGGATTTTACACAATGCATGCTTCTGGTAATTATTTGTATTTACACATATCTACATGTATTTGCAAAGGTTTTTGTAGCTAAAATAATAGAATAAAGAGTGATGAATGGGTATTCATCACCCCCTATGCTTTAACTTTGCTAGTCCCTTAGCAAACACTTATTTGAAAAAGAAGTGAAAAAGAAAGAAAAAGAAAAAGAAAAAGAGGATGTACATGGATCAAGGTTGACTTATTAAATTTTCCTTTATTAAATTGAAGTATGGAGCTTGATCAGATCTTTGGATTATTAATGTGTCGGAACCTTATTTGGACTTAAGCCTAAAACTCAACAGCCTCCAAGTTCCACCAGTCTATGGACAAGACTCCTCAATAAACCAAATCAGAACAAGTCTACATACACAAACTCTAATGACCATGAATCTTTCCATGCAGTGTAAGTGATATGTGGCTCCCCACCTCAGAAGTAACAAAGAAACAACCTCCCTCAACCTGGTAACTCTAATGCCTCAGTCTAGCAACTCTTTCCTCGAGAAGCGGGGTATTCCCTTCTAAGTTCAAGTGCAACCGGCTCAAGAAGAGGGGGTAGAAGTATAGAGTTTTGGAAGCTTAGCCAGTGTAGCTAAATCTCCCGCTGCAAGCTTCATGAGATGTAACATGATACCATAAGCTTTTGCTTTTCACTCCGGTGGGGTTATTAAATTTTCAATCCGACCCACCACTTTTTTGGAGTTCTTTTTGCATTTTTTTTTTTAAGACTTCTGTACACATATCTACATGGTGCAGCATATATAAGAAATTTCTCCTTGAGCCAGTAGACTATCCCTCTTTTGAAGCTTTATTGCAACCCACAGCTTCTGTCTTTAGTTTTCAACACCACTAGACCAAGTTGAGGTGCACTTCCTTCACTATAAGAAGAGGAGAGGTTCCGCCTAGAAGTACTACCCTCATATGCTACCCCAAGCCAAAGGAAACTGCCTCCTCACCACCTCATCCATGGAGAGCCATGTGTAAAGTGCAGGTGCAAGTTAAGCCATTGTCTCTGAGAGTCATGCGTGTGTTGTTAAGTGCTCTACTTAGGCTCATCAAGATGACATATGCTCATAGCCTAGCGGACTCAAAGAATTAAGTCCTTATGGACCTGAAAAAGCCTTAACCCTAAGTCCTATAAGGTTCCTCTTGAAGTTAAGTGGATTAAGATCTTATTCAAGCTCCATTTCTCAATTTAATTCCAGGCTTAGTTTAAATGTCAACTCTCATCCAGGAAGAACTATATACATATATGTACAAAAGATGCTATTTACAAATATTTTACAATCATGCAAAATTTTTGAAAAATGTTTTGAAATCATGAATGAATGATGCATGAAGTGCAAGTTTTGCAAAAAGATATTTACACACATTTACACAAGATTTTTGCAAACTTTTGATTTTCAAAACATTTGAAAAAATTTTGTACTATATACATAATTTTGATACAAAAATATTTACACAAACTTTACACAAAAGATTTTGGAAATCATTTTTACAAAAATACTTTGTACACTAGCTATGAATGTGCAAGAATAAAAGAGGTTTATGCTCATGAAAAAATTTTTAATTTTTTGTGATTTAGCCATTTTATTTATTAACACACTCA
>JAZKJV010000659.1:0-65581 GCA_037367405.1 Ottelia alismoides
TTAAGAAGCCAAATTCCTTGTAAACATCACCTATATAGTACAATATTTTCTCTTATTTTTATTTAATTTTCACTTACTTGGAATTGAATGAAATCAACTCCATAGTGTGTACACTAATAAAAGAAAATACCAAAAAATACTAACTTGTAAAATTGTCTAACAAAACCCAAATGCTAGTTCGAGACTAAAATCCTTAAAACGCGAATATCTCCATTATACAGTCTCCTACTGACAATACTTACTTTTGAATTAATGTACGTTCAATTACCTTCAAACAACACTAAATTTAAAATAATCAGAGTTCTTATGTGAAACTTGGGTTTTGGGTCCCTATTGTATATTGTACATATTCTCTAATTTAATCCAATTATTTTATGTATAAAATTAATTGTTTTTATTTTTTATTTTGCATTTGTTTTCTTTGATTATTTTTTAATAAAATATATAAAAATCTAAATAAAAATTGAAGCAAAAATTAAAAATATAAATCAACATGTATCTTTATATATGTCTTCTTTATTTTATTTCTTTACTTCCTTATTTATTAAAAATACAAAAAATTAGATTAAGGTGTAAATATTTATTTTATATTTTCTCTAATTTTGTTTTGATTTTTATCTTTTTTAAAAATACTAAAAAATGTAAAAAAAAAATATGATATTTTATATCTATAAAGTACCCCAAAAATACTTTTTCTACATATTATTTCTTTTGATTTTGGGTCCATCACAAAAGTTGTATATCTCTTAGAGACAAGCAACTTTCATGTTGACTTTTTAATTTGACTTCGTTTGTTATTTCTTTTTTATTTTCATTTGAATATAATTTTCAAATTTTTTGGGAGCGACACGTATCGTCTCCATTATTTTATTTTATTTATGTATCTATGTATCTATTTATTTATTTATTGTTATTTATATCATTATTAGTTTATTTTCCTTTTTTCATTCCTTTTCTTTTATTTATTGATTATTTTATTAATCTATTTTATTAATTTTTATTATTCTATTATTTATTTTATTGTTAGTATTATTTATTATTATTTTTAATTTTAGTTTTTTTTCTTATTTCTTCCACTACATGGCCTCCCCTAATCATGTCATATGGCACCCTCTTCCTTCCCCACCTTCTCATTCGCGCCTTGCACCTGATGCCTCCATCTACACAATGTGAGACACACAACTGCCACATCTCTCTCTATCTCTATCTCTCTCTCTCTTCCCTCTCGCCCCTTGATATCTGTCACTCCCCACCTTTGCCGGAGGAGCAGCAATCGCCCAACCACATGCTCCCTTCTCCCTATGACTCGACCCCTCCTCCTCTCCTACATATGACCTGCATCTGCAACCTTCGCCTCCATATCGCTCGCACCTCCTCCAACTGCCATTAGAAACCCTTCATCACTGATGTCCATGGCCATTTGCCACTAGAGCCAACGGAACCCACCACCTTCACGGTTGCTACGGTGACAGAGACGGCAACATCTTCGAGGTGATGAAGGCAATTGACTTTCGTTCCAGGCGAGATATAGGGTTATATGGACCATCTTGTTGCGACACTACGCCGTCCTTGCCCATCTCGGCTCATGCTAGAGCCTTAAGAGAAGATCAAGAACCATCCCTTATTCTTCTTCCCTGGTGATTCGACCACCATCCGTCTTAGCTCTAGCTCATTCATTCCTCGTCGCCTCGACTCCATAGCTCTGCTTCACCACTGCAAGCCTACACCGAGGACCGACTATAGCTTTAAGCTCTGACCATACCCATATGAACCACCCCCATGTGCACATCTCTTCTCCTTCTTCACTTTCCTCTTTTCATCGTCTTCTATTTCTTCTTTGTCGACCATGTTGCTCTATCTTCTCACCAAAAAACGACTTTTGGACATATTTCCTCTTTTGACCTTCTACAAGCCCCATCACATCTTCTTCTTCCTTTCGTTTCGATTCCATTGCTCCATCCACATCTTTCATCAATCAACAATCACTAATGTCCCGCTTCCCCTCATCACCGAGCCTCTCCAACCGAAGATTTTGCCCCTTGACCCATGCTAGCTCCGTTGTGTCATCGTCATACTCCACCTCGTACTCATCGTCGCTTTGCGAGTCTGCTTCGCCTTAGGCTAATAACAAAACTTTTCATGTTTTATGAAAATAATAATAAAACCATTCTATTTGTCTTTTTGAATTATTTCTATTTTTGTCTTCTTTTTTGTCTTTTTTGGGTGATGTGGTCCAAACATTTCTAGTCCACCATTGACCCATGGTTCACTCCTTTGACCTCAGGCCTAATCATGTCAGACTGGCGATTCCCCCATCGTCCTTGATTTTTACATACCAAATCTTTCATTTTTTGCATAGATTCCTTTTTTACTTTTGTCCCTCGATCCTTGGACTTTCATGTGGCATATGTTCTTAGATTGTTGGTCCTATGAATTGAGCATTCTACCTGAGCCAACCTCACTATGTATATAAACCCTCCTCCGACCAACTTTTGAATTTGGTCACTCTTCACCCCTAAACTCCCTAACCCTACCAGTGCATAAGATTTCAGGTGACAGCAAGAGTTTAGCCAAGGGACCATCGAGAAGGAATGGGTCTGAATCGAGCAGATACTGCGTCGGTGGACTTCCTCCGCTGCATGGTTTTCTCCTGGTCATCCCAGGTCAGGTGAGCATCTATCTTTTACATTGTTTGATTCCTAGAACATAGATTAGTGTATCTTAGTCTTTATTTCCAGTTAGTTTCATCTTGTATTTCATAAAAAATTGAAATCAAACAGAGTCGAGCTTCGATGACCTTCTCCACACTTCTTTGATTGTTTCTCGACTTCGTTGACTGCCTCATCTCCTCCCCTTTCATCTCTCCGTCTTCCCAACCACCCGTGCACCATTGATCTTCCCCTAATCAGCGGATCATTGCTCCCTCAGCTTTCCTCTGCCCCTCGATCCGCATTTCAGTCGCCTGCCACCTTCATCTTCTCACCTCACGTGAGAAGCACATGGAGGAGAGGAATTTGTGGCCATACTCCCCAAGCATATGGAGAATTGCACACACACCCCTACCAATGGGAACTCATGTGTGCCTTACATGAGGTGTGGGGTAAATTGCACCAACCCCCCTGTCCCTAGCAAATCTCAAGAAGACCCCTCCCGCCTTCGACAGATGAGGCACACGTGCAAGCGTTAGGTAATTGGCAGAGGTAGCCCTCCAGCTTCTAGCATTTGCATGGGACTCTCTGCCAGCTAAAGCATGTGCAAGGCACGTGCCAAGTGGAGAAATTGAACGTAAACCCCTCGGGTCATGGTAACAACAATTTAGTCCTTTTTAACTGGCTATTTAGTTTATTTTTATTGATATAATATGCAGCAATACCCTTGTGTTTGAGCGTCTCTTTATAGTATCATTTATCATCATATTTCAATTCTAAAAACTGCTTATTATAAAACGACTTATGTTTATCATTGTGGATGATTGATTGCATGGAAAGCTGTATTTATATCGATATCCTTTTGATATCGTATCGATACGATATTTCGATGATATAGCGACGATATATCGCCTAAATATCGCCTATATCAACGAGCCTTTGTGAAGAAAATGCCTGAAATCGGGATATATCGCCATATCGGTACCCATATCGGTCCCATGTGATATCGATATATTGCCGATATATCCTGATATTTCCTTCCCTGATTGATTGAATTTTTGCGGAACATGGTTGATTTAGTACAATTAATTAGGTGGAAAATTGTAAAAATTGCCAAATACATGATCGTTAATTCGTACTAAGTTTATTATTATTCCAAACATTTCCAAAATTTCATAATAAGTAGATCTAAGTGTGTTCTGCACTGTACCAAAAATTTATTACATACGCACACATATCGACAATAAAATAAATGGTAATTTAACTATTGATGGCTATAGGTTACAGATCACTTATTTTTAGGATTTGTTAATTTTCTTGGATTATTTTCAGACTTACCTAGGATAATTTTATTTCCAAGAAATAAATTGGCTTGATATTTATTAAAATTAATTTGTGAAAAATCACCCTACATACATCATTAATTCATAATAAATTCATTTAACATCAGAAAAATCCAAAAAATATATAAATTTTTAATTTCATCATGTTTCACCTTCTGGTCAAGTTTTAGGATTCTTGGATATCATTTAATAAGAAATTATATTTAGCCCCTAAACTTGCCTGAATTTGCATTTCATTTAATAATTACATAAAAAATTAAAAATTACCTCTATGAAAATCTAGTTTCTAGATCACTCTTAATCAACCTAAGGAAACAACTGCCTTCCAGAGTTTGACCTTGGGCTTGCCCAAGAAAAATAAAATTTGACCGCTCGATTTAATTGATTAATTAATTAATTGGTTGTTTTTATTAATCCAAATTGCATGCCTACAATGAAGATTAAATTGTTAATCCTCGTAATTAGCGAGGGTAATTTTGGGTTTGTCACTGCTCATTGCCTCATACAACGTTAACCTCTTGAATTTGTGGCAAGGGTGAAAATAGTGACTTGACATATGGTTGTTTGGGTTTGAGGTGATAAACCGCCATCTATATATGCAGTTGGTGCTATTCAGGCGCCTGCACGTAGTACACATACTGGAATTAAGATTGATCGCAACTCGGTTGAGGTTGGTATTGCCTTGTTAGCTCCTTCTGCTTAGCAAGAGTATTGGGGGTGGATACCACAGAATTGCAAGAACTAATGGTGTTCACCAACAGCTCTAGCTACTTGGTGATTATATCCAACTTGTCCAGGCACTTCTCCCTCTATTTGATCACGACTAGCTTCTTTGGATCATGTGATCGATTCTCAATGATGTCCACCTTGGACATGCGAGTGCCAATGATGTTGAGATATGAGTTCTTACACATGTCCACATCATGTGTATCCACCAGGTTTACAAATTTGTGAAGGGAATGTGGTTGTATACAAAAAGAATGAGATGAGGAGAGTGCAACCTCTCTCTCAACCATCTCCTAAAAAACACACAACATCCCCATCTTTGTTGAAGTACGAACCCTCTCAAGCATTATCAACCAAATGTTGGTTGTTCTTAGTGAGTCCCCCAAAGAGGTGCTAGACCAAACTGGTCTTTGGGATATCATGATGGGTGCACTTCTCAATTAAGTCCTTGAATCACTCACAGGTCTCGTGAATGGACTCTTGTAGTCCATGGGAGATGCTGTCAATCTTGGACTACATCAGACTAAGATGACCAAGTGGGTAATAGTTGTACAGAAAAGCAGATCTCAGTTCTTCCCACGTCGTCACCACTTTGCCCAATTGGTTTATCCAGTAAAGTGCCTTTCCCTGACGGCTGAAAGGGAGAGGAATCAGCTTGATTATGCCCAACAAGATGTTGGGGTAGTGCATGGTGCTAAAGATGCATCCGAATTGTTGTAGATGGATGTATGGTTATTCATTGTATTTCCCATGGATGGTGGGGAGAAGAGAGATAAGTTGTGGTTTAAGCTCGAAGTGTTCGTGGATCGGAGGAATCTGGATCCACTCAGTGATTTGAACTAGCCCTAGGGTTTTATGTTTTCTTGAGTATGTGATGAACCTTTGTTTCATCATCATTATTCTTTCATTTTGGCCTTTAAAACCTAGTCAAAAGCATGTAAATAATATTATTTTGTATAAAATAACATATAGTATTTATATGTAAGTATAGTATAAAACACTATATTTAAAGCCATAATAAAAGAATAAAGAAAAAAAAGAAAAGGAATGAAAGGAAATAACATAGGTATTAAATGACCCTAGACCCCGAGAACTAGGCATCAGGATGACTACGTCAAGAAGAAATAAAGTAGGGAAAGATAAGAGCCCATAAATATAATAAACCCTAATTTTTAAATTCATCAATAAGTTCAATTTGGGATCTATTTTATTCTTTATTATTTACACCTCAAATCAATAATGTATATAAAAGTTGTAGAAAAAATACATCAAAAAATGCAAATTTATTTCACATAAAAATAATGCATATAGTGCTTTCTATACTCAGCATAAAAATCTAAAAGTCCAATTTCAAATTCTCATATCTTCTCCATATGGACTCAAAATTTACCAAAATCATCTTTAATTGTATATAACTTTACCAAATTTACCAAATTCCCATATCAGTTATGCCCCTCTGAGACATCGCAATTTTAGTTATGCCCCTATCTTTTTGGTAATATAAGTTGTTCCCCTCACTTCTTGCTAATATATCACTTGTGTCCCTCAGGTTAGTTGCCGTCCATCTCCAACACAGACGGATGTTGACTTTAAGGATACAATAGGAATTACTTTTAAAAATTGGGCTGAAATGTCCAGTCACATTCTTCTTCCTCCTCCTCCCACATCCACTTCCTCGTCCGACACCCCATGTCCTTCGAGCTTCCCAACGCCAACCTTTCCCGCGAGTTCCTGATAGGCGACAGCTCCGGCAGTAACCTTGTACATGAGGTTGCCAGGAAAGCGGGGATGGAAGGGGAGGGATTCTGGTCACCGATAAAGCCAGCGGGGACCATCTCGATCCACTCGGAATTCGTGAGGTCGAGAAGGAGCAGCTCGGAGTAGAAGGAGACGCAGGAACTGGAGCAGCTCTGATGGGGACCCCCTCTGCCCTCGCACCCCCTCCCCCTGTCGCCCTTGCCCCCCGCACCTCCCCCTCTCTGCCCCCCGCACCCCTACCCCCCGTCGCCCTCACCCCCGCACCTCCCCCATCCGCCCACACACCCTCCCCCCCATCGCCCTCGCCCCCGCACCTCCCCCCTCCGCCCCCCACACCACCTCCCCCCGTCGTCCTCACCCCCCACACCTCCCCCCTCCCCCCCACCCCCACCCCTCCCCAGTTGCCCTCGCCCCACGCACCTCCCCCCTCCCCCCGTCACCTTCGCCCCCCGCACCTCCCCCCTTGCCCCCTGCATCTCCCCCTCCGCCCCCCGCACCTCCCCCCACCGCCCCCGCCCCCAGGTCGCCCCGCCGCCCCCGCCATGTGTCTCCCCCGCCCCCTACGCCTCCCCCGTGCCTCCCCCTTCCGCCCTCCTCCTCCGCCTGTGGCTGGAACTGGAGTTGAGTTTTTTTGTTAAATTTTGATAAATTTCTGACTAATTGATTCATAAAAAATCATCAAAAAATCAATAAAATTCATCGTTCGATCCGTAATGAGTGATATATCCGTGAACATGCAAAAATTTTAAAGATTCGTTGGATGCGTGAAGGTGTCACTAAGAGAGAGAAATAATGAAGAGAAAGGAAGAAGAACAAATGGAGGAGGAAGAGATGAATAAGAGATCTGGACAATAATACCCTCTTAACTGCACCAAGGTTTGAAAAAATCATGGTTAAGTCAACTCATTGACGGTCACTGATGGAAGGGCACAAGTGGTAACGGAGAAAGAAGTGAGGGGCACAACTGATATTACCAAAAAGATAGGGGCATAATTGAAATTGTGATATCTCAAAGGGACACAAGTGATAAAAACCCTAACTTTTTATTATATATTTAATGAAGATAGTTTCATTTAATTTGGAGGTAGGATAGAAAAGTTAGGTTTTAGACCCCTATTGTAAATTTACCTGAATAAAATATTCATTTTATTTACTCTTTACATTTTTAATAATTTTATATTTTTATAATTTTGAAAATATTATTTATATTATATGTGCATAATTAGAATAAAATAAAACCATTCGAATATAATAAAATAAATATGTAATTATGATACATAGATGAAAGGGTTTTTATAAGTTGTACCCCTCTGAGATATGGCAATTTCAGTTATGCGCCTCCCTTTTGAGGAATATCAGTTCTGCCCCAACTTCTTGTCATTTTACCACTTGTGACCTTACGTAGTGTTATTCGTCACTGAATTGAACTTAACCATGGTTTTTTCAAACCACAGTCAGTGTAGGAGAGGTATAATTGTCCAAAAATTTCTCCCATCCATCCTCCACCATCTCATGCCCTTCGAGCCCTCCTCCACTGTCCCATGCCCTTTAGCCATCACCATATCCACCTTCATCATGTCATTGATATACTTGTGGCCCGCCAAGTTGCTGGAGGACATCGATGAAATGACGATGGAGCTCTAAGAACAACACCGTCTCACCTTCCCCGGCTCCTCTGTTGCTGGTAGTGGTGGTTGACTAAGTTGTTGGGCTGAGATGGGGCAAGGAGAGGAGGGTCGGCGGGGGAGAGGAGGGCTTGGAGGGGGAGGGGCCACAGAAGAGGAGAAGGAGGTCCTGAAAGGGGGAGGAGCAATGAAAGAGGACATGGAGAGGGAGGGGTCGCAGAGGAAGATAACATGTGGGGAGGGGCATGGAGGAGGAGGAGGGGGCGGAAGAGGAGGAGGGGGCGGAAGCGGAGGCTTGATGTAGAGGTGGAGGTTGGGGATGGAGGAGTGGGAGGTCAGGGATGGAGGAGGGGTAGGTGCAGGTGACGAGAGGGGGAGGGAGCGAAGGAGGGGGCCATTGGCGGAGGGGGGAGGGGAAGGTTGGGGATAGAGGAGGGGGAAGAGGGGAAGGCGCGGGGTGGAGGTGGAGGATGTTGGTGGAGGGGGGAGGAGGAGGAAGAGGAAAAAGGGAGGATGAAGGATGAGGCTGGGGTGGAGGGGGAGAGGGAGGTCGAGAATAGAGGAGGGGGAGGCACGGGGCAAAGCAGGGGACGACGGGGAGCTTTGGGTGGAGGAGGCGGCATGCGACCTTCCCCTCCAACTTGCGACATCAAGGGTGGAGCAGGAGGTCCACCGACCACCCCTCCTTCAGTCTGCGACGAGGGTGGAGGAGCTGGGGAAGCAGGGAGATGAGCGAGGGCAGAGGGGAATCGAGGGTAGTGGAGCTGCGACGGCAGGGGAGGCGGGGGAAGAGGAAGAAGATGGGGGAGGGGGAAGAAGAAATTGATGGACTTTTTAGTCCATTTTTTAAATGTAATTCCTGATGTCTCCTCATAGTTAATGTCCGTTTACAGTTGGGATAGACGACAACTAACCCTAAGGGCATAAGCGATAGAATGACAAGAATTCAGGGGCACAACTGATATTCCAAAAAAGGGAGGGACAGAGCTGAAACTGCAATATCTCATAGGGTCACAACTGATAAAAACCCTATATGAAATATACTTACTCAAACCTATATAATTAATACCAATAATTAATTAAGTGTACTTTTCAATTCATAAAAATACAATAAAATATATATTTGTGTGTATTTAAATAAGTTCGACTATAGACATTATGTATACACAATAATAAAATCTAGTATCCAAAATAAAAATAAAATAACCAAATATAGGTAAATATACCTATAACCATGCTTAGAAAAAGTAAACAACAAATAACTTAGGAAAAAATAAAAAAAATAGATTAAAATACTACAAAAATAACTAAAACTTTTCATGTTTCGAGAAAGTAATTATAAAATCATTTTATATTTATTTTTGAACTATTTATATTTTTTGCCTTCTGTTTTATCTTTTTGTAGGGATGTGGCCTAATCAGGGTCAGCCCACCATTGACCTGCAATCAACTCCTCTGACCTCTGGCCTAGGCATGTTAGACAGACGATTTCCCCCATCTTCCTTGATTTTTTTTACATTCCAAATCTTTCATTTTTTCATGTAGTATCAGACTCCCACACGACATCAATTCTTCGATTGTTAGTCTTCTGAATCGAGCATTCTACTTAAGCCTACCTCACCATGTACATAAACCCTCCTCCGACCAACTTTTGAATTTGATCACTCTTCTCCCTCAAATCAACCCTAGTCATGCTTGAGATTCCTGGTGACAACAGGAGTTTTGCCAAGGACCACTGAGAAGGAGAGGGCACGAGTCGAAAAGATCCAACCTCACCAGACTGTTGGACATGCGAGCCCACGGCGAGCCATTATGCAATAAATGTTTTTGCGAATATCATTCCCTGATCTGAAATGAAGAATAATTAATTTGCATAATAGGTCCCTTAGTACAATTAGGGTTATGTACCATGGCTATATTTATGATCATACAGTTGGTGATTCAATTATTGAATCGTATAGGCTGGTGCTTGGATGAATATCTAAAGAGTTAGATTGAGGACTCATCAAGCACCATCAAATGATTGTTAAGATATGATCTCCAGCATGAGTAGGAGATGGCAATCCTTTCTCACATAGGCTGATATCTGACCGACCTCTTAATGCAGTTCCTTTGCATAGGAATAGAGATTTGGAAATGTCAGATTAGTTAGGTCAAAGAGTTGACTTAACGAGATCGAGATAACCAAAGTCATATGTCGTATGTTGTCACAATATAGGCACGCATCCTTTGACCGGAGACAGATGTGTTACTATATGTCTGAGTATGTACAGTTGGCAGACCAATAGGTTGATGACCTAACCAAGGTCTATACACCGGTGCGTTGGTGTGCATATAAGGGCATATGAGTAATATGATCTCTCAAAGGGATCATACAGGTTCACTACTGAACCGAAGACATGAGCTCACTCATGAGATATTGGGAAGAATCAAATTCTGTGCACGGTCATCTCACTTTGGAAGCTTGACTGAATTTTGGGTTTGATATATACTTTTGGAAAGTATATGATCAAGACCTAGGTATGATATATGCTTTTGGAAAGTATATGAACGATACCGAATCCCAATGATCAAATGAGAAACATTCTGATAAAACCCTGAAGTAAACAGTATAAAGTTGATCTAATACTTCGGGTTTATTCTGGGTCTTCCAGTATGCAGAATGTACATGTATTGGGCATACCTGAGGGTGATGTGATCATAAACGATTGTATAACCATGATGCTTCCATTCATAGGGAGTGATGAAACGGGTCTGGATTTTAGTGACTCCTCTCGGTAGAGAGGTAATCTGATCTTGGTCCAAATGTTGGACATTGATCTGAATGTGATTCAGATGCAATGAGAAGATTAGATTTGCGGTCTTGATTTAATCAAGCATCTATGGGAGGCCCGAGATCTGGGATTTGAGATATGATCTCAATATTCAAGTCACTATACGTAGAATAATACAATCGTCCTATCCTTATCTCCAAGTATCTCGGAGAAAGCGTATTATCCTTGAAAGAGTTCATGGATAATTTCATTGTTGATATATGTATCCAAGCATCGAGAAAAATTGATAATTAAATGTGATTTAATTATCATGGATAACATGAATTTGATTCATATTATAAGGAGAGTTATATGAGATAATTAAATGTGATTTAATTATCAAAGATATGAATAATGTAAATGTTATTCATGTTATTCGGGCACATGAGAAAAAAGAGATTTAAGATGACTAAATGTGATTTAATTATCATGGATATGAATAATGTGGATAGCACTATCCATATTAATCATATATATTATAAATGTGATTTATAATATATAAGAGAGAGCATATTGTGTTTTATATTTGTTGATTAATTATTAATGTGAATGGGATTCACATTTAATGATTAATTGAAAATATAATTACATTTGGTTTTGGGTTGTGAATAAGATTCACATACTCTCAATGGCATGATTGATATTTTCCATAAGATAATTTAGAATTATTTTTTATGAAATATTGTCAACAAGAGATGATGATATATATCATGAGATAATTTGATCTCATGATAATTTGAAGAGATAAACCTAGTCCACCAAAGAAGAGTGGACGGCTACAACTCTCCATGAGGAGAAGAGTAGCCGTCCCCTCTTATGGAGAAATTGGTTTGTCCTCTTCATTATTTTTTCTCTTATCAAAGATGATTTAATTTTGAATTAATTTTGTCATTTATCAATGGAAATTAATTTAAATTAAATCAATAGTTGTTGTGTTTTTACAACCAACATCTTGGCCATTGAAAGAAGTACAAATCAATCTCAACCATTGATTGTGTGTTGTCCATAGATTGAGATCCATGGACTCCCATAACCCTATATAAGAAGAGGCATGCCTTGCTCTTCAACTGGCACCGACTTGACGAGTCTCTCTCTCTCTCTTATTTTCTCTATATGCCAAGTCTCTATCTCTCTCTTATAATGGCCGTCCACCATGGAGCCATTGTGAGAGACGTCATCGACGCAGCATCGTCGTTATGCTACCGGATCATCTACTCGTGGATCTCCATCTCCTTCGGTGCATCTCGCTCGTGAAGAAGATGTTGGATCTCGTGTGATGAGATCTGGATATCCGCCGCTTGGATCATTAACATGGATTGCGAGGAGCACGCGATTCATCCCCGCGCTCGCAAGCGTCTCCTTCGTTGGATCGGACTTGAGACAGGAGGTCTCTTCGTTTAGAGACTCAATCGCAACCATGCTTCAAGAGGTAATCCTATTACTTGTTTGTGGTTTAGATGAA
Organism: Ottelia alismoides; assembly: GCA_037367405.1. Classification (NCBI taxonomy): domain Eukaryota; kingdom Viridiplantae; phylum Streptophyta; class Magnoliopsida; order Alismatales; family Hydrocharitaceae; genus Ottelia; species Ottelia alismoides. The sequence goes on from JAZKJV010000659.1 coordinate 12,376, forward strand.
ACGATCCGAGAAGTGTTCTTGGATCATGTGGTTTCATCAAATAAAATTTTTAAATTCTGCTGCATCGAGCAACTAGTATGACTAGTCGCTCCCGATCGCATTCGATGCAATCATCACACTTCCGTGATGCGCTTGAGGATTTTTCTATATCCTTAATGTGGTATCAGAGCAGGTTGTCGAAGGTTTTGGATTAGATCCATTAACCTACGAAGATTTTGGCTCGTTTGGATTCGTGAAGATTTTAGCATTTTGATTTTTGCAGTCCTGTCTTGTGATAACATTTCGGCCCTGTTTTAAAATGTTTAAACACAAAATTTTAAATTGAAAACTTTTCTCCATTAATTAAGGAAACAGTAGAATTTGAGTTTGCGTAATTTGGATTCCGTTTGCTCAAGATATAGTCGTTTTATTAACCATATATCCATTGTTTCGGGGATGGCAATTAGAGGCATAATTAAGATGTTAATTTACGGTTTTAAAACACCTGAAAATACGTGCCTATCACATAGTTTCGTTTTTAAATCAAGTTATCAATCTCTGGAAATTGATTTTGCTTAATTTGAATTTAAAATGAATGAGATATGCTATTTTTAGTTAGTGAGGGTCAGTGCTGGAAATTGCATGATTATCCAAAATCTTGTGATAGTCATTCAAATAAATTGATGAAAATTATTTGTTATTTTCTGGAATGATTATTGATAAATATTTTTGAAATATTTAAAGATGATAATCAATTCCTTGAATGACATTTCACTAACCAAAATGATAAGACAGTTGATCTTGATCATAATTGGTTGATATGAAATCATCGACAAACATTGTTTTCATGAAGAACCCTAGTTTATCCTACAATAGTTGTAGGACAATTTTTACATGAAAACTCTCTTGCTTGAATAGGATTGGGGATTTGTTTAGCAAATCTCCTTATAATATAATAAAAATTGGTTTGATGTATATTATATGGTATAATTTCGGTTGAATAACCGATGAGCATCTCAAAGTACATAATGATCTATCTGACATTATCCTTTCCTGAGGTGGATATGGTGTCTAGTCGGAGAGCATTGGGGTAGCGTGTTGCAACGTATGTGGTCCGTCCCGCTCTCTCGGTACTAGCCATGACAACGGGTAGGGACTCGATAATGCCGGAGAAGTCAAAGTGTATTTTTCTAATTATTAAAAATCGAATAATACGTACTTTGAGATTATACCTACTATTCAAGTAATAATCAAATTTGTTGATTGAAAATTGGATTGATAATTAATTTAATGTGATTAAATTGATTATATCCAACTAAAAGCACTCTATTATGAATAGATGTGTATTTCCCTTGGAAGAATTGATCATAATGAATGTGATTCATGATGATTAACTAGAATTAGAATATGATATGGAGGATTACATAAGTGACATCCATGGTCTTCCGTCAAGGCGAAGGGTTCCATCGCCAGGGATTGTATGTAGGAGACGCATGTCTGAAGTGACAGCTCCTGTATGCAAGTACATCTGGATCAGGCTCTTTGCTTCTCGAAAGAGTAAGGTCGTATGTGTAGTGACCCCAATATCGAGTCCTCATATTATTGGGGTGATATTGGATTGCACATAGTGAGTTCTAATCATGTTGACGTTTGGTTCAATTAACAACGGGTCAACATTGTCTTAGGGGTGGAGGGCCCGGGTGTTAAAGACCGAATTGGGAGATGCAAGTTGGACCTGCAAGGCAGAATGTGATTCCGCTTCTTTTTATCGGAGTTACAAGTTTTCATATTATTGGGATGTGACAAAGATAAGGATGGAGATCCCAGATCTTGCTAGAGATAGAATGGTAAGAATATCTCTTACATTGAAAGTGATTAAGGGAATGAACTTTCATTGTTGACAAGGCAAGACAACTTTGATATAAAATTCCTAAATCAAAGTAAAATGTGCATATATATATATATATTTATGCAAATTTCTTATTTCAGATAATCCTCATTAAACCCACTCAGTAATATGCTCAATAATAACCAGTAAAATATCATGGATTGGACTCATGATCCAGATATTGAACTTGCAATTGGACACATAATGTATGTGGTTGCATTGTGCAAGTTTCCTCAACATAATGAGGAATGACAATTAAATAAGACTATAGGACATCACCTTAGGGTTTGTTTGTCTCTATAGTCTTGGTCTTTCATGGAGTGTACTTTGGAAGTGACATGTCGATGATGATCGCAATTGTCAAATAATCCTTATAAAATCTAAGAAGATATTCAGGCATACATATGTGCTCTAGACATTTAATCATGATTGACATGGTTCTCTGCATTATGCAGATTGGTGGCTCGAAAGAGATGATGCATTCAAAATGTTTGAATACCTACCTGAACCAATGTTTTAAGAGTCTAGATGGACGTAGAAATGATGAATGTCATCATTCTACTGTCTATACTCAAGTCATTCATGAATCTTCATAATATGCATATTGTATGAATTAAATGAAGCATGCATAAATGTTGAAGTTCTCTTACATTGAATTCTTTTGAGTTCAACATAAGAGATCCTTTATCTTGAGCAATGGTTGTTCATAGATAAAGAGAGTGCAGTGGAAGCATGGGTCGGACCCATGTAAGAAGGAAAATCAAAGAGTTGATTGTACTTCTGTGACTTCCATATGACATCCAAAGAGTTGGATGAATGCCTATATTGCAATAAATTGATGTGTTGATAGTATGACTATCAAGTCTGTCTAGAATCCTTATAGAAGGACTCAAATAGTGCATCACAATAATCTATATCTACATTTGATCATTGAAATTGACTTGCTTATTTGATAAGATAAAGTCTAATAATTGTATCTCAATCTTCTAATGACACTTGCAATTGGTTGCATGTATATATTAGAAGATTAGAAATTTGATCTTAAGGTTTAATAGTCATCTACATGGATATTGATGTAATTGTTGCAGCAATCTCTGTTGGATAGATAGACTTCATATTCTCAGTGGGAGAGCAATTAGTCTTGGAGAATGTCTCTATGACCTAGATATTAGAATACACTCATTGTTTGTTTCTAAATGTTGGAAATAAACATGAATTCTGATATAGAACTATCATAAAGAGTTATGATGGAAATATTTCAGATAGTAATCTAACATCTAGTGGACTCCACAAAATTAGAAAATTAATGAATGGTTCATTAAGATTTCTAATACTGAAAATCAAACCTTATATGATCAATAGGAGGATGAAGATCATTTTACAATGATCTGGCATCAAGTTTTGGACATTTGTCTGTTGATGAGATCAATAGACTAGTAGGATATGAAACTTTAGAATGTCTGAAATTTCAAATCTTGCATACTTGTGAATATTGTATTCAAAGTAAAATGTCCAATACACCCTTCTCTGGGAATGGTGTTAGATGTCGAGGTATTCAAGATCTCATACATATTGATGTATACAGATCATCTATATCTTAGTAAACATTATGGATATGTGATATCTATTGATGATTTTGTATGATATGAGATTTATTCTCTTCACATGAGAAACTTTTGAAGTGTTCAAAGATTACACAATTTTGGTTTAGAACCAAAGTTTGAAGAAAGATGAAACGAATTTGATCTAACCTAGGTAGCTTGTACCTGTTAGATAAAATTCAAAGAATACCTTATGGAGATAAGAATATCATTTCTGTCTCGCTCCTTCTGATAAACCTGAACTCATTAGAGTTGTAGGGAGATACAATTGGATCATGTGTGACATGATTTAATCAATGATGTTTTTTAGCATAATTACCTCTTAGTTTTCTGGTATATATGTAGTAGAGACTACACTATATATCCTTAATAAGATTCCATGCAAGTAAGATGGAATTAAGCACTAGAGAGTGCTACTTCATTAGGAAAATAAAGGATGGTATAGGATACCTATTTTATGACCTTGAGATTCTTAAAAGGTCTCCTCTCTGAGAATGTAATTCTTAGAGGATGACTCTTTTGAGAATCAAGATGAAAATGAAGTGAAGGAACTCATTAAATCTTGAGAAGATAATGAGGCTCCTGAAATCGGGAACTAAAAGGATAATTAAAGATGAAACATTAATACCTCTTCAAATGAGTTTGAGGATGTATTCCATGTGTCGATTAAGTCTGACAATGATCGGACTTCATGTGATGAAGCTCCTGAGGATCATGACATGGAAAGATGGATATTAGCATTAAAGTCTAAAGTAGACTTCATATACAAATGTTGTATATGGATCCTCGAGGATCCACCTATAAGGGTTAACCCATCAAGGTGAAAATGGATCTTCAAGAGAAAGGGAACCTGATGAGAAGGTAGAGACCTTCAAAGCTCGGTTCGTAGCCATGAGCTACACACTGGAATAGAAGACATTGCTTGCGATGAGACTTGCTCTTCAATAACCATGCTTAAACCCATCTGATTATTGCTAACTATAGCTACACAACTTGGCTTTGACATCTTCGAGATGGAAGTCAAGATTGCATTCCTCTATAAATGCCTCTCTGAGGATATTCACATGAAATAGCCCCAGGGATTCATGGTTGAGGAAAGCAAGGTGTGCAAGCTAAAGAAACTCCATCTATGGACTCGAATAAGCTTCTTGTAGTTGGAACATCAGATTTGATGAAATCATAAATGTTATGATTTCAGATAGAATCTTGATGTACCATGTGAAGCTTAGTGGGAGTGCCATTGTGTTCATCGTGCTAAATGTAGATAATATCCTAATCATTTGGAATGATATATGGATGATAATAAGTGTTTTATAGACTGGCTATTCCATACCTTGAGATATGCTCAAGAATACCTCTTAGATCTTAGTTCTGAAGTCGTTCAGAAGCAAAGAAAAGAGGGTATTGGGACTGTCACATTTGTAGTACACCTTGGACATATTCCATTCTTGGAAATACCAAGAAAGGCTTCCTTCCCTTAAGATTTGGTACTGACCTATCTAAAGGGATAGCACCTCAAAGAGTTGAGGAAGTGAATACTAGAACTGCTTCCACTTGTGCATCAATTATGAGAAGCTGAGTGTATGCTAGATGTGTATAAAAACCAGATATCTGCCATGCAGTAGGAGTAGTAAAGTGTTGCTAATCCTACTATGGAGAGAAAAAACACTCGATTGTAGTAATAATTACAAAATTTTCAAAGATGACAAGACTTAGAGATAATGATCTCAAAATCTCATCATCAAGAACCTAAAACTTTATAGATAGTGATCTAAAAGGTCTTAATTGTAGATGCCTTGTGAGATAGAGATCTCCAGGAATAAATGTATTCTGATAAGGATCATGGAAATACTAGTTATAATAATTACTGAGCAATAGTGTCAAGGACACTATAATTGCTTGATCAAGATTGAGTATTGGTTGCATAAGATGCAACATTCGCATTGGATGCGAGCACTGTTACCTAGGGATATGCAAGTGTCGTAAAAGGACTTGGCATAGTCTTTTGGGAACAGAGTGACTGATCAACTTACTTAGCTATTTCAAAATAGCCTATGATTGTCACATGAGTGTGGATTTAAATGATTAGCCCATTAATGGCTCTTTGGGCTAGTGGGAGATTGTTCGACATGCGAGCCCACGACGAGCCATTATGCAATAAATGTTATTGCGAGTATCATTCCCTGATCTAAAATGAAGAATAATTAATTTACATAATAGGTCCCTTAGTACAATTAGGGTTATGTACCATGGTTATCTTTATGATGATACAACTGTTGATTCAATTATTGAATCATAGAGGCTGGTTCTTGGATGAATATCTAAAGAGTTAGATTGAGGACTCATCAAGCACCGTCAAATGATTGTTAAGATGTGATTTCCAGCCTGAGTAGGAGATGGCAATCCTTTCTCACATAGGCCGATATCTGACTGACCTCTTGATGCAGGTCCTCTGCATAGGAATAGAGATTCGGAGGTGTCAGATTAGTTAGGTCAAAGAGTTGACTTAACGAGATCGAGATAACCAAAGTCCTATGTCGTATGCTGTCACGATATAGGCGCGCATCCTCTGACCGGATACAGATGTGTTACTATATGTCTGAGTATGTACATTTGGCAGACCAATAGGTTGATGACCTAACCAAGGTCTATACATCGACGCGTTGGTGTGCATATAAGGGCATATGAGTAATACGATATCTCAAAGGGATCATACAGGTTCACTACTGAACCGGAAGATATGAGCTCACTCATGAGATATTGGGAAGAATCAAATTCCGTGTACGGTCGTCTCTCATTGGAAGCTTGACTGAATTTGTGGGTTTGATATATACTTTTGGAAAGTATATAATCAAGAGCTAGGTATGATATATGCTTTTGGAAAGTATATGATCGATACCGAATCTCGATGATCAAATGAGAAACTTACTGATAAAACCCTGAAGTAGACAGTATAAAGTTGACCTAATACTTCGAGTTTATTCTGGGTCTTCCAGTATGCAGGATGTACAGGTATTGGGAATACCTGAGGGTAATGTGATCATAAACGATTGTATAACCATGACGCTTCCATTCCTAGGGAGTGATGAAACGGGTGTGGATTTTAGTGACTCCTCTCAGTAGAGAAGTAATCTGATCTTGGTCCAAATGTTGGACATTGATCTGAATGTGATTCAGATGCAATGAGAAGATTAGATTTGTGGTCTTGATTTAATCAAGCATCTGTGGGAGGCCCAAGATCTGGATTTGAGATATGATCTCAATATCCAAGTCACTATACGTGGAACAATACAATCGCCTTGTCCTTATCTCCAAGTATTCTGCGGACAAAGCGCATTATCCTTGCAAGAGTTCATGGATAATTTCATTGTTGATATATGTATCCAAGCATCGAGAAAATTGATAATTAAATGTGATTTAATTATCATGGATAATATGAATTTAATTCATATTATAAGGAGAGTTATCTGAGATAATTAAATGTGATTTAATTATCAAAGATATGAATAATGTAAATGTGATTCATGTTATTTGAGCACATGAGAAAAAAGAGATTCAAGACATTAAATGTGATTTAATTATCATGGATATGAATAATGTGGATAGCACTATCCATATTAATCATATATATTATAAATGTGATTTATAATATATAAGAAAGAGCATATTGTATTTTATATTTATTGATTAATTGTTAATGTGAATGGGATTTACATTGAATGATTAATTGAAAATATAAATACATTTGGTTTTGGATTGTGAATAAGATTCACATAATCTCAATGGCATGATTGATATTTTCCGTAAGATAATTTAGAATTATTTTTTGTAAAAATATTGTCAACAAGAGATGATGATATATATCATGAGATAATGAGATCTCATGATAATTTGAAGAGATAAACCAAGTCCACCAAAGAGGAGTGGACGGCTACAACTCTCCATGAGGAGAAGAGTAGTCGTCCCCTCTTATGGGGAAATTGGTTTGTCCTCTTCATTATTTTTTCTCGTATCAAAAATGATTTAATTTTGAATTAATTTTATTGATTTATTAATGGAAATTAATTTAAATTAAATCATTAGTTTTGTGTTTTTACAACAACATCTTGGCCATTGAAAGAAACACAAATCAATCTCAACCATTGATTGAGATCCATGGACTCCCAGAACCCTATATAAGAAGAGGCATGCCTTGCTCTTCAACTGGCACCGACTCGACGAGTCTCTCTCTCTTTCTCTCTCTTTTTCTCTACATGCTAAGTCTCTATCTCTCTCTTATAATGGTCGTCCACCATGGTGCCATTGTGAGAGACGTCATCGATGCAGCATCGTCGTTATGCGGCCGTATCATCTACTCGTGGATCTCCATCTCCTTCGGTGTGTCTCGCTCGTGAAGAAGATGTTGGATCTTGTGGGACGAGATCAGGAGATCCGCCGCTTGGATCATCAACATGGATTGCGAGGAGCACGTGATTCATCTCCGTGCTCACAAGCGTCTCCTCCGTTGGATCGGACTTGAGACAGGAGGTCTTTTCGTTTAGAGACTCGATCGCAACCACGCTTCAAGAGGTAATCCTATTACTTATTTGTGGTTTAGATGAAACGATCCGAGAAGTTTTCTGGGATCATGTGGTTTCATCAAATAAATTTTTTAAATTCCACTGCATCGAGCGACTAGTACGACTAGTCGCTCCCGATCGCATTCGATGCAATCATCACGCTTCCGTGATGCGCTTGAGGATTTTCTCGTATTCTTCACAGACTTCCTCTATCACGCGGTTTGCTCCTGACCGTCCTAGGTCAGGTGAGCCTCTTTTGCATTTCTTGATTCCCAGAACCTAGATTATGGTAGTTTAGTCTTTATTTCCAGTTAATTTCATCTTGTATTTCATAAAAATTGAAACCGATGTTCGCTGGAGCTGAGCTCCAACGACCTTCTCCACTATTCTTCATTTGTTTTCCGACCTCACCGATTGCCTCATCTTCTTCCCCTTTCATCTCTTCGTCTCTCCGAACGCCCATGCACCCATGATCTTTCTTTGATCAACGGATCAATGCTCCCTCCGATGCCCTTTGCTCGAGCACACCATTCCACCACGATCTTTCACCAATAATGGCAGTAGTCTCATCAGTGCACCCCCATTCTGTTTGACTCCTTTACAAGAGATGAAAACCCCTTCTGTGGTGTATCTACATCAAGAATATGCCTCCATGTTTCATTGATCTCCAGGGCTCCTCCGTTGAATCTCGAACCCATTTGAGGCATCAAACAGCCGTGAGATACCTCCAGGAAGAGATTGGAACTATTTGGAGTAGCAGAGGAGCTTAGAGTACAGAGAATCGATCGATTGAAGCAAGGAAAGAACAGTGTTCTTCCTTGTTCATGTAGCGTAGTAGCAGTCGTCCGATGCGCCTTGCGGCCCTGTTCTAATCATAGCCCTTTATCCGAGGAGGGTCTCCGTCATTCGATCGGGCAGAGAATCTAGTCTGGACACTTCATTTGTGAAGCAATATGGTACCGTCTGAGGTGTCCGTTCATTAAGTGAGCCACGTGGAAGTGCCACCACCGTCCATCAGTGTTGTGGGTAGTAATTTTGCCATCTACTCCTGCACTTTTTGGATTTTATTTTTAGTACAAGAAATTTTATCTACCATGTATTTAATTTTGTAAAATTTATAGTGAGAACCATGTACTATTTATATTTGTGTATAGGTCCCTCGTCGTGCCATCTTACGTGCATGTATGCAATAGGGGGCAGGCATTTAGGGGACCCCTCGGCCTTTATTATTTAAAATTTGTCCTGTCATTTTTAATTCTCGTATTAAACATTTTGGTTAAATTATAAAAAGTACATGTTGCTTTTCAAATATTGCATTTATACCCCTACTAGTGTTTTCTATTAGAGATATTCAAGCATTTTGTACATAAAACCCTAGGTTTTATAGGAGGGTTCCGAAAATAATAAATATTTCTGTATATTTGTAGTTAGGTCCCTCTCAATGTTATTATTTTTATTTCTTTTATATGCATTCTTAAATAGAGCAACTTACATTTGAAAATCATAAGAAAAATATTTAAGTGCCTAATAATATTATAAATCACATATAATTTTTATGGGATATTTAAATTAATTTTCCTATATTTAAAAATACAAAAACCTTGCATTTACCTCTTTATTGATCTTAAAATAAAATAAAATTATAAAATCATTTTGAAAAAAAATCTTAAAAAATGAATTTGTTTATTACTATACTTTGTAGCCAAAAAGCTCTAAAAATATCAAAGAAAATCACTAAAAATTAAAAAGCTTCAAAATCTTTATAAAAATCATAAAAATTCTACAAAAGTCCAAAAATCTTATTTCATGCTTTTGAATTTTATTTATTCTATCTATTATATATTAAAAATAATTTTGAAAAATTTTGAGACTTTTATCTATTTTTTAATTCCAAAACAAATTGGCATATTATTGTAAGTCACTATTTTGCGTTTTTATTCAACTAAAAGTACGTGAAAAATAACAAAATATTAAAGAAAAATAATAAAAATAGAGAAACCGTAAAATTACAAAATTATTTTAGTGATTTTTGAGTATTTATAACTATATCTATAAATATAAAAGCTTATATTTTCATATAAAGCTATGATTACTTACATTATTATTAATATTATTACAATTACCAAAAATAAATTTCAAAATAATAGGTATTGCATTTTAGGATATTTTCCATATTTTGTCTTTATTTCTTATACTTATTATCTATAATACCTATATTACATCTAGATAGTCTACATACTTATATTATAACTAATTAAAAAGGAAAATTAATAATCATAAAATATAAAAAGAAATATAAAAATTAGAAAATTAAAAACAAAAAAATATAGAAACCAAAATTCCAAAAAATAATTAATTAAAGATCCACTAAAAATAAAAAATCTTCGCAAAAACACCAAAAATGATTCTTGACTTTTTGTCATTTGTTGTTGTCTTTTCCCCTTGCTCCATGTGTTCAACACTCTAACTACTTGCCATATACACATATTTTTTTGAGTTATAATAAACTTCGACTCCACATTTTGTTTTGTTTTGCTTTATCTTATTGTGGGTTAATTGTTGAATAGCTGGGGTTTCGTAAGTGGTCGCCTTAGCAACATTGTATCTTCGCTTCACAAGGATATTTTAGACCCTCGTAAAATTCAACTCTTCAATGTGGGCTTGGGCAGACCTCTTCTTCCCTCTCCCTCACCTTCAAGAGGCCCATCTCAGAGTGATTATCATCATCACCATGTAAGTCATCCTCTCCCCCTCCTTGTGTCTCTCTTTCCTCTGACCTTCTCCTCAGATCATTCAACATCTCCTTAAAGGTGACATGGGCTAGAGCTTGATCAATCAACTGTTGTTGGATGGCTTGGGTGGATGGTAAGAGCTAATTGTTCACATCATTCTGATTAGTGCCATGTTCATTACCCTGCTCGGTACTCAACAATACTGGTCCCTTTCCTCTACCTTGGGGAGACATATCAAAATATGAATCATGCTCGGGCTCCTACTTGAGTGAAGAATCTACATTGGGAAATAATACCGATCAATCCTTAAAAAAGAAGGAGCAAGTTCGATATGAGAGTTTGTCTCGAACAAAGGATTTATTGGTGAAAGGAAAGTGGTGGAAGGGAAAAGATTGAGACAAGAGTCTTCTCATTCCTCAAAGCGAGTGAAGATGGGGGAGCCCAAGGAGAAGTCCGCAAGATCCGTACTCACTTCTTGGAGATCAACACGCATTATTGAAGATGTCAGTATTTGGGATTCGATGTAGGTGTTCTCAAAATCCAAACAAGACCATTTGGAATACGACATCTTTGGAGAACAGAAGAGAAATAGATGAGGAGAAACGATCATGGGGAAAACAAGAGGGTGAGTGGGGAGATGGAGAAGGCTAAAAGTAAGCGACTCAAAAGAAATGTAAATAACATGAAAGAAGAAATGGCGCAAGCGCTTGGGATTGATTTTTGAATCCTAATAAGATTTAAACAAAAACCAAGCAAGGGGTTCACCAACTCAACATAATTGAAGTCATAAAGGATTAGATATTTTTATATTTTCAATTTTATTATTATTTCAAGCAATCTTGTAATATGTCCCTAATAACTAGCCCTATAGGAGAGTGAGTACTGCTAAAAACATATACTGTACTTTCTGTTTCCTTTTGTATCATGTGATATGCACTTTTAAGGTCCTTGATATTGGTCTTGAGGGGCTACTCAGCTAATAAGAGAGGAAGATGGTAGTGGTGAATCCAATACTTCATACTAGGACCGCAAGCGGGCAAGGACCTACTTAGACGTGAAATGATGAGACAAACATCCCTGTGAGGGAATGGCATGTGCTCAATACTTCGGACCAAGTCGGATGTTCTATATAAGGTGAGAACACCAGCGTCGACAAGGCCCTACATGTTCACGTACGATAGAAGCGTCGATACTTTATCAGTCCCAGATGGTAATCAATGCAGCAATAGATCGGTTTTTTGACTCTATTCCTTTAGGATCGAGCCTCGCTTTGTCTGGAGTGTACCTGAATACAAGGTGTACAATGATGCCCATTATGAATTTTAATTAGGGTCAAATTTTATTAAGCAGACCCCTTGCTTTAATTTTTGGGTTTTCTCTTTTTTTGAGTATTTTTCAAAAATCATCGTCTAACAAAAAATTTTGAATTTTCTTTAAGCTAAGCAATCAAAAACAGAGGGAGATAGAGACAAAACAATGACAGGTGATATTACGATGGAAATCTCACCCTTGTGTTAAAATGATGAAAGCTCGGATTGAATACTTGTAGTGCTTCTAGCTCTCTCCATGCGTGATGCAAGACAAAAAATTTAAACCAAATATATATGCAGTTATGCAAGATGGCGAAATCGCACTAAACAAGAATTGCTATTATCTTGAAGCACAAGTTGAGTTTGATCCGGTTCCAAACATATCGGAGACTATATGAGCATGCAAACATTAAGGATATGGACCTAGCTTACTCGATCAAGCAATCTTAAAAATCTATGGGCTCATCCACATAAAATAAATAAAAATAAAGGTGAAAAATATAAAACTTCGAGAAATAAAAGAAAATCAGTAGTAAATAGGGAGGACAAAAATGTATAAGGCAATGAAAACACGAAAAAAATGGTGAGCCCTCAAGTGAACAAACACTTGGAAAAATAGGCCTGAAAGTCCGAGTGTCCACATGTATCATTACAATATTTAATGAATGAATCTCTCTCACACAAATTTTACATTTAATTATATAAGAAAATTCTGCATGACTTTTGTCTCCTTTGCTACAGGTGGGCAATAGACCTCCGGTCTCCATGACTCTTGGATGAGTTGAATCTCCAAAGAAATCCTCCCTTGACGAGTGGACCCTCGTAGCAAATAAAAACAAAAAAGTGATTAGAATATTCTCAAATAAATATAGAATAAAGAGAGAAATGTAGGATGAAATCAATAATGGCAACAGAAGCTAAGTGTTTACTCTATGCTCTACAAACCGATGCTCCCTGGCAATTGTGCCATTTCAAGAGCGTGGGATGTAGGATATTGGAGGATCTGTAGTGTCCGATAGGTTGGATCCGACAATCTCTATATCGACCACTCTCTCGGCATAGTAGGCTCCCAACTCTCGTGCAATTAAATAGTTAACCCATAATAATGATTAAGAAATAAATGTAGATGAGCTAAAATTCATTATACCCTACAAAGAATGTAAGAAGAGTGTTGAACAAAAAAGGAAATGCAACGTACATTCATGATTTTCAGTATATCCCTTTATCAAGAAATTTAGAGGATGAAATTCTTTTAAGGTGGTAGATTGTAACATCCACGAATTTTCTAGAATTCCCCAAATAGGAAACTCCCCCTCAATGAGCAATTACCACCATTTTGAATCAGCCTTTTTAATAGGATTTATTGTCTTACCAATTACTTCCAATTGTATCCATGAAAGGTCATCTCCTCCTAAAAAAACCCACGTCACTTTTCTCCCCATCATCTTGTGCCCTAAAAAGAGAGTTAGAGTGCTAGAGAGACATGGGAGATCTTAATGAGAATCACTCTCCTTCGTTGGAGGAGACGACAACACTCGGAGGAGCACGAGAACTCGCAACATTGATAAAGTCGCTGACAAGTGATCATGGATTGGAAAGTTACGCAATGGGACTTGAGGTATGTATCGGATTAGTATTGCGTAAAAATCAGGATCAATGAGGTGCAATCTATAGATGTTTGTGTCGGCTCTAGGTTATTACGGATATACACTGATTCAATTTCAAATGGATTTATGAATGTATATATCGTCTTAGGATAACAATCTTTAAACGTATGTATCGGTTTAGGATCTCGTATAAATAATGATCACATCCAAGATACGACCTCTTAATGTATGTGTCGACATGGGATTTTTCAGATTATTAATGATCATGTCTGGAATAAGATCTTTAAATATATATATGATCGTTTTTGTAGGACAATACTTATATTTAATGGTTTGATTTGAACAAGATATCTGAATATACATGATGAACCTGTAGGGTGGTCCTATTTGGAGCAGATCTCTATATATGCATCAAACGTCAGGGTCCACACTATACCATAATACAATATTACAGGAATGAATCTTGGAATTGACAGTTTATATTGTTCATCTTCTCCAGGATATTGCACATCATGGATTAATTTTCAAGTGTTGTCAACCTTTGTATTTCTCCCTAGACACCGTCCGTGAATCAAGATTACATGTGCACTCTGTTACGTAATCTGTTGGTTAGAAAATTTGGGTAATAAAATAATGATCATTATATAAGGAATAATAGTAGTAAAATATATGTAAAGTTTCCTATCTCATCGATGATGAAAGTGTGAGTTGTGTATGTTTCCAGTAAGCAAATGGGTGATAAATCCGTATTATTATTTACGTGTGTTGAAAAAAAAGGGAACAACAACATGCATACAATAAATGAAATATAATCACGGACAATCTATATTGATTTAGGTAAAAAAGTTTTATACATAGTTAGATGTACATCAACTCATGTAGATTCCATACTATATTGTTTGGTTGGATAACTAAACGTCTGCTAATTGTTAAATTTATTATGCGAACATTTTTATCAATAATCAAGATGGCGTACTCATTAATGCATTTAGAAGTCATGGCTTAGATATAGCATAAATGCAAAATCTAACCTACAGATAAGATAATAGTGATAAATGTGTATATATGGATTAGTAATCAATTAATATAAGTAATCCATAATCGATCATAAGGAGAGAAAATTATTAATTTCATTAATGAAATGTTTATTACATTATGTTTTTTTAATGGTGAAAGGAAATGAGATTAAAAGAGTTGGAACATGAGTAATGGCATGATAATGATAAGTGGAGCTAAGTGCTATCCTAATGGCAAGAGCCACCTCTAGAGTCCAATTATCGTGTTAGCCCAAGGATAAATGCCGCAAGGGGCATATGGTTGTAAGGAACCATAGAGGCAAAAGTTAAGTCCTCTACTGTTGTAGCTATTGACGATAAGCGGAGCTAAGTGCTACACCTAATGGTGGGAGCCACTTCTAGAGTCCAATTATTATAGGCCCAAAGGACAATGCCGTAAGGGGTATATGGTTGCAAGGAACCATAGAGGCAAAATCTAAGTCCTCTATAGTTGTAGCTACACTGTCATGTTCGTGTACTGCTTGTGCCAGCGGTAAAGCCAACAAAGTCAGCAAATCCACCAAAGCAATTTAAGGATTTAACAATTAAGACAACTTTAACCATTAAACAAATCAAGGGTATGTGTAGAGTTTTGAAATTGTTAAGGCATACGTGTGCAATTATAACAATGTTAAGGCATTTGTACAAATGTTATGAGCTTAAGATCATATATGAAATTATATTAATGCTAAAGTATATGTGCAATTATGTTAATGTTAGGATCATATGTGCAATTATGTTAATATCACGAACATATGAATAATTATATTAATGTCAAGGTATATGTGTAAATGTATTGAAAAGTCATGTAAGAAACGATTTATATAGGTAAACCATAACAAGTATACAACCAAATGGTTTATAACGGTAAACATTACAAATATGCAAGGAAATAATTTATAAAGGTAAACTATTGCAAGTTATGAAAGAAATGGCTTATAGAGGTAAACAATTACATGTTATGCAAAAAATGGTTTAATTAAAGATAAACCATTATATGTTATACAAGGAATGTTTTAATAAAGGATAAACCATTACATGTCGTACACGAATTGGATTAAGGAATGTAAACCAACAAAGTCATGGGGACTAACATGCGAAGTGATTTATATGATTGAAGAACTATGTAATTGCTATGTATCTTATGATATATGTCCCATCCGATGAATGAAATATATGTTATATATTCTTATGCATATTACATATGTATACCCACATTTATGAAAGAACCCAAATTATACATGTTAGGGAACAAACTTAAACATGCATGAGAACAATTAGGCTCGTAATGATGTGTTGACATGGAAACTCAAGTACAAGATTTGTAATGTGTTAAAAGACCGTTAGAATTCCCATGCATGGACCACGATACACACTGGGCATTAGGATCATGCAAAATTTTATCGGTCAATTTCAGGTGAAGAACATGGTTGATTGTATATTCCGGATCGTGCTAAGGATTCCTCGGGAATCTTGACTTGGTATGATTCAACTTGTTAATATTTAAGGATATCTATATGCCTACAAGAATTGTTGAGATATTATTTTAAATTCTCAGAGTACTTTTGCAAAAAAATACCCTCATTGGAGTTACAATAATGGAACTCTTTGTTGAATGAACTTTTTATGGAATTGATATTATCTCTGGTCAATGATTGTCATTCAAGTTTTCGGTAACATTTCGGCAGTGCGATCTATTATCGTATGCTTCCGCCGGTCGACGTAACCCATTCCGTTGCAAATGGTATCAGAGCCATGTTCCCTCTGATAGTGGAAACGACTACTTGAGAGGTGGAGCCGCCCTTACAAAGAGGTTGGAGGAAAAGGCTACCCGGAGCGTGCAACCACCACTGTCACTGGGAATAAGTGATGTGTCATATCACAACGAGAACATTGCGAATATAAGTGTAGGAGGATGTAAAACCCATACCTCCAAACATAGTCCCACGTCTAAAACTCACGAAGTGTGAGAGTGGGTTATAAGTGATGTGGATTACTAATTGATAACTTGGTCTTAAGCAATTTGAGTGGTTGCTAATAGGTCCATATGGATTCATACTCAACAAATTGTTAGGGCCAGTTTCCCTTGATAACGGACCGGAGACCTAAGCTCGTACGTTACAAATGGTATCAAAGCCATGTTTCCTCTGATAGTGGAAAGGGCTACCCGAGAGATCGAGCCGCCCCTACAAAGAGGTTGGAGGAAAAGCTACCAGGAGCGTGAAACCGCCACTATCACTGGGAATAAGTGATGGACCATGTCGCAACGAGAACGTTGCGAATATAAATGGGGGAGGTTGTAACACCCCAACCCCCAACATAGTGCCACATCTAAAACTCACAAAGTGTGGGTGTGGTTTACAAGTGGTGGAGAATACTACTTGACAACTTGGGTTTAAGCATTTTGAGTGGTTGCTAACGGGTCCATATGGGCCCGTAGTCAACAAGTTGTCAGGGTCAGTTTTCCTCGATAACGGACCAGAGACTTAAGCTCGGGACGTCATATGTGTAGCATGGAGGAGATGAATAAATCCCAACTCATCAAGTGGATAGCTCGCATCTAGCGTGGTGGGGGCGATATGACAGTTTGGTGTGCATGTTGCTTCAGAAAAATTATGGTTTGGGCTAACTCCTTACCGAGCCCGAGGGTTTTTGGATATGACCCCTCTTATCTGGAGAGGATTGCAGCGTGGTGCATGAGATTCTCGCTTTCTTATGACCGATCGCGGACGATGGTACTGGTTTCAAGTTTTGGGCTGATGATTAGAACAAGGGCATGGCGATTGGTTCACTATTCCCATGGCTGATGGCTTTGTCAGTTGACTCGAACTATTCTGTTACAGATGTCTGGGAGTGGCACTCATTTTCCACTCATTTCATATTTGAGTTATCAGATCAATGAATGGGCGAGTTTTAGTGCTGCTGCAAGAGTTGGAGAACACTAAAGGGGCCATGGAGAGACGGGAATGTTGGATCTGGCATGATGGCTTTTTTACTGTGGGGAAGACGTACAAGGCCTTGAAGGGTACAATGATTTTTTATCCTGGAGGGTGCGTGACAGAATGCAGAATAATCTGGAGGTGGAAAATTCCAGTGCACATAAAGGTTTTTATATGGATGTTTAGGAGGAGGAGACTATTGACATGTGACAGATTTGCACAATTTGTTCAGGTGGATTACCCTTCTTGTTGTCGGTATCAAGAGGATGCTGAGAGTGTGGACCACCTTTCTTCATGTGTAAAAGCTCCATGGAATTGGGAATTACTTACTTGGGAATACCAAGGTCTCCACTGATGGGGTCTCAAGGTTCAGGAAGTCCATTGGTGCGGATTGGCATGATGCTGAGAAGAAGCATGCGAGGTGTGTGACAATGATTTGGGCTCTTTGGTTGGTCATAAATGATGTGGTCATTTGTCAATATTATTTTTATGATGAAAATGTGGCGGCATATTCTAAGTCACTGGTAGAGAGTTGGAGTGTGCAGTACATGCTTTTCCTTGTAAACGACATGTAATTATTTTTTGGTGATTAAATGATGATTTTTTTAGGCATACACCTATATTGTGGAATCCATTTTTTCTTTCAGTTTTTTGATAGTATGCTTTGGTAGAAATTTTATTGAATCACGGTATGGTATCATTCTCCTAAGTTAAACATGAATAAATAGAATGAAATATAGAAGATAACCTTCCACCTAAAACCATCCATCATTGTTAGGTGGAAAAAGAAAGAAGGCAGTGGTCAACACACCTCATCATCTTACTGGGGCATCTCAAACATGTAAATGACAACACTTGTGTTGGCGGGGGAATAAACTTTTAATAGAAATAAATAAAAAATAATTAAACTTTAATATAAACAATTGGATTGTTTTTTTTGATATATACTTGGTTAGATTAAACCGGTAACAATTAATGGTACTACCAACCTAGATATGCCATCGATATCGATCGCAAGTGAGAGAGAGAAATGGGTTTGGAGGATTTAGGGTTGGAATAAAGAAAGGTCTCCTGACGAGGAGGTGTGGATTGATGATTCTTCCCTTCCTCATAGGAGGTGATCTCCTCTTGTCAGCCCTCAACTCACCATACCTTGTTTCTTGTAGCATAGCAAAATTGCAACTTTATGCAATCGTCGTTAGTGATTTTTGACCATTCCGTCATTCAAGGAGAATTGTTCAAACATCTCCCACTTGACCAAAGTGGTCAAAAACTTCTATTCTCCCACTATTCATATGATGTATACATAGAGATGTCCTCAACGAGGTTTATTATTTACGAAAACCTCTTCCTTAAGTCATGCATTATTGAGTCCCATTAAATGAACATATTTAATGTATTTATATGTTATTCTTTTCTTAGTCAGAGAACTGGCTAGCATATTACTTGCTAATATGTATATTAATACAAATTCTTATTTCGTCATATCTTGTATGCCTGCCACCTACAAACTTTCCCTACAAACAAATCATTTATGATCTAGCTCATGACTAAAAAGTATCTTCTTTTAGCACTAAATGAAAAATAAATTGTTTGCCATTTTTTGGTTTATCCTTTTTATAGAAAAAATGTGAGCAAATTTATTATCTTCTGTTTTCACAAGATTTCTAATCGGTACATTTGAACAACCCTTTCAAAATGCAACATGCTCATTATTCAAATTAACTTTTGACATGCTCTCAATTATTATCAACATCGAATCTTGATTAAAGGTTAAACCATTCGAGACTCCTCACCATTAAATTGTAAAATTCTACTCAAATTTTAGTTGTAAACAAAGAGCTTGTTCGATCGATTTCAGAAGATCATGTACACAAATACATGGCAATCCGTGTCTAAAAGAAAATTATAATAAAGGTAATCGTGATAATTTCATTAATATCACGCATTTTGTTAAACTTGAACCAACATCATAAGGCCCTTCTCGTTTGGAGAATAATCATCGGAATAAAGGGTCAATTCCCCATCTAGCACAGTTCTCAAGAGTACATCTATTCTCATCTACATCTCATTATTTCACATTATTCCACATTTATTCTTAACTTTATTTCACCTTATTCTTAAATGTCTAAATTATGATTTTATAACTTAAAAGTAATATCTTACCAATTCCCCAACATTTTTGGGACTATCGAGTGTGAGAACAAAACAGGCACGCGCATTTCCAAAAAGCACAAACATGGGCAGACAACCGTTGCGAGTTAGAAAAAGGCGCACGAGAGCGATCGTCTTCTCATTATGCACTTCCCTCCTTTCCAGCTCCTTCCCTTCCCATCTCCCGCTCAATGGCTCTACAGCCCAACCACGAACAACTCCACGAAGAAGCAGCGGCAGCAGCTTCAGAACAATCACAACAAGATCAACCGACCCAGAAGTCCACAGACGCGGCAGAAGAAATAGAGCAAACGACCCACAGCAGATCCACAGAGGAAGAAGGGGAGAGCTGCAAATCCGAATTCCAACGCCCAAAACCCACCAAGACTCGTTCCACCAATGCCCTGGCTTTCTGGGCATACCTCACAGCCGCCACCACCATCCTGACCCTCCTCTTCTCCACCCTCCTCCCTCTCCTCCCCCTAAGATCGGACGAAACCACGTGGTTCCTCTCCCTACCACACTCCCTCCGCCTCCACTACTCCTCTGGAAAGCTCATCAAGGCCCGCCACAATGACCACCATCTCCATATCTTCGCCGTCGATCGCGGCCCGAAACACGCCGAAACCCTCGTCCTCCTCCACGGCCTCGCCTCCTCCTCCTTCTCCTTCCGCCACGTCATCCCCTCCCTCGCCTCGCGCGGCCTCCGCGTCCTCGCCCTCGACCTTCCCGGCTCCGGCTTCTCCGACGCACCCCCCGGCGGGGGCCGCCACGGCTTTATCTCTAGGGCTCTAGGGGTTTATAATGACATCAGCGAGAAGGGACTCTTTTGGGGATTCGATCAGCTTGTGGAGAAGGGGTTCGTGCAGC
Organism: Ottelia alismoides; assembly: GCA_037367405.1. NCBI lineage: Eukaryota > Viridiplantae > Streptophyta > Magnoliopsida > Alismatales > Hydrocharitaceae > Ottelia > Ottelia alismoides. The sequence continues at coordinate 33,070 of JAZKJV010000659.1, forward strand.
ACGACGAGAGAGTTATTGCTTTGGAGAAGGACTCGACGGATCCGCGCTACGGCGCTGAGGCCGTCGCGGGAGTCGTCGGCGGGGTGATGGACGAGCTGGGCCTGGGGCCGGTGCATCTCGTTCTTCATGACTCCGTGGTCGGGCCTGGAATGTGGTGGGCCGCGGAGAACACGAGGAACGTGAGGAGCTTGACGATCATCGATTCCAGCTCCACATCGGCGGCATTCCCGTCGTGGATGCTCGGGACGCCGGTGGTGAGAGAGGTGGTGCTCGGCTTCCGGCCGGTGTTTAGGGGGTTGCTGAGGTTGTGCTGCACTAGGGGGATCGAGGAGGAGGCGGCCGAGGCGTATAGGATGATGCTGAAGGGAAAGGGTGGGCAGTGGGGCGTTGTGGAGGCCGGGAAGGCACTGAATTTCAGCTTTGATATTGGGGAATGGGCGGGTTCTGAGGATATGAAAGCTTTGCCGCTTATGGTGCTGTGGTCTCACGCATGGACGGATATGTGGATTGATGAAGGAAGGAGGATCGCAGCCGCTGTCCCCAACGCGAAATTTGTTCAGCATTTCGGAGGTCGGTGGCCACAGGTAAGAGTTGTTACTGTGGATCTTGTGTTCTAGCCGGGTTCCATATTTGCTAATTATAGAGATAAGTTAACTCTAGACCCTTTTTGTTGCATGGGACCAGTTGCATCCATATGTTGAGTTGAAGAACACCATGGCAATGCCATATTCAGCAGAAAAAATATTTCTGAAATGGAGCGGAGCAGAAATTTAAGTTTATACACCTGCATGAAGAGAATAAAATGCTAGTTCAGTGCAAGATGTGGTTGATCCCCTTGGGTTCTATTTGAGCAATTTTTTTTTGAGTCGAAGTATTTGAACATTATTCTCTGGAGGATTGGAGTTGCATTGACCCTATCAAAGCCGATAGGTTAGCTGTTGAGTTGGGATGGCTTTTTAGCTTGTGTTGGATCATACCCCGCTGGAGTTTTTTTTAATAGTAGGCCCGGTAATTTCGGGGGTCCGGAGCGTCCCCACTAGGATTCGAACCCGGGTCGTTTAAAGTGGAGGCACACTGCTCTACCACCCGACCACTCCTTGGGTTCATACCCCGCTGGAGTTTAGGCCTGCGGTAGTGGTTGAATTAGACAGGGGTAGTTGGGATAGGTGCCGCAACCAATAGCACCTTTATCCTCACTCCAAGATTCTCTTAGATAGTCATATGAGATCTATTGCTAATGCGATGGCGGTGGAGATTGCTTGTTGATGGAGCTGAGAAGTATTGGGCAAACATCCCTAGTGGGAGGTGATACCATCATGGAGCGGATTGGTGCGTCGATAGGTTTGTTTGAAGCAAGAACACAAGCAAAAACACAGACAAAAGGGGAGTTTTCTTTACAAGTTATTCCCGTAAAAGCAAATTTAGTTATCATGGAGTGGATTGGTGCGCCGATGTTGATAGGTTTGTTTGAAGCAAGAACATATACAAAAGGGGAGTTTTCTTTACAAGTTATCCCCGTAAAAGCAAATGTAGTTATCAGACAATTAATGGAGGGGGTGACATCCTCAACTACTATAGTACATGGTGTTAGATACAATTGTTTGTCGCTAACATTGCCCACTCCTCTTCCTCATCTCCTCTGGATCCATGATTGAATGCTTCCTAGCCATCTTCCTTGTCTCTATTTATAACGTGATGGAGGAGGTTGAACCGATGCACTGTCTCCATCCAATATGGAGTCGACACTTGATTCTATATTTTTACCATAGTATTTGCTATAGTTAATGTGTCAGCTTGGGAGCCATACCCTTTTCCTAGTGCCTCCCATTTGCTAGACATGCCTTTTAAGGCCAGAGAGTGGTTGTCTTGGTGTTGGTGGGTGATTGATGCAACACGAAATTAATAAATAGGACTGATTTTTATCCGTTAATTTTATTTACGTTTATTCGAGTCGTTGCAATTTTTATTTCAATAGAAAAGGTCGCATGTGATCTCAAATTAGTTAATCAGTTTTCAAATTTGAATTTCGAATTTAAAATGAGAGTCAAATTAGGATAAAGTAGATTTGAATTTTGATTCAAATCAATTAGAGTCAATTTGAATTTTATTTCTATCTTTGCAATCCCACCCCTCCTATACAAAGGTGATGGTAGTCTATTGTAATGGGACAATTCAGATGATATAAAAAATTGAGAGTCATCTCTCTTTATCTCTTTCTCTCTGCGTGTTTCTCTCTTTCCCTCGGCGCATTCTTTGCGATTCCTCTCCAAAATCCCGCGTAACCAGCGCGTTCTTCTCTTCTCTCATCCTCTAATTTCTTCTCCATCGATATTTCTACCATCAAAATTATTATTTCCACCATTGCAAATAATTTTTTGCATCATTTGGTATCAGAGCACGACAACCGAATCGTTCTTACGATTCGACGAACCGATTGCATATTGGCGACTTCAATTCGATTTGAGTCATCTCAGTCATAGTTCGCGTCCACGATATCAAAAATACAAGAATCGTCTTCTAGCATCCGTGAAGGTTCAACAATGGCTTGATGACAATATATTTATTCATGAAGAAGAAGCAATGACATCACATGTGTTCCCTCGAGGTATTTTCATTCAAGACAAAGATTTTATTGATACAATTTCAACTCAAGAAGAAAAGGAGGACAAAGGACCCACCTTTGATGAAGATCCTGTGGATGATGAAGTTGAACTTCTCGATTTGTTCACAGGCATACTTGCTGTCTGGGAAGAGGCAAAACCTAATAACATCGTAGACGAGGTTGTTAAGCTCCATGCTGTGATCCACTCTGTTGCAGGCCAAGAGGCCCCTGTAACACCAATTCCACCACTAGAGTTAATCGATTTTCAAATTTGAATTTCGAATTTAAAATGAGAGTCAAATTAGGATAAGGTAGATTTGAATTTTGATTCAAATCAATTAGAGTCAATTTGAATTTTATTTCTATCTTTGCAATCCCACCCCTCCTATATAAAGGTGATGGTAGTCTATTGTAATGGGACAATACGGATGGTATAAAAAATTGAGAGTCATCTCTCTTTATCTCTTTCTCTCTGCGTGTTTCTCTCTTTCCCTCGGCGCATTCTTTGCGATTCCTCTCCAAAATCCCGCGCTACCAGCGCATTCTTCTCTTCTCTCATCCTCTAATTTCTTCTCCATCGATATTTCCACCATCAAAATTATTATTTCCACCATTGCAAATAATTTTTTGCATCATTTGGTATCAGAGCACGACAACCGAATCGTTCTTACGATTCGACGAACCGATTGCATATTGGCGACTTCAATTCGATTTGAGTCATCTCAGTCATAGTTCGCGTCCACGATAACAAAAATACAAGAATCGTCTTCTAGCATCCGTGAAGGTTCAACAATGGCTTGATGACAATATATTTATTCATGAAAAAGAAGCAATGACATCACATGTATTCCCTCGAGGTATTTTCATTCAAGACAAAGATTTTATTGATACAATTTCAACTCAAGAAGAAAAGGAGGACAAAGGACCCACCTTTGATGAAGATCCTGTGGATGATGAAGTCGAACTTCTCGATTTGTTCACAAGCATACTTGCTGTCTGGGAAGAGGCAAAACCTAATAACATCGTAGAGGAGGTTGTTAAGCTCCATGCTGTGATCCACTCTGTTACAGGCCAGGAGGCCCCTGCAACACCAATTCCACCACTAGAGTTAATCGATTTTAAAATTTGAATTTCGAATTTAAAATGAGAGTCAAATTAGGATAATGTAGATTTGAATTTTGATTCAAATCAATTAGAGTCAATTTGAATTTTATTTCTATCTTTGCAATCCCACCCCTCCTATATAAAGGTGATGGTAGTCTATTGTAATGGGACAATTCGGATGATATAAAAAATTGAGAGTCATCTCTCTTTATCTCTTTCTCTCTGCTTGTTTCTCTCTTTCCCTCGGCGCATTCTTTGCGATTCCTCTCCAAAATCCCGCGCAACCAATGCATTCTTCTCTTCTCTCATACTCTAATTTCTTCTCCATCGATATTTCCACCATCAAAATTATTATTTCCACCATTGCAAATAATTTTTTGCATCATTTGGTATCAGAGCATGACAACCGAATTGTTCTTACGATTCGACGATCCTGATTGCATATTGGCGACTTCAATTCGATTTCAGTCATCTCAGTCATAGTTCGCGTCCACGATAACAAAAATACAAGAATCGTCTTCTAGCGTCCGTGAAGGTTCAACAATGGCTTGATGACAATATATTTATTCATGAAGAAGAAGTAACGACATCACATGTGTTCCCTCGAGGTATTTTCATTCAAGACAAAGATTTTATTGATACAATTTCAACTCAAAAAGAAGAGGACAAATGACCCACCTTTGATAAAGATCCTATGGATGATGAAGTCGAACTTCTCGATTTGTTCACAAGCATACTTGCTGTCTGGGAAGAGGCAAAACCTAATAACATCGTAGAGGAGGTTGTTGAGCTCCATGCTGTGATCCACTCTGTTGCAGGCCAGGAGGCCCATGCAGCACCAATTCCACCACTAGAGTTAATCGATTTTCAAATTTGAATTTCGAATTTAAAATGAGTCAAATTAGGATAAGGTAGATTTGAATTTTGATTCAAATCAATTAGAGTCAATTTGAATTTTATTTCTATCTTTGCAATCCCACCCCTCCTATATAAAGGTGATGGTAGTCTATTGTAATGGGACAATTCGGATGATATAAAAAACTGAGAGTCATCTCTCTTTATCTCTTTCTCTCTGCGTATTTCTCTCTTTCCCTCGACGCATTCTTTGCGATTCCTCTCCAAAATCCCGCGCAACCAGCACGTTCTTCTCTTCTCTCATCCTTTAATTTCTTCTCCATCGATATTTCCACCATCAAAATTATTATTTCCACCATTGCAAATAATTTTTTGCATCATTTGGTATCAGAGCATGACAACCGAATCGTTTTTATGATTCGACGATCCGATTGCATATTGGCGACTTCAATTCGATTTGAGTCATCTCAGTCATAGTTCGCGTCCACGATAACAAAAATACAAGAATCTTCTTCTAGCGTTCGTGAAGGTTCAACAATGGCTTGATGACAATATATTAATTCATGAAGAAGAAGCAACAACATCACATGTGTTCCCTGGAGGTATTTTCATTAAGACAAAGATTTTATTGATACAATTTCAACTCAAGAAGAAAAGGTGGACAAAGGACCCACCTTTGATGAAAATCCCATGGATGATGAAGTCGAACTTCTCGATTTGTTCACAATCATACTTGCTGTCCGGGAAGAGGCAAAACCTAATAACATCATAGAGAAGGTTGTTGAGCTCCATGCTGTGATCCACTCTTGTTGCAGGCCAGGAGGCCCCTGCAGCACCAATTCCACCACTAGAGTTAATCGGTTTTCAAATTTGAATTTCGAATTTAAAATGAGAGTCAAATTAGGATAATGTAGATTTGAATTTTGATTCAAATCAATTAGAGTCAATTTGAATTTTATTTCTATCTTTGCAATCCCACCCCTCCTATATAAAGGTGATGGTAGTCTATTGTAATGGGACAAGTCGGATGATATAAAAAATTGAGAGTCATCTCTCTTTATCTCTTTATCTCTGAGCGTTTCTCTCTTTCCCTCGGCGCATTCTTTGCGATTCCTCTCCAAAATCCCGCGCAACCAGCGCGCTCTTCTCTTCTCTCATCCTCTAATTTCTTCTCCATCGATATTTCCACCATCAAAATTATTATTTCCACCATTGCAAATATTTTTTTGCATCATTTGGTATCAGGGCATGACAACCGAATCGTTCTTACGATTCGACGATCCGATTGCATATTGGCGACTTCAATTCGATTTGAGTAATCTCAGTCATAGTTCGCGTCCACGATAACAAAAATACAAGAATCGTCTTCTAGCGTCCGTGAAAGTTCAACAATGGCTTGTTGACAATATATTTATTCATGAAGAAGAAGCAACGACATCACATGTGTTCCCTGGAGGTATTTTCATTCAAGACAAAGATTTTATTGATACAATTTCAACTCAAGAAAAAAAGGAGGACAAAGGACCCACCTTTGATGAAGATCCTGTGGATGATGAAGTCGAACTTCTTGATTTGTTCACAAGCATACTTGCTGTCCGGGAAGAGGCAAAACCTAATAACATCGTAGAGGAGGTTATTGAGCTCTATGCTGTGATCCACTCTGTTGCAAGCCAGGAGGCCCCTGCCGCACCAATTCCACCACTATAGTTAATTAGTTTTCAAATTTGAATTTCGAATTTAAAATGAGAGTCAAATTAGGATAATGTAGATTTGAATTTTGATTCAAATCAATTAGAGTCAATTTAAATTTTATTTCTATCTTTGCAATCCCACCCCTCCTATATAAAGGTGATGGTAGTCTATTGTAATGGGACAATTCAGATGATATAAAAAATTGAGAGTCATCTCTCTTTATCTCTTTCCCTCGGCGCATTCTTTGCGATTCCTCTCTAAAATCCCGCGCACCGGCAATGAAGGCACACAGGCCATTCTGGCGACCCGACTCGAAGGCAGAGGCTCATCTGGCTAGAAGGGGGCTACGATAGCACCCTCAGAAGAAAGCCCCCTCTGGCCTCTTTATTGCCTTCCGTGATGAATAGGAAAACATATGGAGAAAATCTCCCGCCAACTAAATATATATTGAATGAGATGGGACCCGGGCATTATGGTTCTGACTACCCCTCCTTCCCCCGGGCACTGCTTGAACCCGACTGTGGCTCTTCCTCTTTGATCTATGTATTTACTAATTATTTCATGTTTTAATTTTTAGAAATAATTTATTTTTAATTTTTCTAACACTTAGTATGCATAAACTCACAAGTACTTGGTGTTTAAAATTGAAAGTATACTCTTAATATTCTGATTTTCAGAAAAAAGTACCTTAGATCTTATACATTAGGGTCTTAGATCTACTAATTAGGGGATCATTTTCGAGAAAAAACACTGAAGAGACACAAAACATGTAAAACAACACATAGATCTAAGGGTTGATTTTCGGAATTACTCAATTTTTAAATTTCATTACCAAAAAATCGATTCATGTTTTCAACGTCCAAAACTTAAGATCCGAGTTTATCCTTGAAGGACTCATCATGATTCCACATTAGAACACAAAAGCTTATATTTTCTCTTCCAAAAATCTCAAAGATTGTTTCCAAAGTATGCTTTACTACATGTTATACATGAGATCCGAGTAAATACATCCATAACTTATCATTATTGCACATTAAAACGCAAAACCCTTGATTTTGGTCTTCAAAAATCAAGCTAGATATTTAAAATTTCTAAAAAAACACCACACCAAGCGAGATCAACATCTTAGAAATAAAATTCTTAAACAAATTGAAGAAATTGATGGATATTTGGCCCATTTTGACTTACCTTGAAGAAATGGACGAAATATGACCTTGGAGAACCGTGGAGATGAAGTCCAGCACCAAGCAACAGAAAGTGGGTCGAAATAGGTGAATTTTGACTGATATTTCGGTCTATCTCGTTAAACTAAAGATTTGACCCATTTTGGCTTACCTTGAGGAAATGAGAGAAATATGACCTTGGAGAAGAGTGGAGACGAAGTCCGGCACCAAGCAGCAGAAAGTGGGCCGAAATGGGTGAAATTTGACTGATATTTCAGTCTATATCGCCAAACTAAAGATTTTTTATTCAAGATTCGCTATTTTGGGCAATTTCTCGAGATGGCATGAAATCTTGCCGATACTCGCGAGATTTCGAGCAAAATCCTGTAAATTGACATCAATACGGGTTTCGATATATAGACCCCATTGAAACCAAAAGTTCAACGATATTCTGCCGAAATTTCGCGATATTTGAAATCTGTCTGCATTTGCACAAGCTATAATGGCAAGAGAAGTTCCTCCGTAAATATTATACCCATACTAGGAGAATACTTCATATTCCTTAAAATCATGTATACCGTATCCATGTGCACATGTCTTGGCTGCTTCATAAATTGACTAACCTTGCTTACGACAAATGAGACATCCGACATGGTTATCATGATATAGAGGAGCTTTTCCACTAGATCGATGTACCTCCGTTTATCTATCTCCTCTTTATCATCCTTGTTAGAGTTATCGTGTTTCCTATATTATTTGAGTTATGTAACCCTTCGGGGTCATTTATGTATTTTCGTCTATTTTGCTCTCTAGGGTTTCTCTCTATATAAGAGACCCTAGACCCATGGAATAAACATAATGATTCATTCTCTTCTTAACATGTATCAGAGCAACAGTCCTAGATCGGGGTTCTAACCAAAAATCATCCCGACGCCACTTCCGAGCCTCTCTTCGATATTCGAGCGCTTGCGCATCCCTCCTTCCTTACATAGGGCTCCGAGTGATGCCCTCTCTTCCTCGTTGGAGTTGATGCATGCGACGCGAGGCACCCTGCTGCTGCTGCTTGGCATCCCCAACACCGTCACCCGCCTTTAGGGTGTTGCTAACATCCGATTGGGCGACACTAGTCCTCTTACGGCTGCTGCTCGGCCTCTCTAGCCTGTTCTAGCGCTTAACCACACCGTCGACAACCCTTTCTAAGGTATCCAACCCGTCTAGGGTAAATACAAGATACCTCCAACTCACTCCCTTTTGGTGTCGTCAGCCTGCACCCCACATGGGTACCTCTAGTAATGCTGCAGGGATCAAGGGTACCGTCAACGCACATGAGGACCTCTTCATCTGCGGTGGAACGTAGTTTTCAGACCTCTTGCATGTCCAAACATGAGTTCTAGGGCACTTCTTAGCCTTCGTATGCGTACTTGATCATCCACATAGCCTTCTGAATCTCTATATCCGACCACCATGACATCTACTACTGAGACAAAGCCCTTGTCCACGAACATGATGGTACAAGGCGTTACAATCAAACACAAGGGCATCTGAAATTACGTGTTTTGGTCTTGTTCTTTCAAGGTGTTCATTGTTGGTCAACGAAAAATCTACATCTTAACTAAAGTTCCTCCAGATGAGGACAAAGACTATGACTACTAGCAGACCGGCAACTATCAGGGTTTCAAATATCGTAAAATTTCGGTGAAATATTGTTGAAATTTCTGTTTCGATGTGGTCTGTATATTTAAACCCGTATTGATGTCGATTTCCAGGATTTCGCCATAAATTTCACAAGATATCAGCGGGATTTCGGGCTATCTTGAGATATCGTCCAAAATAGCGAATCTTGAATAAAGAAATCTTCAGTTTGGTGAAATAGACCGGAATATCGGTCGAAGTTCACCCATTTCGACCCACTTTCTGTTACTTGGTGCTGGACTTCGTCTCTACGGTTCTCCAAGGTCATATTTCGCCCATTTCTTCAAGGTAAGTCAAAATAGGTCAAATCTTCATCGATTTCTTCATTTTTAGGGTTTTGTTCCTAAGATGTTGATCTCTCTTGGTGGTGTTTTTTTTCCGAGAGATTTTAAATATCTAGCTTGATATTTGGAGACCAAAATCAAGGGTTTTGTGTTATAATGTGCAATAATGATAAGTTATAAATATATTTACTCAAACCTTGTGTATAACATATAGTAAAGCATGCTCTGAAAACAATTTGTGAGATCTATGGAAGAGAAAATAGGGGCTTTTGTGTTTTAATGTGTAATCACGATGAGTTCTTAAAGGATAAACCCGGATCTTAAGTTTTGGACGTTGAAGTGTTTTAATGTGCAATAATGATGAGTTATGAATATATTTACTCAGACCTCGTGTATAACATATAGTAAAGCATGCTTTGAAAATAATTTGTGAAATCTATGGAAGAGAAAATAAGGGCTTTTGTGTTTTAATGTGGAATCATGATGAGTTCTTAAAGGATAAACTCGGATCTTAAGTTTTGGATGTTGAAAACATGATTCGGTTTTTTTGGTAAATGAATTTTAAAAATTGAGTAATTCCGAAATCAAACCTTAATATATGCATTATTTTGCATGTTCTGTCTCTTAGGTGGTTTTTTCTTGAAAATGGTCCCATAATTTCTAGTTCTAAGACCCTAATGTATAGTATCTAAGGTATTTTTTTTTCTGAAAGTCGGAATATTAATTTTTTAAAATTGTATACTTTCAATTTTAAACATCAAGTATTTACGAGTTTGTGCGTATTAAGTGTTTGAAAAAATAAAAATAAATTAACTCTGAAAATTAAAACATAAAATAATTAGCACATACTTAATTGTTCATGTTAGAAAATCGGAAGTGGAAGCGGTAATGATAAACAGAGCAATAGAACAAGAAACATAAACATGGAAATACCATGATTTTACGTGGAACCCTACTCCGTGAGGAGCGGGATGAAACCACGGGAGAAGGCCTCAAAGGGTTGGGTTTGTCTATTGACTTTCTCATCTGATACATGAGTCCTGGGGCTCTTTATATAGCCTCCACAGAGCCTCCAAGTCCCACTATTGGACGATGTGGGACAAAATTGTTGGATGGGGTAAATGGATCCTGGAGGGATCCATTTACCCATCTCCCTCATAAGTGACGCATACATCAAATACTCCAACACTCCCCCTCAAGCTGGAGCATTTAATGCTCAGCTTGGACAAACATAAAAAAAACTCAACTCAACGCTACAGGACACAACGGACAATATCAACCCAACGCGCACATTGCTGCAGTCGAGGACATTGCTTCTCCTGCCGTGCAGGTGAGGAGGGCGAACGGACTGGAGTGTGAGTCTGTTGAATCTCCTCTTTGGAGAGCATGTGCTTTGTACTGCACCTGTCAGAGTCACTGCAACTGAAATGAGTCTCCTCGTTGGAGTAGTATGGCCTGCCACAATAATGTGGACAACTGCTCCATCTATGAAAAATGACCGAACTGAAAAAGGTCGTGGCTATGCAATCCTCGTCAGAGTCCATGGTCGCTGGAGAATGGAGTCTGAAAAAAGTCTCCTATTTGGAGAACTGGGTCTCTCCCATCTGACTCAGAGAATGGTACACTACTCTGGTGTCCCTATTATACCACATGAAAACCCTTACCAACATGGCATAGGGAATGGTCCTCTACTCTGGAGTCCCTATGGCTCACATGAAAACTCTGGCCGACAAAACAAGAATAATGATGGGGACCTCTGCAAAAGATGGCAAACATGTGCTCATCTGAAAAGACCGCAAACTCGTGCGTATCTGAAAAATGAGTCTCTCTCTGGAGAACTCGAAAATGGGCCTCTCATCATGGAGTGTCTCGAACTTGGACTCTGACCAATCAGAATGTCGAGTCTGAAATTGCGCATCAAACTAGGACTCGGAATCTGAACTTCGAGTCTGGAATTGCGCATGAAGGATCTCTGAAAACATGTAGAGTTTGGAATATCTGGCTGGCTTCCTGAATCTGGAACATGACCTGTGACTCTACACCATACTCCCCCTTTCTCCCATACTTGTCGGAAAACAGAGAAATCGACAAAGTTGGGAGAAGACAAGATGAATAGGGGTGAACATGAACATTCAAAAAACTTCTTACGGCTTTTTTTTCTCTTTTTTATAAGCCGTCACATTTTTTAAGCCGTTTCCATCATTTTTTACGACTTTTCTTGCAATTTTCCTTCTGACTATTTCCATATATTTTTTTAATAGCCATTTAAAAATTTCCCTTTTGCGTACTTTTTTGTTTTGTACGCGACCTTTTTTTTTAATTTTTATACGCCAGGCCCCCCGTACTCCCTTCATTTTTTTATAACACACGACCACAATGGGCCCCATACAGCAACCACTAAAGGACTATCGATTAGGGTTCCCAATCGTGGGAACCCCTAGTTTCGAATGTCGCTTGCTGCCCCCATCGGGGTTTCTGTCATGTCGCCCCTGATGGGCGATGGAGGTGCCTGAGCGATCAGGCTGGAGGGTGGCGCCTGGTTCGCCACGGCTTGAAGGGAGCGCCGCCATCGGCCTGGAGAGATGCGGCTTCGCCCGCGAGCTCGCGCCACCTGGATGAAGGGAGGCGCGCTTGTGCGCGCGTAGGGCTGCGCGCTGGAGCACAACTACGCGTAGGGCCGCCACCTCTTGCTTGTTGGGAGATGGTCGCCTGGATCTCTGATGCGCGGTGGCGGCTGGGCTACTTGAACATCGCCGCCACGCTGGACTGCGCGAGAGGGGGATCGCGAGGGCCGCGTCAGCGTGTTCTTCGACGCCGCCTGCGCCTGGGAGATGCGCGAAGAGATGGCGCTGAGAGGAGGTTGTTGCCGCATGCAACGAGAGGCATCGCCTTGGATGTTGCTGATGCCCTGGAAACCTAGGATGTTGCTGATGCTATTTGGAGCGCCAACTGAGCGATGCAAAACCATATCTAGGGTTCGCGGAACCCTCTTCATCTTCAAGAATCTTCATAAAAATGGGGTTTCTGAATACCCTCGAATTTATGACTTGAAAAAAAAGAGATCTTGGAATATAATCAATCGAGGGGGAACGCGAGGGCCGCGTCAGCCTGTTCTTCGACGCCGCCTGCGCCTGGGAGATGCGCGAAGAGATGGCGCTGAGAGGAGGTTGTTGCCGCATGCAACGAGAGGCATCGCCTTGGATGTTGCTGATGCCCTGGGAACCTAGGATGTTGCTAATGCTATTTGGAGTGCCAACTGAGCGATGCAAAACCATATCTAGGGTTCGCGGAACCCTCTTCATCTTCAAGAATCTTCATAAAAATGGGGTTTCTAAATACCCTCGAATTTATGACTTGAAAAAAAGAGATCTTGGAATATAATCAATCGATATGATCGAATCTCGAACAAAATTAAATCTTCAAGAAAAACTTCCTCGAGAATCGAACCCGCTCTGATACCATGTTAGAAAATCGGAAGCGGAAGCAGAAATGATAGACAGAGCAATAGAACAAGAAACATAAACATGGAAACACCATGATTTTACGTGGAACCCTACTCCGTGAGGAGCGGGATGAAACCATGAGAGAAGGCCTCAAAGGGTCGGGTTTGTCTATTGACTTTCTCATCTGATACAAGAGGCCCGGGGCTCTTTATATAGCCTCCACAGAGCCTCTAAGTCCCACCACTGGACGATGTGGGACAAAAGTGTTGGATGGGGTAAATGGATCCTGGAGGGATCCATTTACCCATCTCCCTCATAAGTGATGCATACATCAAATACTCCAACAGTCCACATTATATGGCTCATTAATGATATGCAATTTCCTCGCAGGTTTCAGTGATCATCATCATCTCACACTCTGGATCAGGATCTGACAGTTCTGAGGATCAGAGAGGGGATTTCATTGGGGACATTGGCTAGAGGCATGCCTCCGCTCCTAATGGCGATAAAGCCGAACCACGATGTGGCAAGAAGTTGGGAGGAGGGGGGATCACGAGGATGAAACAACATCTTGTTGGCAATAACAAGAATGTTTCCAAGTCCACGCGCTGTCGCAAAGATGTGAGGGACAAGGTGACGACCAGCTTGGACGAGAAAAAGGATATGGATACAGAGACGGTAATGAGGGATGAACAATTCAAAGAGTTCATGTTTTTGAAAGAATTCAGCGTCCTCTCTGATTTAGATGACGATGAATTTATTTACCCCGTTGACACATTCGAACTACATTGGAGAGGAGGGCATACAAGATGGCAACTAAAGAATCAATGAGGAGCGAGTTCGAGAGGAGAGAGCTCGATGCACGGGGGAGGGCTTCTACGGTGCAGGTGGGAGTGAGAGTGGTTCTGGAGGTGCACCAGTACCACCACCCACCAAAAAACACAAGGGGAAGGGAATTAAGCTCTTCTTGACGAGGAGCAGAATCGTGCAATACAAACTAAGGATCCGAGACAGAAGACAGTGAAGGGCATGTTCACTAATGCGAGAGAGAGAGAGTAGAAAAAGCCATCAACAAGCTCTTCTTTGGAGAGAGCATTCATGCCAATGTTGCTAGTGTGCCATTTCTGCAACATGCCATTGATGAGATCGCTGCAGTAGAAACGGGAGTGAAGGCTCCCACATCCTACGAGATAATGAACAAATATCTCGGGATGGAGATGGAGATGTATGAGTACATCGATGAGCTGAGAAGGAAATGACCAGAGTACGGGGTGACGTTGATGTGCGATGGGTAGACAAGTTACACGATTAAGCAGATCATCAACTTCCTCGTTTACTATGATACCATTATTTTGAAATCTGTTGATGCATCTGAACATGTGAAGGACCACAAGTACATGCTGAAATTGATAAAAGACATCATCAAAGATGTTGAGAAAGAGAACATTGTTTAGATGTCACGGATAATGGCAACAACTTCGAAAAAGCGAGTGAAACAATTATGAAGTCTAGCAGCTACGGGATTTTTTAGACATCGTGTGCTGCACATTGTATTGATTTAATTCTAAAGGACTTCAGCAAGAGGAACCTAACGATCACCACATTCATTTACAACCATTCCAAAGTGCTGGCTTTGATGAGATGGATGTGCAATTGTGAGCTGGTGAGGCCTAGCATCACATGCTTTGCAACCAATTTTATAGTGTTGCAAAAGCCTTAAACAACACAAGACATGATTGAAGACCATGTGTTGCCAAGGTGAATGGTTCGAGATACCTGAAGCTCGGACTGAAGGGGGGGGGGAGTGGAGACATGATCAATGATCTCTACTTTTGGGATAACGTGACTCAGATCATGAAGATCATGGATCCGGTTTTTTCTGCATTGCAGATTGTAGATGGCGACAAGAAGGTCATCATGTGAGTGATCTATGAGGCAATGTGCTGCATGAGAGAGAATGTCAGAGAAGCAGTTGGAAAATGATTCAAAGCATGGTTGAATATCATAAACGAGTGTTGGTCCAAGATGCTCTCACATCCTCTTCACAAGGCTGGTATGTATTATCCTAATAAACTAATTTCTTTCATTTTTATGGCACTTTAGAATCAGAGAATTGTGCTTGTTTGTGTCCATCTTATTACATCAATCCCAAGTACAAGTATAAGAATAGTCTTGGTACAAATGCTGACATTCTAGCAGCTGTACAAGACGAGAAGATACAAACCTTGTGCTTGAATGAGGTAATTTTGATTTTTGGAGCTAGATTATGACTCACAAAATATCCTTTAAGAGTATTATGTAACAATTTATGACTTCAACCTATGTGCATGTGAAGTACTTCAGGGATGCCTTGGGTTCTTTCGGTAGAATTACTGTGTAAATGGACGTGGCAGTACTCTTCCTGGTAAGGACAAAGGCAAATAAGTCCATGGAATGTGTAGTGATGTATTACTATTATTGATTTATCTCCTTTTGGATTTTCCGCAGCCGAATCGTGGTTACTGTACGGGATGGAAGCTCCCACATATGGAAAGTGGTAGTGAACGTATTGTCTCAAACCACATCTTGCTGGCGGTTGTGAGAGAAACTGGAGCACATTCAACTTGATCCATTCGAAGAGACGGAACATGTTGGGAGAACTGAAGCTCCATGATCTTGTCTATGTGCACTACAACTTGAGGCTAAAGATGAGACATGAAAGGGAGGACCTGGACAAAGAGGACTACACAGACCCTATTGATCTTACATTCATTTTCAAGATGCACGACGACGATGCTGATGAAGATGTTCTCTGGAGGTGGATGGATTCCAATGGTGCTCTTGTTCTCGATCAACTGGGTGGAATACCAAGTGAGAATATAAGCCGACATATGGGAGAAGATGTATGTGACTATCTGGCTAGATCCGGGCGGATTACGGATCCTCTTGGAGGGTTGGAGGTCGAGGTTGATGCAGTTGTTGATGAAGATCTCTCCACTAGTTCCAAATCTAAATCCAAGTCAAAGTATGATAGTGGAGATGATGATCATGTTATTGACAGTCGTGGTGGATCTGGTGATGGGAAAACATATTCAGGTGGGTCAACGGGGGGTGATCACGGACCACAAGATACAAGATTCGAGGAAGGCTGCTCCACGCAGGGCGTGAATATATAGAGCGATAAAGGAACATACATGGACAGTTTGTTCCAAGTCCGAGTCCGAGACCTATGGTTTGCGACACATACGTGAGCGATTTGATATCATCCGAGTCCGAGACCATGTTTTTGTCCTACCGACAAATACATGGGTGATTTGATATCATCTGTTGGTTCCTTAAGTTGCGTGGACATCGACGACCCTTATCGCAGAGCAATACCAAGTCCCTTGGGCGGATACAGATCATCACACGATGAGAGATCATTTGACGTCTTCCTAGAATTCTTTCATGCTCCTCCTCCTGAACCTCCTCCTCCTCCTCAGGCATATGCACCTCTATCATATTCGTATGGTTACAGTGGGTATGAAGGATATAACAACTACAATGGTGATAACTACCAAGGTAGCCAATCTGAGCAGAGCCATGATAACTTCTTTGGCGGTGACGGTTATGGTTTCTTCCCTGAGTATTTGCCAATGCCTCATCCTCTTCCGCAGAGATCTTCTCCTACTCCGTCGTCATCGTCCCAAGGATCTCAAGCCAGTACTTCGCAACCTCGTCATGCCACTTGTGATACCGGATCTAGTGCTGCTTATCCTCGTCTCGGGATACTCATAGGCATCGATGATCACCAATACATGTAGTATGTGATGGGTTACATGGCCATGTACTCGTATATGGCATGGGAGAACTACTGCGAGTACATTGAATCTGCGATGCGTTATGAGAGACAATAAGGAGGGGGAGGGGGCGATTCAGATCCACCGCGGAACTCTTAGTTCTGAACTGAACTCATCACCGGGTAGTGTCTTAATCTTTTATTCCATTAATCAATAATGCGCATGTTTTTATTTAGTCTACGTGAATATATCTTTCTACTTGTTGTAAGACTGTTAGTCTGAAATTAAGTATGATGTATTAACAACGATATGCTAGATATGATAGATATGTGCGACATACCATCATAGTCATAGATGATCGAGATGTGTGCTATAAGCCTGTAAGTGTATATCTATTGTTTCATTGTTTGAAGTACTCAGATTAACTCCATTTGCAATATCTAACATAAATATGACCTATATGATCGATATGACCGATATAATCAATATGTACAAGGTTGTGTACCCGTACATGGCATGGGAGAACTACTGCGAGTGCATTACAACAAGGAGGGTAGGGGGGCGATTCAGATCTACCGCGAAACTCTTGGTTCTGAAATGTACTCATCACCAGGTGGTATCTTTTTATCTTTTATTGCATTAATCATTAATGCACATGTTCTTATTTAGTCTACGTGAATATATGCCTTTTTACTTGTTGTTAGACTGTTAGTTTGTTATTAAGTATGAAGTATTAACAACGATATGTTCGATATGATAGATATGTGTGACATACCATCATAGTCATAGATGATCGATATATGTTCTATAAGCTTATAAGTGTATATATATTGTTTTATTGTTTGAAGTACTCAGATTAACTCCATTTGCAATATCTAACATATTGTACAATATAATCGATATAACCGATATAATCAATATGTACAAGGCCGTGTACTCGTACATGGTATGGGAGGACTACTGCGAGTACATTGAATCTGCGATGCGTTATGAGGGGCAACAAGGAGGGGGGGAAGGCGATTCAGATCCACCGCGGAACTCTTGGTTCTGAACTGAACTCATCACCAGGTAGTATCTTTTAATCTTTTATTGCATTAATCATTAATGTGCATGTTCTTATTTAGTCTACGTGAATATGTCTTTTTACTTGTTGTAAGACTGTTAGTCTGTTATTAAGTATGAAGTATCAACAATGATATGTTCGATATAATAGATATGTGTGACATACCATCATAGTCATAGATGATCGATATGTGGTGTATACCCATTGTTTCATTGTTTGAAGTACTCAGATTAACTCCATTTGCAATATCTAACATATTGTATAACATGATCGAAAGATTGATATGACCGATATAATCATTATGTACGATATAAGGGGTATAGATGCACGATATGTGTGACATAATTATGTATTTATAAGTTATTTATTGTTCTAATAACTTGGAAGATCTTAATTTTCAAAAAAATCGAAAAGTATGGCTTTTTGAGCCCTTTCCGACATTTCCACCAAAATCGTCGAAATTTCCTGAAATTTCGATGAAATTTCGGTAGGGTCATCAAAATGAAATCGAAATTGATATTTCGAACCTTGCTACCGGTTTATCAATTGGATGACCAATAGTGTTGATGCACATATTACCTCGGATTTCCTTACAAGGACACAACCAAGGAGATGTGGGAGGATCTTGAGTAGACATATTCCTATAAGTCAACAAAGTCAAGTCTTGCAGACATCTATAAGCATATCTGGTCTGCATCTCTGGGTGATTCTACTCTTGTTGAGTACTACATGCATCTCACTTGCATGTACAAGGAGCTTGCAATCTTTCAACTCTCATGTTGTCCCAAACATGTATAAGAGCATTTGAACTGGCACGTGTATCGATTTCTTGATGGCATGTATTCCTGATATCATGTAGTGAAGGATCAATTTCTGATATCAGATACACTGCTAACGATGAAGGCCATCTTTGGGCGTCTTGAGGAACTGGAGATAATTGCTGCACAACCTCCTACCTTACATTCAATAAAGAGTTTTGCACACGTCACATCATTTGGGAGATGAGGACAATATAGCTTTCGAGGAGGATATGGTCGTGACTCTGGCCGTGGCCGATGAGACTTTGGAGATGAACATGACTCTAACCGTGGCCGTGGACGTGATTCTACTGCTCCTTAATTTCCACAGTGCACTCACTATGGTTGCTGGAACCAATCGTCTGAATGATGCTGGTTGAAGTTTGGTGTACCTCTCTATCACGCCAATAATGCTTATGAAAACACCTATGATGTGGAAGAGGCATTTTTATGCACCTAGACCAAAACAAGGGGAGGTACATGCGGTTTTAGTACAAGGGTCTTCTTTTAATTCATTAAGTCCCAAGAGTTGTTGCATAATTTTTCCTTTTCTACTTTAGTCTCAAGTTTGGGAAATGCTCCTTGTTCGCGTTAGGGAAACCTTGGTATTGAAACCAAAATGTGTTTTGTCTTCTAGGGAGTAGGTGCTTGTATAAAAGAGGGAAGGGGGCGACAAGAGCGAGAAGAACAGAAGAAATCCATGCGGGCCTTAATTTCTCCTCCCACCCTTTTCCTTCTCTCCCGGTCCCGATCTCTCCTCTCCGTCTTATCCTCCCAACTTTCCTTCATATCCTAGCAGTTCTCCCTCTCCTCTCTCCTCATAGCCCTCCCTCCTCTTTTCTTCCTTAGTAGCCCCTCCATCTCTACACTCTCCCTCCAGCTCCCCTTCACCTCCAGCATCCCCGTCAACTCTAGTCCCCTACACCTTCTCTCTACTTGCGCTCATAGAAGGCCATATCGTGATATATCGTCGATATATCAGTATCGAGATGCATGGGATATCGATATCATGGTGCATATCTATTTACCATGATATCGACGATATATGACCGATATATCGACGATATATCGTCATATCAGCCCATATGGATAAAAAATGGCTAGATTCAGTACAAAAATTCTCGGATATCGACCGATATCGCCGGAATTTCGTTGATATCTATATATCGACGAATAATACCCCTGTAAGCTTGATTCCACTACTTATTTTGCTACTCCTAGTATTAAAATACATCATGTTTTATATATTTTGTTTCGGGTCGGGGGCGCTGCCCGCGCACCCCGCGGGGGGGGGGGGGGGGGTAACTTGGATGAACTCCATTTCCAATATCTATAAGTCAAGAATCAACATTAACATCGATATGTTCGAAATGACCGGTATGTATGATATATGGGGAATAAATGACCTATATGTGTGATATAAGTGTGTATTTGTAGGTTAGTTGTTGTTTTTATATCTTGGATGATCTTAATTTCTGAAAAAAATGATAAAAAATGCCATTTTGAGCCATTTCCGACATTTCCACCGATATCATGGATATGTCGGCGATATATCCTTTTCCTGGCGGACCGATACGATATCGATATGGCCTTCTATGCCTCCGCCCTACCACTGCCACCAGCCCCGTCCTCCTCTACACTCTTCGTTGTCATTACCACTTTTGCCACCTCCATCTTTCTCTTCTTCCAACCCCGCTACAACAAATTGAAAGCCCTACCATCCTCCACGGCTCCACCACATCAGTACCACCACCCATGTTCTACCCTCGCTAACATCCACCGAAGCGTTCCTCAACCACTGCCGCCCAGCTCTCCTATCGGGTGTCATCTCCCCTTTCTTCCCTTGGTTATTCGGTACCTAGTGTCATCATCTTTTGCGTATTTTGTTTTATTGTTAGTGTGGGTTGAAGTTCTGGTCAGAGTTAGAGTTTGTTATCTTTTTGCTTTAAAAGACTGATTTCCTTTATTTATTATTATCGCGGTTCACTTTTTTATTTAATTTTCCTGTCATTTGCTAGCTTTTGTTCTATCTATTATATTGTTAAATGTGGGATCTGAGCTCTGGACAGTTCTGTTCTTCTGCTTGTTTTTTTGTTAAATGGATGAATTCCAGTATTTATCCATATCCTTGTTCAGACAGTCATTTACCACCTATCAGTAACCGTAACATTTCTAAACCCCAACTGTATAAAATTCTCACCAAAGTCTGCTACCAGTTAATTCATTGTCCTTGAACTGACTGTTTTAGTTGGCTGGACACGCTTGAACATATGGAATTCTGCTAGAGGTTGAGTTCACTCAGAGCGTATTATTGGTTCTAAGTCTCTTTTTATTTATTCCCCACATTTCTTCACATCTTAGAATTCCCAGTTCGGATTGCTCACGTTCTTGAGCAACAAGTATTTCTGATAATGATCTGTTTAGAACCATGTTTGGGTATTGCTCAGGATTGGGGCCTTGATAACCAGTGGGGCATTTTCACGCAGTCCATGCATTTAGTTGATCAAAGCCCTTGATACTTTACCTGCATACTCACTTGTTTTATTAGCAATCTAACGGGCATTCTAGATGGCATCAAAGTGGTATCGGATCTTAATCGATCCACCAACAAAAAATTTTGTCATTTCATTTTTGTGTTTGCATTACATCTGACATCTTTATATGACTTGTGTTTTCTAGTTTTCGGTGTGTTGTACGGCTCTGCCGACTATTTTATTTTTGTCTTTATTTGCAAGTACAAGTTTGATAACTTTTATTTCGTAGCTTTGTGTTGAAAAAAATTATTTTGCATTGTTATTTTATTTTGCGTCTGAGCTTTGCATTGCAAAAAAAGAGAAACCATCATGCGTCTTTGTTTCTTTCTCTCATATCGTTTTACGTATTAGTTTTACCGTACAAAACAAGTTTCAGTCTTGCATTTTTGTGTCCTCATGTCCTTTTGTCGTTGGAAACTGATCGTGAATGACTCGTCAACCTAGCCCTCATTCCATGGCACATCTGGAAGCCATGATAGCAAACTTAGGTAGTGAGATCTGTCACACTAGCACCCGATTAGAAAATATGGAGAAAATGGTGATTAGAGATATCCGATGCTTAAAAACATGATACCCAATAGGATGGGTAGGCGATATAAACATGATCACGACTTTAGGGTTTCGAGGCAATCATCGAGAACCCGAGATCCTAGTTCCCAATATCGTCGATGTCACCCTCAAGATCAAACTGTAGTTGATCCTAGGCCAGGGAGGGGAACACATTCCCCAAATTGGGAATCATTGCACACTTCAAGCGGTAAAAATGATACATATAGTCCCACGAGCAACAAGAGGCAAAACAAGCTAGAAAAAGAGAACTTATGCCACCGAGTTAAATATCAGACTAAATTACATGACTCCAAAGTGGACCTCAACATATAGATTGGCATGGACGATTTCGATGGACGACATGACCCTGGCATCTTAGACCGGATGGAACAATTGGATCGTTTCTTCGTTCGAAGGGACTTGTCGAGTGCACATAGAGTTCATGTTGCCACATGAAGTTAAAAGGATATGAATTGCTTTTGTTGAAGCAACTTCAGGAGGAGCACCATACCCATGATAAAGAATGCCTTCGTTCTTGGACTACAATGCAACGAAAGCTTCGGGAAAGGAAAAATTTCTACTGGAGTAATACCGTCATAACCTATCCAACCAACTTTAAGACCTTCGCAAGGGACACGTACCATCAAAGGGTACATCGAAGAGTTTTAGGTCTTGGTGACCTGGGGTAATCTGAAGGAAAATGACTCCCAAATTGTTGCTCAAGGCACACATGGATTGTGAACCGATATCCAAACTTGACCATACATGTGATTGCCATACAAAGGATACGACCCATGATAGAGTTTTATGGGTTGAGCCCGAATGACCTAAAAACACCGGTCAACTCACAACAGTCAGTCACCTATGATGTCCTCACCACCACACCGAACACCTCCATTGGACTAACCAAGATTAGCTCACCGTCAACCATCTAATCGGTGGCCTTTTAGATCTCGCACCACTCTTAGAGTTGGAACCACCCAACCCTGCGCCGCTTACATTGGATCTGGAATCCTCGATGCTCGACCTACACAGGACCTCGCCCTTGCTTCAAGTACCTGCAAAAGGGTCACATGGCATCAAAATGCCCCCAATCTACACACAACAAACACACACACCTAGTGCATGATGAGCCAAGTGATGAGGCCACCCCAACTTGTAAGGTTGAACCTGAAATGATGACTGAGTGTCTATATGACAAGAAAGATTATAAGGCTGGTAAGATTGATGCAGACGCTAGTGAACCTTTCTCCTTTATTAAACTGAACGACCTTGAAGGAGAAAATAGTGCACTAATGGAGTTTCTTCCACAGTTCGTACTAACGCCTGAAATTGAGAGAGGTAATGCTTGGGATACAAAAAGCATGTTCCACACCCTTTTCTACTTCCAATGGCCGCCTTGGCCCTCTAATCTCCATTGGAGGGAGTATAAGAAATTTTGTAGTCCAAGAGGCAATTGACGAATTAAGGGTGTACACACAATTGTTGGATCAATGCCATAAGGTGGTTTAGTTTAAGGGAGGGACCCAAATACCAAATCAACATCAGTACATCATCAACTGTTTCCTTACCCTGAACTATGAAGATGAGGGCTGGTGTCGCATTGCTCCTATGGAGGCACCTCACTAGGGCACCCTTGGCAGTTTGACCGAGGTACAACATAGGGGTATGAAGGCCACCAACAAAATAGACAAGACACAAATCATCTTCAACCCCAACCTGATGCTCATAATCCCAAGCAAATGACAACCGACCAATGCGAAGTTCCCCAGATGGATCGTCAAAACTCTATGATGGTCAAGTTACCTTATGGTACACATAATCACCTGAGATTCTAGATGCAACTACTTTCCAAGTTCATTTCCATGAGTTACTAATCACTTTTGTTCTTGCTGGTAAAGAGATTGGGTACAATACTATGAACCTAGGTCAAGCGAACTACGAAGTTGCCAAGAATATGCAGATACGGTGTCCAAGAAACCCTCATCTCTACGAGACAAACAACCCCACATAAATCATGTCCATGATACCTATCCCACATGCCCCGTGATCGGATGCCATCGAAGGGTCAAAAGCATAGTTCAAACCCCTACACCCCTTGGTCTATTCCTACACGTCATTAGGAAGATATCCCTATGGACTATGTAATTATACTTCTCAGACCACTAGGAAGGTTGACTCTGAGTTTGCCATGATTAATCTAATTTCTAAAGTAACCTTGGATGCATCTCATATTGCTAGTCCCTTCTCTAAGGAAGTTGTCCACATGCATTACATACCTTGTTCATTTTTGTCTGATAAGGGCATCAAGTCATGTATAAGTTCGGAATGCATTTAAAATATAACATTGCATATCACTTCGGAATCAGTGGTCAAACAGAAGTAATAATCATATCTTTGGGACATTTGATGTGTTTCTTCTCAGGAGAATAAACAACTCAATAGGAGTCGGTTCTTCTTCGTACTGAATTTTCTTGTCGATCCATTGTGAAGTCTCCTTTCAAAATTTTTATGAGTTTCCTATTCCATATGTCCTTGATCTAGTCTTCATGGTTCGATCTGGACGTACTGATGCAATTGGCTGACCATATGGATGACCCATCCATCAACTCCATTACAAAATCCACAACCAACTCCCAAGTACATTCACCACATACCCGACTCAAGCCATTGCCCACATGAGAGAGGTTGAATTTAAGGGAGGAGAGTTGGTTATGGCTCATTCCCAAAAGGTGTGTTTTCTTGAGCGAACCCACCACAAATTAAGCCCAAACAGAAATTATCCTTTCAGAATTATTGGAGTATTTGTTTATATGCATCACTTGAGTAGATGGGTTCACATCTTGTAGTTGAGTCCCACATCTACTGTCTGTGGGATGTGGAAACATTAGTGATGGCTATATAAGAAGCCCCTCACCCCCTGTATTCAATGAGAAAGTGCAATGCATACATCAAACCTTTGAGGCGTTCTCCCGTGGTTTCATCCTGTTCCTTAGGGAGTAGGGTTCCATGTTAAATCCTGGTGTTCCATAATATTTTTATCTTTATTTCTCTGATACACTTCCACATTCCTATTTTCTAAGATGGTATTAGAGCGGGTTTGATTCTTGAGGTTTTTTTTGTTGTATTTATATTTTGTATGAGAATCGAGATTTAAATCTAGGGTTTGCTGTTGAAACCTAATTCATGTTTTTGGTCAAGATTCAATTATTCTGTGTTCTTATAAGTTATATGATGAAGAGTATTTCTGCATTCGAGATTTGAGATTCAATCTAGTGTTTTCTAAAACCCTAGATCTATAGTTCGTGAAGATCGCATGCCCTGTCGATACTACAACCACCACACAGAGCGCATCTTGCTCCAGGTGGTGATCCTTCTGCAAGCAGAATGGCGGTGGCACCTCCACCCTCCCAGATCTCGCGCGATGCTCCAGGCGCGAACCCTTTGGCTATTCCAGGCGTGCTGCTCCAAGTTCTAGAAGCTCCAGGTGAAGCCCCATCGTGTGCAGATCCGACAGCCTCGAAGTATTTTCTCCCATACTTGCTAGTTGTTGCAGGCGGAGGACTCTAGCCCTAATGTCCCCTGGCGGCTGCGCTACCACCCTCCATCTCTGTTTTCGATTCTTCGAGATTTAAAAAAATGATCTCATGAGCTCCAGGAGGAGCCCCACCGTGCTTGTATACTCTAGTTCACGACGAAGCCCTCACACAAGGGCACCGGCGACAACAACCATGCATAGCCTTTTGCCGTTCCTCTCCAGCCACATGAAGTGCACAGACGGCGCACGCTTGTCCTTCCCTACCCGGCTCCAGGCGACAAGTATACCCCCGCCCACTCCCAGGCAGGGCACGCGACAAGCAGCCCCATCGGGGGCTGAAGAGGCTGCGATTCGAAGAGAAGGGTTCCCTTGGGAATCCTAATAAATAAATGCCCATTGGGAGCCTTGTAAAAATACCCCGCTGCAACCTTTAAAAAAAGGGAGAGGCTGCATATTATTGAGCTCTTTTTTGGGCCCAAAGATTTTGTTAAAAAAGAAAGAGACATGGGTCCGAAATTGGACCGAGAGTTTCAAAAAAGAAGAGAATTTCTTTTGAAAAAGGTGCATACAAAAAAAATCCGTATGAAGAAGAAATTTTTATTGATAAATTTCTGTTCTGAAGAAGAATAGTCGAGAAAAAAATTTGTGGTAACTTATGTGATTTTTTGTTTCTTCCGCATTTTCTTGTTTTCTCCCAACTTTGTCAATGTCATTGTTTTCCGACAAGTTTGGGAGAAAGAGGGAGTACTGTGTAGAGTTCTACATGCCACATTTTCAGATTCTCCAGACTACATGCCCCATCAGATTTTTCAGACTCTACAAATGTTCATACTCGATGATGTCATATTGGTTCCCAATCTTCAATTTCACCAAGAATCATCAAGAAGAAGTGCAGCTATATAAGAGCATCCACATACGGAATCATTACCAACAAATCACTGTTAGTCTGTTACAACATTATATTCGGATAACGTTGAAGACATCCTTGATATCTGCAAATCAACAACATATCACGGTCTCATCCGATAGTGGAAAGAACGTCACTTGGAGAACATTTTGTGGATTGAGAAGCAGGAGTTAAAAGAACTCTGCGTTGACTTCCTACAAATTTACTATGATACTATCTGCCGGAGCAAGATTCTTCTCAGCAAGGGGGAATTGATACATCCATACCAAAACAGGGGGGGGGGGGGCTACATGCAATTTCAGCATTAAAAGAGAAAGCTCAATGGTATTCTTTTAATTCATTAAGTCCCAAGAGTTGTTATGCAAACTTTCCTTTTTTTTTTATCTCATGTTTGAAAAATGTTCCTTGTTCGGGTAAGGGAACGCTGGTATTGTCACCGAAACGTGTTTTGTCTTCTAGGGAGTAGGTGCTTGTATAAAAAAGGGAAGAGGGCAACAAGAGAGGGGAAGAACATAAGAAACCTAAGAAACATATGCATGCATAAACCTCTCCTCCCACCCTTTTCTTTCTCTCCCAGTCCCTGTCTCTCCTCTTCGTCTTATCCTCCCAGATCTCCTTCATATCCTAGCAGCTCTCCCTCTCCCCTCTCCTCCCAGCTGTGAAGCCCTCAGATCCGGGTGCCCGTTTACGCCGCATTCACACTATTTCATTTACATATCATCACACTAAGTTATGAAAATTTGGGAAAAATTTTCACGCTGTTATTGCTCTTGCATATGACATTCACATTCAATAAATATTTTTATCAATCACAGAACAAAAAGACCAACAAGTACCACCAACAAATCTTTTCATTAATTCTCATAAGTATTTACAACATGTATATGAGAGTTGACAGTACATTCATATATCCCAATATATTCAGATGAGAAAGAAAAGACATTTTACATTATAATAGAACAGAAGCTACAACAAAAGAAGCTGAGCCAAAAGAGACCATACCGTCCAGTATAAACACGATCTCTAAAAGTCATCAACCTGCTACTGTGCTGCAGGCTCCTTGCCTGCCAAAACATGGTAGGAAGAAGAGGCATCCGTGAGCGCTGGTACACCATATTTCATATTATAAAATAAACATGCATTTAATATGGATACAAAAGAAACAAGTAGAAAGACATAACAACCAAAGTTACAACTACTTATTTTGAAAAAGAAGTTTTCATGCCACAGTGATGGATGCTTCAAGTTTTACCATTACCCCCTATATATCACATTATCATATAGTAGTAATGACATATGTAATAATTTCCCCAATTGCCATATAACATTATATACATTCATGTAATAGTTGATTACTTATATGTATATATATTGTAGAGATATTTATGTAGTCGGTGTACTGTTGATCAATTGTTTATTTCCATATTAGCTACTTATATAATTTACCCATAGGCTTTCCTCTATATAAGAGAGCCGAGGGTTCTTTGGAATGATAGATTGCTCTTTTACACCAACATAGTATCAGAGCCAAAACCCTAACCTTTCCGCCCCTCCCCCCTTTCTCGCGGCACCGCCGCCGCTCCCCCCTCTCCTCCCGCAGCCGTCGCACCCTCCATCACCGGCCCTCCAACGCCAGCTCTCCACCGTCGGCCATCTCTCCAACGTAGGGGACCTCCACCGTCGGGTCCCCTCCCTTTCACCGCCGATGCCTCTTCTTCCATCGGCCTCTCTCTCTCCATGGATTTGAGTGCGTAAAGTCTACATATACACTCAAATCCTATCAAGTTTATGTAGAAACTTGTTTCTCATCTACAAACCCTAGTTCTTCGTCTCCGGCGACATGTCAGAAAAATAAAGTCGATATGCCATCCATAGGTGCATTCAAAGGTCTAACGTCAATAGTCAAGATGGATGGGACGAACTATGAGCTCTGAGCGATGCAGTTCATGAGTCTCATGAAGTCGAACGGTAAGAAGCATATTCTTACCGAGGAAGAACCGACAGAGAAGACTGGGATCTATGCCTCCTGGGAGGTTGATGACGCATATGCTAAGGTTTGGCTGTTAGGTACATTGTCGATGGAGATTGTCAATGATGTCCTCCATCAGCCCACTGCTAAGGCGATGTGTGATATACTGACCGCTGCATATTCACAGGTGCAGAATGGGACCAAGATGTTACAGCTCCAACATGACATTTTCACGATGAAGCAGAATGGGCGGCCACTTCACTCTTTGTATAAATCCTGAGGGGGATGTTTAAGAAACTCTATAGTACTATTCCTCTCACAACCACCCTTGAGCAGCAGAAGACATTTAGAAATGCGACCATAGTGGGAGTTCTGCTTGCGACTCTTGATCCTGAATATGAGGTTGCTCGATCACAGATACTTGCCGATGCTACTATTCCTCCTATGGAGGACGTCTATTGGAGGCTTAGCCGCATCTCTGTCTCATTTAGTGCTTCTACTCCACCACCCTCGGCGATGGCTGCCTCTAGAGGGAGAGGTGATCCTTCTTCATTCCGTGGCCGTGGACCTCGTGGGAGAGGTGGTTGTTTTCGTCAGCCATGCACCTTTTGTCATCGGACATGCCATGCTGAGGATACGTGCTATTCTAAGCATGGATTTCCAGCCTCAGCACGAGTAGCTGAACATGTTGCATCTCCGTCCGCGTCTGCTTCAGATTAGAGGTTTGAGGAGCTTGTTGCAAGATCGCGAGACATTATTCCTCATGTTTTTACATATTCTCCAGGAGGTTCTTCAGATATTGCTGCTTCAGCTTCAGCCAGTACTTCTGCCACTGCTAGCACCTCAGGTAGTGCTTTTGCTTTCACATCCTGTTTCAGTTCTGATGTCTCAGTTTGGATCATGGACTCCGGTGCCACACACCATCTTTGTCGCGACAGAGACAGACTTATGTCATACAGGGAGATTCCACCAGGGAGGTCAGTGGTGATACCTGATGGGACTCATTCACCCATTATTGGACAGGGGGAGGTTACCTTGTTGCCTTCCATGCATCTACAGAATGTCTTACATGCCCTCTATTTCTCGATGAACTTACTTTCCATTAGTCATATTACAAAGGATTTGCACTGTTGCGCTATATTTGACCCATATTCTCTTATATTTTAGGACATTCTAACGGGCAAGGTTATTGACTGTGGCTCTGAGCAGGATGGTCTCTATCGTCTAACCAGGAGTTCATATGCCGGTATCTCCTCTCTTGCAATTGGATCTTTCCTCTCCGTATACATGGCATCTACGATTTGGTCACCTTCCTCTTCATAAGATGCATCATCTCTTGCCTCAGATTTCTCCGAGTTCTTCCTTCTGGTGTGAAGCCTGTCAGTTGGGAAAGCACCATAGAGCTAGCTTCCCTAGTCAGTGTCGGAGTAGTAGCTCCTCTTTTGAATTACTTCATGTCGATATTTGGGGTCCAAGTCGTGTCCCGGATCACCAGGGACACAGATTTTATCTTGTAATCGTTGATGGTTTCTCTTGTGTGTTGTGGGTCTTTCTATTAAAGAATAAATCAGAAGCAGGAGACGTTATCAGAAATCTTATCAATGAAGTGCAAAATGCTTTTTCCTCTCATGTGGAAATATGTTCTAACTGACAATGCTTTAGAATTTTGCACTCGTTCTCTCTCACAATTTTTTTTCGTCAAGGGGGATCATTCATTAAACCACATGCGCATACACCTCTCAACAAAAATGGAGTTGCTGAGAGAAAGCATCGTCATCTTCTTGATATTACTCGCACCCTACTTATCTAGAGTTGTGCTCCTATTTCTTTTTGGGGAGATGCCGTCCTTACAGCTTGTTACCTTGTCAATCATATGCCGTCCTCAGTACTTGGTGAGAAAATTCCTCTTTCTGTTGTGTTTCCAGACAAGGATTTATTCTCACTTACTCGTGTTTTTGGTGCTCTTGCTTTTGTTCATCAGTTGTCTCCTGTCCTTGACAAGCTCTCACCTAGGGCTGTCAAATGTGTCTTTGTGGGTTACTCTCGGACTCAGAAGGGATACCGTTGCTATGATCCTGTAAACGGGAAATACCACGTCAGTGCTGATGTTACATTTTTTGAGTATGTCATGTACTTCTCTCCTACAGGTGACATGTTAGCCTCGTCGACATCTAATAATGAGGTCTATGTTCCTCCTCCAATTTTGAGTTCACCAGAGTCCACTCCTGTCCCTGTGGTCACACCACCACCACCACCACCACCGCCACCACCACCGCCACCACCACCAAAACCACTAGTCTCGCCACTACCAAAGTATTATACATGTCGGTCGGGTCTTGCTCCTGCTACGCATCAATCATCCAGCAAGCCTAAGGTATGTCCTAACGTTATTACTAATGATGAGTCGAATAGTGTGCATGTGCAGGATTCATCATTGCAGGAGGAATGTAAACCAACGAGTACAGTGGCCGATGATCTGGATGTTCCTATTGCTATACGGAAGCAGAAACACAATTGTGCTTCGTATCCTCTTGCATCCCAGGTTTCCTTTCATCGTCTCACGGGGGACTTTTAGATATTTGTAGTGGCTTTGTCTTCTGTGGAAATACCACGGAATTATCAGGATGCCTTGAAGATTGATTGTTGGCGTTCTGCCATGGAGGAGGAAATGGCTGCTCTACAGTCACGGGGTACATGGAGCTTGGTTCTCTCTCCCTCAAGAGCATCTGTCGTTAGCTGCAAATGGGTATTCACTATCAAGTATCACGCAGATGGTAGTCTTGATCGTTACATGGCAAGGCTAGTGGCGCGAGGTTTTACTCAGACATATGATGTTGATTATATGGATACCTTCTCTCCAGTTGCTCGTCATTCCACTCTTCGTATTCTCCCTGTTAGTTGTTGTGGTACGTGATCGGCCTTTGTTTAACTTGATGTTAAGAATGCATTCTTGTATGATGATCTGCAGGAAGAAGTCTACATGCAGCAGCCTCCGGGGTTTGCTGTTGAGGGGGAGAGTCATATGGTGTGTAGACTTCACAAGGCGATATATGACCTTAAACAAAGCCCAAGGGCGTGGTTCTAGAAGCTGTCTCATCTAATTGAACGACAGGGATTCAAAAGATCAAATGCAGTCACTCGTTGTTCATTCAAACGTCTTCTAAAGGTACGGTTGTCATCATGGTATATGTTGATGATATTTTGGTGACAGGAGATGATGCTCAGGGGATAGAGATGACAAAAACATTTTTGGGCCCACGAAGGATCTTGGTACCCTACGATACTTTCTGGGACTGGAGTTTGCCAGGAATGCATAAGATCTTGTGATGACCCAAAGGAAATATATTACAGATTTGTTAGTTGAAACGGGCATGGTTGGATGTAGACCCTCGAGTACTCCTATGGATCCAAGTATGAAATTATATGACAACGATACTGAGGAGGTTGACAGGAGAAGATATAGAGAAATGGTAGGTAAGCTTCTTTACATCACTATAACTCGACCTGATATTGCCTTTGCAGCGAGTCGAGTGAGCCAGTTCATAGAACAGCCAAGACAGGTACATATAGATGCCATATATGTGATACTAAGGTATCTAAAGTCTTCTCCAGTCTCAGGATTGCTGTTTAGAAAGGATACAAATTTATCTATTTTAGCATGTGCGGGCGCAGACTATGCAGGATGTCCCAAAGATCGAGAGTCTACTTCAGGCTTTGCAGTTTTTGTTGGCAGCTCTTTGGTTTCTTGGAAAAGCAAGAAACAAACTGTTGTGGCTAGATCTAGTACTGAATCTGAATATAGGGCAATGGCTCAAACAAGCACGGAGATGATGTGGGTTTGAGCTGTGCTAGAAGACTTGCATATAGATGTACCTCTACCCATGCAACTACAATGCAACTACAATGTGATAATCAAGTCGCATTGTTCATTGCCAATAATCCTCCCTTTCATGAAAGAACTAAGCATATTGAAGTAGATTGCCAGTATACTAGAGATATGATCCAGAAAAGCCTAATTTCTACTTCACATGTGAGCTCAGGGGAGCAGGCAACCGACATTTTCACCAAGCCATTGCTCAGAGGACCAATCCAGAAGTGTTCTTCCAAGTTGAGCATAATTGATATCTATGCTCCATCTTGAGGGGGAGTGTAGAGATATTTATGTAGTCGGTGTACTGTTTATCAATAGTTTATTTCCGTAGTAGCTACTTATGTTATTTACCTATAGGCTTTCCTCTATATAAGAGAGCCGAGGGTTCTTTGGAATGATAGATTGCTCTTTTCCACCAACATATATATATATATAACTATCAATGTCTTATTATTTAGAATTCTTAAATATGGATTTTTATAATGAGGAAGATTTAGGTTTTGAATGACTCTTGATTTTATTCAAATTCTTAAGTTAAGTAGATAGTCTGTGGTCTTCGTCGGTGTGTAACCTCACACTATGACTCTAAAGCATGAAAAAGTGCCTTAGGGTTTGAGTGCCTCTGTAGGCATGCAATATTGTATAATGCATCCTAACTAAGTTCCCAACTCGTCCACTTAACTTAATTATA